>OW029939.1:9067500-9641608 GCA_932305915.1 Agriopis marginaria | reverse complement strand
CATACTTTGGTTCATCTCGGAATCCGCCTAAGGGGTGACGATATAAATAAAACTTAACGATATTTCTACTGAAAAGTTTTTTGTAGTATTGACTGTGATATATCGTTGGAAGCGCACGCGCGACCGCTACTCGTTTCTGAAATCAAAATTTCAATTGTTAAATTTGACAAAATTTTATTAGCAAAAAAAACAAATTTTACATAGTTTTTAAATTTTTAAATTTTTAAACTTACCTCATCGTTGACCTGGGACCCGCCGCTGGACGCACCAGCAAGCGCGCCATCCGGAATCTGCAACAAACAAAAAATTAATTAGCAAAATTTCATAATATAAGCGTTTTTTAGGAAAGTCATCAAAATTTTTACACATTTTCGGCCATTTTTTGCATTTTGTTTGCAAACCGCACATCGGATTGGTGCCAAAAGCGCACCATCAGCTGCGCCTGAAGCGGGGCTTCAGTATTGCATCATAAAATTTCTCTCGTTCATACAAAAATTATACACGCGACAGTAAAAAACTGTTTTTTCGGCATTTTTTCCATCCCACCCACCCACCCTTTGTCGGTGACCGTTAAAAATTGGAGTTTCATTTTTTTCCGGATATCGACAGAGGAGACTTATACCCCATAGAATCTGTAGAAATCATTAGTTTACCATCTTCCATTTAGATTTTACGACCCATTTAGCTTGTTAAATTGAAGAATTTAAATTTTTATATCTATTTATTTTCTTTTGACTACTTAACTTATATTTTGATATTATTTGACTAAGTCAGCGACAATATGTACAGGACACCGCCAAAATCAGTCAAGGATACGGAAGGCGACTCATTGGCGGCTGGTACTGCCGTTGAGTCTGAGGAACCTCCGCGCCCGAATGTTCGCAGGAGCATAGGCGAGTGGGAGTCTGATAAGCCTGACAACCAAGGCGCATCATCTTCTGCCAACAAAGCTTCTTCCCCTGAGCTAAAGCCGGCTGCTGCTCGCAGACTGCCGAAGGAGGCGCCGGGGAAGCCATCGGAAGGACCTAACAAGTCCTCCGATAGGCTCAAAGAGGCTAGATCTTGCCTGTTGACGGCGAAGATGCGCCTTGGGCAGTCAGGTAACCTCAAGACTGACATAAAAGTAGCGGTGACCCAGGCTGTCGAGAGGCTATACCAGCTGGTCAAGGAAGCTGAATCCAGCAAAGGTCGTGCTGCCACTACTGAAGACAGACAAATGGAGAATGTTACTGGGGAAGAAGGAAGGAAGGAAGACAAGGCGTTGGAAAGAACGTTGCAGCAGCACATGACAATGATGACACAACACATGCACAAAATGAAGCTGCTCAACGAGGCCTTGACTGGGGGGACCA
Source organism: Agriopis marginaria (assembly GCA_932305915.1). Classification (NCBI taxonomy): domain Eukaryota; kingdom Metazoa; phylum Arthropoda; class Insecta; order Lepidoptera; family Geometridae; genus Agriopis; species Agriopis marginaria. The sequence goes on along the minus strand of OW029939.1, from coordinate 9,640,256 downwards.
GCGTCGGAGGACGCGAGGAAGCAAATGAAAATGTCGAGAGGCTTTTGGGTGAAGTGCGAGAGCTGCGCCAGACCTCCGAAGAGACGAGGCAGGCTGTATCCTCATTGAAGGAAGCAGTCCCCTCGTATGCGGAGGTGCTGGCCAGACCGAACAGCGCCACTTCCCCGACAAAGCTTTGCCCAAAGCACTCGATCATCGTGTCCTCCGGCGATGACTTGGACACTAGTGAAGTGGTGCTAGGTAAAGTACGTAATGCTCTGGAAGCTAAAACCACTGGGCTCCGCGTCACTAGAGCCCAAAAAGTTCGAAACCAGAAGGTTGTGCTCAGCTGTGACAGCAAAGAAGAGTTGCAGAAAGTGCGCGATAAAATCGCTGCAAAGGAGTCAAACCTGATCGTTGAAGCGGCTCAGAATAAGGATCCCCTGGTGATGATCAAAAACCTCTTGAGCGTGCATAAAGATGAGGAGATAGTGGCGTGCCTAAAGTCCCAGAACGCCACTCTTCTCAAAGACTTACAAGAGGAAGAAATAAGGGCCGTCGTGAGATATCGACGAAGAGCCCGAAACCCACATGAAAATCATGTCGTGATTCAGGTGTCGCCAAAGTTGTGGCAGAGGCTGACTCAAGCCAAACGGATGTATATAGACCTGCAATACGTGGTAGTGCAGGACCAGTCTCCCCTCGTCCAGTGCACGAGGTGCCTGGGATATGGGCACGGGCGCAAGTTATGCACGGAACCAGCTGACCTGTGCAGCTACTGCGCCGGCCCACATCTCCGGGCCGATTGCCCGGCACACGTAACGGGGGAGTCTGCGACCTGTCGAAATTGCAGGTTGGCAAAACACGCTGACATCAGCCACAACGCTTTTGATGGGGAGTGCCCTGTTCGCAAACGCTGGGACGCAATTGCGAGATCCAGCGTCGCGTATTGCTGATACGGGCACCCCTGTCATCAGAGACGGACAGGAGACACCTGACCATACTGGTGGTTTAGTGTGGGAGGACGGGATTTTAACGCAGGTGAGGACCGTGTATTTGGGGCTCCCTTCGCGGCCAAATCACTTGACCGCGAAGACAGCCCCACATATAAAAGTGGTAAAAAGTGGTTACTTAGCAAATAATTTACCATACAGCAACTGTATCCGAAGTATATTAAACAAGGTGCAAACGGGTGCGTCCTGGAATCTTATAGTATAACGCTGCCCGAATCTCCATTGTGTGTAATGAAGGCTGGGAAAGAATCCAGGCCGCACCTGTTGGCACGATGAAAAACTACAAACTAAGACGCAATTTATAGGACAAGATTACCTTGAAGGTGACCTTGCACTATTCAGCAACTAAATTAAATATGAAAAGCGAGTGCAACTTTCAATTATAAATAATTGTAAGTATGCACCCGCGCAGAAAACTGGTGACAAATAAAAATATCTATATTGCATACTAAACAAAATTTTAAACAAATAATTATTATAAATCAAATCAGAAACTAAATAAAACAAAAAGGTCGGTCAACTCACCGGAGATATATAATTAATTAATTTAAGAGTATATTTATAGTATTAATACATTATATATTATATATACATACAAAAACAATTATATTATATTATTATAATATTGTACATTTTATTATTACTGACTTTTACACTAAGTAAAATGTTTTGACAAATCATGTATACGAATATAGGTATATGACAAATTGAAAAACCATACAACATAGTATAAACTTTATAGATATAAATATTTTTATAAAAACTTTCAAATAATATACTTTATTATTATAACTACTAAAATTTATAGAAAAACGAAAACATTATAACTAAATATAACTAAATTTATGCATATTAACATAACTATACATATTAATATATATAAACAGAAAAGAGAAAATACTAGAAAAATAACTAAACATGAATAGTAAAAGATTGAGTTTTCATAAAATACAAACAAATAACTAAAAGTAAATACGTATAAAAGAAGTAAATGTGTTTAATGCTACACAATATGTAGCACTTTTCAAAATTTGATAATTAACCTAATACCTAAACAAGGTCCCTGCTAATGGCAGGGTATATAGGTGGAGGAGGACAAAAAAAAAAAAAAAAAAAAAAACCTAACCTAACCTAACCTAACCTAACCTAACCTAACCTAACCTAACCTAACCTAACCTAACCTAACCTAACCTAACCTAACCTAACCTAACCTAACCTAACCTAACCTAACCTAACCTAACCTAACCTATGGGGGGGTGGGGGGGTATATCGTAGGTAGGTAGTTAGGACCGCTTTTTGAACTCTGCTAGGTATGGGGGGTAGGTATATCGTAGGTAGGTAGTTAGGACCGCTTTTTGAACTCTGCTAGGTATGGGGGGGTGGGGGGGTATATCGTAGGTAGGTAGTTAGGACCGCTTTTTGAACTCTGCTAGGTATGGGGGGGGTGGGGGGGGTATATCGTAGGTAGGTAGTTAGGACCGCTTTTTGAACTCTGCTAGGTATGGGGGGGGTAGGTATATCGTAGGTAGGTAGTTAGGACCGCTTTTTGAACTCTGCTAGGTATGGGGGGTAGGGATATCGTAGGTAGGTAGTTAGGACCGCTTTTTGAACTCTGCTAGGTATGGGGGGGTGGGGGGGTATATCGTAGGTAGGTAGTTAGGACCGCTTTTTGAACTCTGCTAGGTATGGGGGGGGTGGGGGGGTAATTCGTAGGTAGGTAGTTAGGACCGCTTTTTGAACTCTGCTAGGTATGGGGGGGTAGGTTTATCGTAGGCAGGTAGTTAGGACCGCTTTTTGAACTCTGCTAGGTATGGGGGGGTAGGTATATCGTAGGTAGGTAGTTAGGACCGCTTTTTGAACTCTGCTAGGTATGGGGGGGGTGGGGGGGTAATTCGTAGGTAGGTAGTTAGGACCGCTTTTTGAACTCTGCTAGGTATGGGGGGGTGGGGGGGTAATTCGTAGGTAGGTAGTTAGGACCGCTTTTTGAACTCTGCTAGGTATGGGGGGGTGGGGGGGTATATCGTAGGTAGGTAGTTAGGACCGCTTTTTGAACTCTGCTAGGTATGGGGGGGGTAGGTATATCGTAGGTAGGTAGTTAGGACCGCTTTTTGAACTCTGCTAGGTATGGGGGGTAGGTATATCGTAGGTAGGTAGTTAGGACCGCTTTTTGAACTCTGCTAGGTATGGGGGGGTAGGTATATCGTAGGTAGGTAGTTAGGACCGCTATTTGAACTCTGCTAGGTATGGGGGGGTGGGGGGGTATATCGTACGGTAGGTAGTTAGGACCGCTTTTTGAACTCTGCTAGGTATGGGGGGGTAGGTATATCGTAGGTAGGTAGTTAGGACCGCTTTTTGAACTCTGCTAGGTATGGGGGGGTAGGTATATCGTAGGTAGGTAGTTAGGACCGCTTTTTGAACTCTGCTAGGTATGGGGGGGTAGGTATATCGTAGGTAGGTAGTTAGGACCGCTTTTTGAACTCTGCTAGGTATGGGGGGGTAGGTATATCGTAGGTAGGTAGTTAGGACCGCTTTTTGAACTCTGCTAGGTATGGGGGGGGTAGGTATATCGTAGGTAGGTAGTTAGGACCGCTTTTTGAACTCTGCTAGGTATGGGGGGGTAGGTATATCGTAGGTAGGTAGTTAGGACCGCTTTTTGAACTCTGCTAGGTATGGGGGGGTGGGGGGGTATATCGTAGGTAGGTTGTTAGGACTGCTTTTTGAACTCTGCTAGGTATGGGGGGTAGGTATATCGTAGGTAGGTAGTTAGGACCGCTTTTTGAACTCTGCTAGGTATGGGGGGGTGGGGGGGGGTATATCGTAGGTAGGTAGTTAGGACCGCTTTTTGAACTCTGCTAGGTATGGGGGGGTGGGGGGGGTAATTCGTAGGTAGGTAGTTAGGACCGCTTTTTGAACTCTGCTAGGTATGGGGGGGTAGGTTTATCGTAGGTAGGTAGTTAGGACCGCTTTTTGAACTCTGCTAGGTATGGGGGGGTAGGTATATCGTAGGTAGGTAGTTAGGGACCGCTTTTTGAACTCTGCTAGGTATGGGGGGGTAGGTATATCGTAGGTAGGTAGTTATGACCGCTTTTTGAACTCTGCTTGGTATGGGGGGGTGGGGGGGGGGTAATTCGTAGGTAGGTAGCTATGACCGCTTTTTGAAGTCTACTAGAGTTCCGTGTATGCGCGATGTATCACGTGTTCCGACACATCGCCATAATAATATGAGAAAGAAGAGGTCTCAGACTCCTGTGACGGGGTCCACAGGACCAGCGCTCATCAGGCGATCCGAGGGAACACCCCAGGTTTTTAGTGGGTAGGCCGCCCTTCTGGCGGAGATTCCCACATAACCACCGTGCCCCCCCTGGCCGGTGGTATCTATTAAAGATTTTCCTGGGTAAAAAAAAAAAAAAAAAAAAAAAAAAAAAAAAACATTAATATATTATTATTTATTTTTATTTCTTCTTTTTTCATAAGTGTTGGCGACCGGCGGGTGCGGAAGAGAGTGAAAAGGTTGTTAATTAAGCACAAAAACCGTTTATTCCAAATAAGCTATATTCCTAATTTTTCACAGTTGTTCGATTGATATTATTTTCGAATCAGTGACGCGCCGTGTCAGTCGCCCTTCGCCAGCCTCCTGCTCGCCCATGGAGGCTGCACTCTACCGAGGAGGCTGGTGTAGGACGACTGGCTGTAACGCTGCGTGGCCAACAATAAGTACATTTTTATCTTTATTTTAGGTTCTATTATTTAGAGAGGCTTTCGCTTTCGCTTTTAGCCGGCACCCTCACCATCTACCTACCTGCGAGCAGTGACGGGTACGACGACTACTGACCCCACAACGCCGCACTAAATAAGTGATTGCTGCAGGGCTGAGTAGGAATCGTAAGTTTTTCTAAAATATAAGTAATTTTTTCATTACAAAATAGCAATCAAAAACTTTAGGTACTAATAAAATAACAGATGGAGGAAAGTACAAATCTACAGCCTAAAACCATGCTTATAGTTTTTTTATAGTAATGTAAAGTTTTCATTATTTTATCAATTTAAATAGTAGGTAGTAGACAGGTTCTCTGATATGAATTATTTACTGCTTTAAAAAAATACTGAATATAATGTATTCACTTTATCATTTTTTTTTTCATTTTCTTCTTTCTGAGTATTTTTTTTTTAGATGGTACTAAATAAGTACTCTTTCGGCTTAGTACACCCTTCCCGCGTAACCCAGTACATAATTATGTACAGGGGCCTTACGGCTAACTCTTAACGCGGGCTTGAATTACCGTTCACGCGAACGTGAACCTTAACACGCCGAGATACTGTCTGCGGTCGCGCAACTTTACGCGTCACCTAAACAGGTAGCCGTGACCAGGGACGTAGCAAGGTAACCCTGGTGCAACAAATACAACTGGGGCCCTAATCTGAACTGCGGCCTTATTACAGAAGTTTGATTGTGATCGAGATTGCATGCCGTCCCGTTCGCATCTATGTACTCGCACCACGCGCGTGAGTGAGATGGCACGCGATCACGATCACAATCCGAATCACGATAACACATCCATAATAAGGCATCTGCTTAGGATTTATCAAGTACTAGCTGCGCTCCGCGGTTTCACTCGCGTAGTGATTAAAAATGGTGATGATGCTGATGAAAAGTATCCCATGTCCGTCTCCTGGTTCTAAGCTACCCACCAGTTATCAGCCAAATCTGTGCAGCCGTTGTTGAGTTATAAATAGTGTAACTAACATATTAAAATGAATTTATAGATTAACTAGCGGTCCGCCCCAGCTTCGCACGGGTATAGATTATAGCCTATGTCACCCGGGGATAGTGTAGCTTCCCAACAGTGAAAGAATTTTTCAAATCGGTTCAGTAGTTTCGGAGCCTATTCAATGCAAATAAAAAAATAAATATATGAATACTAGTTATTAGTTTAGTAACATGACTGTATGTGCGAGTTATATTCTGCAGGTGGAAGAAACGTTCGCTTGTTCAGTTAGTGGGTGAGTGGTCAGGGAGGGGAGGGAGGGTCCCTGAGCTCGAGGGCCCCGGGGCACGGCACCACCCTCCGGTGCTACGTCACTGGTCGTGAGGCCCCACTACGTACAGAGATTCTTGAACAGACTCACTATTTAATTCGTACTCATGGTAATGATTATTTTAAAAGATTTAATTTGTTATAAATGATAAAATTTTTAATAATATTATTTTTTATAATTCCTTTATGTTTTATTAAAAATATATTTTGGATGGTTCAAATAATAATATTTTTATTAATATTTTTAGGACATAACCTATAAATGCTGTTGCTATTAAATTAAATGATTCTTGATGATTTTTTAATTTAATGATTTCTCTTGACTCATGACTCGTGTCAGCTGCACTGGAGCAGAGAGCCAACAACGGTCGCAACATTACATAACTTTATTGTCGACTCATCTTCAAATTCACTATAATAAATCTCAAATCATAACTTGTCTAAATAATAACTAATGTTAATTAACATTCATTGTACAATAACACGCCACCATACTCCCAGCGGACCTCGCTTACATTACATATAATTACAGATTACATCATAGCCACCACTGAGACAGAGAGAGAGAGAGAGAGAGAGAGAGGTAGATATAAACTGCTGCACTGTGTTTAAAATAATATCGTTAAATAAATTGTACGAGAAAATATAAAAATAGGTTATAGGTTAGGTTAGGTTAAATAAAAATTTTAATTGAAATTCTTTCAATTACAATAGGTATAAATCTGTGATTAGCTCCGCAAATTTCTGAAAGGTTAGGTTAGGTTGGGGTGCGGTGCCGGCTACCTCCTCGAAGCTCATCCAGTACTATCCTTTGCGAATTCATTAATCCGGGGGGATGGTACTGGATTGGGCGGGTGTACCCTGGGTACGGTCAATAACTTCTCCTGAGTTTGGAGATCTTGTTGGCCGTAGCTAAAGTCCGGACTGGGGGGGAACTTCTGCGCACGCCCCTAAGCTTTTATTAGGAGCGGGCGCAGAAGCTGGGGAAGGTGCTCGGCAGGAGGCTGAGCGGGCCAGGCCGGTGTGCCTGAGCTAGAGGGCCCTCCGCGTGTCCCTCTGCGTGTCCAATTTGCGGCGACAGTCATGTCTTGGTGCGTGCGATGGGACCGAGGGCCTTGGCTTAACCGCCCGGGCCGCGAGGAAGAAAACCTCTATAAAAAATCACCCCGAAGGTTAAGCGGCGGCGCAGCGCGAGAATCTGCATGGCCACCGGGTTGGTTGGTCGTTACTGCGTTCTCCGCAGAGGCCCAGTCGAAGCCTCGTGCGGGTTACACCCTAGACTTACCCGGGTACAGGGGGCACTGCCCGGGTGGACCGCATATTTCCCCCATACTCGTGGGAACAAAATGCTTAAAAAAGACTTTGTAATTTCACACCACACCGAGGGAAAGGGGCTAGTCCCCGACGATGATGGGTCGGACGACTCATCGTGTATGAGCTACGTGTCGCTGAGCTCTGCGGCACCTAGCTATAGGAGGAAACGTGGGAGACCACGGACGAGGAGAAGCGGCAGCGACAGCGGCTCGAGCTCTGGCAGTGGGTCAGATGCTCCAGCAGCAAAGGTCGTCGCCGTCAAAGAGAAGAGAGGCAGAGGCCGACCGCCCACCACGGGCCAATACGTCGGCCTCGCCCAAGCCAAGGCGGCTCTCATAGCCGCCCACAAAGAGGAGATGAAGCTCCGGGCCGAGCAAGAGGTTGCGGATATGGCCCGGACGCAACGTCTGACGAGGTCGAGCACTCCAAGGAGTGGCTCGGCCCCAATGGAGCAGGAGGACGAGCCTCTGGCCGCGGAACTGGCCAGGAAATTCCTGGATTCCGTGGCCATCATAGAATCAGTGGCCGTAAAGTCGGGAAACCTCAAGGGCACATTTACCCGTGCCATAAAGGAGGCGGTGGAGGAACTCCGCAAGAGGTCCTCATCGGACGAGACGAGGAGACTGCAGGCCGCCAACAAGCGCCTGCAGGAGGAGGTCAACGAACTCCGCAAGGAGATGGTTGACCTCCGAAAGGAAATGCGCGGGGGAACGCCTGGTGCTCTCTCCACGCCGCAGCCCCCCGGGCCATCCTCGCCCGGCAGGGCTGCGTCGCCGAGACTCACAGGCGAGCTGCTCACGCAGCAGATATTGAGGCAGGTCGGGGGCATGGTGAACACGCGGCTTAAGGCGTTGGAGGATCGTCTCCCGCCCAAACCGCGAGTTCGCCCCCCACTTGCAGCCGACCGCAGGAACCCCGTGGCCCCTGCGGCTTCCGTGGTAGTCGTGGACCGAAGGAACGAGTTCCGGAAAGTCCCGATCCCGGAGCCGCAGCCTGGTCAGTCGGGGATGCCTGCGGTCATGGACGTGACCCATCCCCTTCCCCCTGAAACCCGCGAGGGTAAGAAGGGTAAGAAGGGGAAATTCGGAAAGGACACCGTGGCCAAGGGCAAACAGCCCGCGGCCACCACCGGACGTGACGCGCCCCAAATGGCCAAAGTCCAGCCCGGCGTGAGCTGGGTGGAGGTGGCCAAGAGGGGTCGCAAGAAGAAGAAGGGTGGTGATGCGGCAACACCGGCTCCCTCGCAAGGGTCTCAGCCCCAAGCGAAAGCCGCACAGCCGCGAGGCGCCACCAAAGAGAAGGGACATAAGGTTAGGCAACCTAAACTCCACGCCCCAAAATCGTCAGCCATCGTGCTGACGATTCAGCCTGAAGGCGCGGAGAAGGGCCTGACGTATGGAAAGGCCTTGCTGATGGCAAGGTCTAAAATAGACACGGCCTCGCTCGGGATCGAGCATGTCGGGTTCCGTCAGGCAATGACTGGAGCCCGGATGCTCGAGGTATACGGCGAGGCCACCGAGGACAAGGCGGACTCCTTTGCTGAAAAGCTTAGAGAGGTGTTCCTCGGTCTGGACATACGAGTCACCAGGCCGGTCAAGTGTGCAGACATGCGCATTTCCGGCCTGGACGACTCAGCAACTGGACGGGAGGTGGCGGAGGCTATTGCCCGCGTCGGGGCGTGTCGCTCCGACGCGGTCAAAGTCGGTGAAATCCGCCGCAGTGCCGCAGGCCTGGGCACCGCTTTTGTGCGGTGCCCAGTGGCTGCAGCCAAAAAGGTGTTGACGGGCGGCCGTTTGTTGGTGGGTTGGGTTTCGGTGCAGGTGAAGCTGCTGACGCCGAAACCCTTGCGATGCTTCCGGTGTCTCGAAGTGGGGCATGTCCGGGAGCATTGCAAGGCTGAGGCCGATCGGAGCAACTTATGCTTCCGATGCGGCCAACCTGGCCACAAGGCGGGCGATTGCTCGGCCGAGCCGCACTGCGCAGTATGCGCAGCAGCAGGAAAGCCGGCCGGACATCGCGTGGGAGGCAGCGGACCGCGCACCGCCTCCCAAGAAGAAAGAGACGGCCACATCGGGGCGTGGTACCCCGCGTGCGAAAGCACCCCATCCACCCAGCGCTGCTCCAGCGCCGGGTAGGATGGATGTGGCCTAGGACGTGACGGACGACTTGGCATCGGTGACGGCCACTGCCACGTGGCCCTCTCCAGTCCCCAGGGAAACTCTGGGTGCCAGGTTCAGGGGAACCTGGCGCCCACTCTCAAGAGTTCCGCGTATGCGCGATGTATCACGTGTTCCGACACTACGCCATATGAGAAGGAAGAGTCTCAGACTCCTGTGACGGGGTTCACAGGACCAGCGCTCATCAGGGCTGCGGGGACTTAGACAGTACGTACCGCACCCTGATGCTAGGCGATCCGAGGGAACACCCCAGGTTTTTAGTGGGTAGGCCGCCCTTTTGGCGGAGATTCCCACATAACCACCGTGCCCCCCCTGGCCGGTGGTATCTATTAAAGATTTTCCTGGGTAAAAAAAAAAAAAAAGGTTAGGTTAGGTAAGGTTTTTTTTTTTTTTTTTTTTTTTTTTTCCGTGCGTGTGTTTTTATTATTTAGAGAGGCTTTCGCTTTCTGAAGTTTACAATTTATTTCTTAAAATGATATTACCTTTTAACATTTATTCTAATTATTTAAGTTCTATATTTAATCTAATCACTGTAATATTATACATCTTTCTCTTATGTCTATGTTAGTGCACTTATATAATAATATATGTGTTAAACATTGTTTATCAGCAAGTTCGGTGCAACCGGTCATGCCGCCAGGCTTGCCAGGCTTGCCAGGCTTGCCAGGCTTGCCAGGCTTGCCAGGCTTGCATATCTTGCAATCCTTGTCGTCGTTTTATCCCAGAGTTGCAATTTATACTGTCCAGTCTTGCAGAACTAACAAAACTCGTGAACTTTTGGCAATTTTTGTTCAACATTGTTTATTTATCTTTTACTTATTTCTAATCACTACTTTATTTGCTATATATGTACAAAACTTTAAAAAAAATTCACATGCTTCTTTACTATTTATAATTTGGGCTATGTTTTCTATTTTTAATTCAGTTTCGATCAATATATATCTAACTAAATAGCGATACGAACGCATGTGCTTCACTAAGTGCTTACCATATAGTACCTAGTAGCTATTACAAATAACTGGTATTATTATTACTATATGAAGAACCATTAATAAGAAAAGTACATACCGTTGCCTGAAATATTAACTACCACCTACCTACACTATAGCGAGTCATTGTACTAAAACAATAACTCTCACCTATGCTGTTTCGAGTTACATGGCTACTGAGCATGTACACTCTGTATGTTAGGGTCTGTAGGCACCTCTCGAGTGACGATAGACAGAATGTAATAAATAATGAATGGTTTAGTGTAGCGAGTCGGATTTTTTCTTTAGACGAAAAATCCAACGCTTTTTGGCGGGGTACTGTGACGTTGCGGTTAGCGCCGTCATTTATTTAAGAAAATAAAAAAATAAAAATTATGCGGAACCAGGTGTCTTTAGATAATTTGAAATGGCTTCGTAATTCCTTGCCGCGACCTCACGGAACGCTAAACGCAATTACTACTGCCTAAACTGTGACCGCTGTGCATTCGACGCCGCGCTCTGGGTGCAAGGAGTAACCAAGGAAGTTGCAAGGAAAGGAACGCGTTCTGTCAAAATATTCCCATACAAAACTAAACCTTAACGTCTAAATATAAGGTTCATAACACTAGGAACATGGAACATGGAGGTAAAACGAGCTCACTGAAATAGCTACCACGGAGGAAGTGTATCCCTTTCTAAAGATTGCCATTACATAAAACATATATTTTAGTAAAACTCTGTTTTAAACTATCTCAGCTGTTCACTAAAGTTATATAATGTTGTGGAATCTCATTCCACAACCACCACGGTAATTATCCCGTAAATAATCATAATTATATTTTAGTAGTTTTACTTATTCAATAGGACATACTAGGCAGGCCTTATTTTGGGGTGTAAACATAAAATTACTATCAATAAAATAAAGATTAATTTTTATTTCCATTTTCTAACGCATATTAATGTAGATATATCTAATGTATCATGTACCTATTTCAATTTTATTTTTAAGTAACCATGTAGGTTCCTAGTATAATATATGATCAAACGAACTTCAGAGATGTGAAGTTCGATCATTATTGTATGAATCGCTTCATTCGAAGATATGATTTTATTACCAACTGTAGTACCTCTACGTACTAGGCAACTTCCGCACAATTTTTAAAGGCTTAAAACACTTTATGTGACTTGAAACGTATTTCCGCCCTGCCTATCCTTAGGCCGCCATCTTGTGGTATGTTCATTTTTTAGAGTAAAACTATTTGTACAAAACTTTCTTTACTGGGTATGTTTCAGGGAGGGAGGGTGATCATATCTTCGAATGAAGCGATTCATACAATAATGATCGAACTTCACATCTCTGAAGTTCGTTTGATCATATATTGTATATTCATCGCTTCATTCTTCAGATATGATTTTTATTACCAACTGTAGATGTTAAGAGCAGAAAGTTTTGGAAATGAAAACATTTATGTACTTATACATTATGTTTTTTTTTTTCATCTTAATTCCAAAAACAGCTTGACTATTTTTCAATATAGGTAAATAAGCATAGGTATATATTGTAGGTACCTAATGGATACGTTATGTTCTAATAATTCCCATTAAACTAGATAACAATCAACAGTTAACATGTAAGTATTATTTTTAAACTTGTTTTATTTTACTAATTTAAATCACTTTTTTCTTTCTTTTCCTAATCGATATTTTAATAATCGAATGCCTTGACTCTAACGGTGAGCATACGGACCGGGCAAATTCACCCTTATAAGAATAAAATGATAAAAAGGGGTAATACATTAGAGGAGCTAGTCCAGCTCGCGGTTTTGCAGATGGTTTCTATGCTGACCGATCCCGGTGGAGCTTGCCACCAAAATCAAGGCATGTCGCGCGCAGCTCGTGTTGTGAGTCTTGAACACACTGGTTTGACACCGCTCACCAACAGGACTTGCTTCACCCATCGACTAATCGATTGCGTTGTTGCAGGTTTGTGTGGCTGTTTGTATGTTAACAAAAATCTATCACTGTTCTCAGTCCTTATGTTTAACTTGTAGTTATAGAAATGTAGTCTGAAAGAACAGTGGCTATGGGAAAATACATGTATTTTCCCTGAAGTAAGGCAAGCATATAACTAGCTAGTCTCTACTAGTTGCAGATGTTTTTATAATATTTGTAATGTTAATTTTAGCGCCACAATATTATAAAATTAATATTATGAAAACAATATTATATTCTCGAATATAATGTTGGAAAACGTCTGGACTCTATGAGCAGTACAAATTGCTTATTAAAGCGGATAAAGCAGAACAGTGGGAATTTGAGCTACCATACAAACAGTCATTGTTGAATTGCTTAGCCAAAAAGTTAAGTATGGATTTCTTCGATGGTTCAAATATTATATCCTCATTCTTAACATTACAAAACTGCCACCAAAGCTAAGTAAAGTATTGTACGGTTTTATGGTGCTGATGCTTTATGAATCTGAGAATGATGTTACCATCAGCATCGTTGAGTCTAGACAGGTGCCTCGTCGGATAAAAGACTGTCTCAGAGCTTCACAGCACCCAAGGTAAGGCTCTCGTGCAGAGGATGATGATCCCTGATGAATGAAATGAGATTGCAAAAGGAAATTCTCGGGATTGAAGTAACGAACCTCTGAAACTATAAGGTTCTGCAATAATGGGAACCATGGCTGCGTGGGCCAACAAGGGTATTTTTTTTTTTTTTGCAATGTAACCTCCGATTCAATAAACCAATAAGGGAAACTAAGATACAATTCGATTAATAATCGATAATTTTCCTTAGGCATTTTAATATAAGGAAAAATGGCGGCAAAGAATAAAAATAAATTATCTGCCAATTCAAAGTGAATAGGTCTACAGATACTGCGTCAGGATTTTGTTTCCATAAAACAAACGTTGTACATTTCGTGTTATTTCGTGAAGCGAATAGGTCAATATCTGGTTGGCCGAAGTGGTGAACAATACTTTGGGACTTCTTATCAGAAAGTATCTACTCCTGATTCAAAATTCTTGATTTGGCGTCTGCACCGTTATCTTTGGTGTCTACGTATGATGCTAATATCCAAAGACTGCGTTGTTCACACCATTGCCAAATGGTCCTGGCCATCGTTCCAAACTAACCTGATCGTTTAAATGGGGGTATTCTATACCTCCCATTCGATTTATGCAGCTAATTGCAATAGTATTATCAATTCGAATCAATATAGCGCAGTTGCTAACCTTGTTAGCATATATAACTTTGGCCCAGAAAGGTAGCCACTTTTTTTTTTTTTTTTTAATAATAGATTTGCGGTTCACCACTAACTCGCCTGATGTTAAGCGATGATGCGGTCTACGGTGGAGTACGCTTGCAATTCTAAGTAGTTAATGTTCATCGCCTTTTCTGTGACTTTCCATCTGCCATTAATTGTGTTTATCATTACAGACTGTACCCTAGGCAGTTCTGGAACCATCGGTGTGAATCTCGAGATCAAAGTTTGATTGTTTTATAAAGTTAGACGTGGTTTCAATATTTGATGACCATCAGTTTATATCATTACTAGGCAGATTCATTTTTATTTCATAATTATCGGTCTTTAGCAAAACAAGGTACTTTTATCATTCTAAAATCTTGGTGTAGATCCAACCGTATTTAGCTGCTAGACAAGCGGCAACCAGAACGCCGATAAGTTGAGAGAATTCACGAATAGTGCAAGACGGTAGTTTTGTAAACTTAGTCACCAACTGAGAAATTTTGCTTCTTTTATCTGAGGGTAGGATGATAAGGTTCTTCGTATCAAACTCGAATCCTAAATATTTACATTTTGGTTACGGCGTCAAATTACTTTTATCGTCGTTGACTATGAAACCTAGGTACTCGAGTATCTTCAACGTTTCGTTAACGTTAATCTTGCACTTATCGTAATTATCGCCTATACATAATAATATATTTATCTAAATAAAACACAGATTTATAACCACGACTTCTTAATTAGCATATAACTACCCTCATTATCTTGTCAAAACTCGTGGGGCGACATGCCATTAAATTCGTAACTAGTTATTTTATTCAAATTATTCTGTTGAAAATGGAATCTTAGGTATTTTCGGTCGGAAGGCCGAACGGCTAAAAGGAAGAATGCATCCTTTATATCGATGGTCACTAAGTATCTATCGCGTGGTATTAATTTGTTTGCTGTTCGATAGTCTTCATCTTAGAATGTACTAACATTAAAGATCAAGTTGAGTATGAATCGCTTGCTTCCGTCAGGCTTCGGCGTAAGAATTGTCTTTGATAAAAACATACAGTCGAATTGATAACCTCTTCCTTTTGGAGGTCGGTTAAAAACTGATAATTATTAGGAATACATTAAATTTCGAAATATCACTAATGGCGAGTAATTTATTGATATTCTCAGACATAATCTATTTTCTCAGTAGTAAGTGAAAAAATATTTTGTGAAATATAAGACTGCCTAACGGAAGTTTTAAAAGGCCGTATTTAATCCAGTCCAGTATTGTTTTTTATTGTCAAGGTCATAGAAATGCGTAAGTCAACCCGCGTGTTACGCGTGTATCTGTACTACTGACGAGTTGGTGCTGGTGCACGGGTTTTGTCTTTGTATACACGCGGCAGTTGCTGAGCGGGTGCCGAGCACGGGCGGCACAGTGCTGGTTTCCTGTAGGGTCCCCGCCCCCCTGTTCGTTGGACTCCAGAGAGGCCAAATCAGTTTCCCTGGTAGGACGTGGAAGGCTGAACGGTGGGCTGCGGAGCAGCAGGTCTTGTAACCTTATTTGTAAACTTTGCTTTTCAATGGCCTTTGCAGATTTAATTTTCTCTGATAAAGATGAACCGAACAAGGTTTCGTCCCTTTCGGACTCACTTATCATGTGTACGATGAATTTATCCAGGCTGGGCGTGATAAGTTAAATGTGGTTTTGCATAACAAGGTGATGTGAATCGCAAAGTATTCGGCAACCGTTGCTGAGATGTTTCGTAGCCTGGACCTTGTCCTCAGTTCTCAGTCACCGAAACCGACAGTTGTACCATGTCCGGCACCGCTACAGAAATTTCTGCGTTCAATTTTGGAGCTTGTAGGAGTCTATAGTTATAAGGAATCAAATAATCCTTGACGATCTTGCTCTTGTCTTCTTTAGGTAATCCTTTCTTTAATTAAGGCGACCATAATTTATTTAAATTGTCGTGTATTTTATCGACATAGTCGGGAGTATTGCACCTAGTTTCACCGAGAGCAGATAATAGTAGTCCAAAATGAGGTCGGTGATTGTAAAAATTTCGGATTGAGCGGTAGGTTTTGAGACAAAACGTCAACAGACTCCGTATCTTGTACGGTGCCCGGCGCCGTTGACCCTGGTTCCAGGATTGTAATTTCGTTTCCCGTGGCTTGTCTTCGTTACCTAATTAGGTTACGAAGTTTTTTTTTTTTGTGGGTTTATAAATATTATATGTAATCAAAAATTATTATTATGAATTGAAAATGTGACGATTGCTTTAGGTGCGCAGAGGAACGTTACGCCTATTGCAGGCAGTACGTATTTTCTGCTTATTGTCATCGTTGAAGACTCGCAGTCAACCCCGATGCAGAATATTTTCTGCTTATTGTCATCGTTGAAGACTCGCAGTCAACCCCGATGCATAAAATATTACTAATTAATATTTCTAGTCTTGGAAAACGACATGTTATTAACTCGCAGTTAATCCCAAGTGCACCAAAACTGATTACTGAGTATAGAATCACTGTTTTTTGTTCACCAAATAAACATAATGTCTCAGCTTACCTTCATCTTCCGATGATGAAGAAGAAAGTCTATGGCGTTTTTTGTTATCTTCGAGTCTTCTGTTTTTTCTCGCATATCGTTAAATTTTCGATTGCGCGCTTCATTTCGGCATTTTGAAGTATGAGACGTGCGAAAGTCACCGCGCACAAAAGAGGAATGAACATACCACAAGATGGCGGCCTAAGGATAGGCAGGGCGGAAATACGTTTCAAGTCACATAAAGTGTTTTAAGCCTTTAAAAATTGTGCGGAAGTTGCCTAGTACGTAGAGGTACTACAGTTGGTAATAAAATCATATCTGAAGAATGAAGCGATGAATATACAATTACTAGGAACCTTCATGTTTCTACTGTACCATGAAGCTACTGGCAGCATTAACGACATGGCGTTTTTGATTGTTTGCTTATATTTTGTTTTTTCATGCATGATTTTTGAATAATTGTTTTAAAATGGTGAAAAGTGGCTGTATAAGAAACTGTGCTAGTGAATAATTCGGTGGCTGCGGCATATCTTTTCACAGGTAGGTACACAAAGCTTGAAATACAAGAAATGTTTATTAGGGTGTCCATACTCGTGTGAACATGAACAATTATTTTTATACATTATGTTTTAGCATGACCTAGGGATATTTTAAAGTAATTCTTATTTCGGCGAGTGTGCGCAAAAAGCTTCGAGCCCTTGTTCCACCCTCCCCTTTTACTTAGGAATAGTAGAATGACTGCACACTACCACCCATTCCTAGTGAAAATTCCAAAGATTTGAACTCAACGATTTGGGTCTTCATTTATGATACGTACTGCCCAAGAATGGAACTCCCTGCCGTCCTCCTTGTTTCCTGAGAACAACAAACTAGATATCTTCATGGCTAGTGATAGATATGATTGTATAGATATATATGAATAGATTTCTAGATCAACGTGTTCCATCCTCCGCCACACCGTCACGTACCATCAGGTGAGTAAGTGGCGAAACGTAGATCTAGTACCACCATCCAACGGTGAACCGGCTGTCTGTGTACACTTGTACAGTTGTATCGTTCAAGGGTGTTTCGACGAATCGTACGGGAATCATTCTAAATATCACATAAAAAATGAAAGTACCTAAATTCATCGCTGAATATATTTCATGTTACAGTATACCAACAAAAGAGGATGTAAGAAAAATGTGGTTGGAAGTAATTCTTAGTCGAACAGCAAGAATAACAAAAAACTCCAGGGTGTGCAGTTTGCACTTCAACACAGAAGATTTTATAAAGACACTAGCGACCCGCCCCGGCATCGCACGGGTGCGATGCTGATACATAAATAATATACTACAGAATGTTTTTATATACAACGTTCACAACTTTTTTGTCATTAGGCAAAACAAACATTTTTTCTTTACAGGTTACTCTTTAAAGAGCGACATATAATTGGCCATGTGAAAAACACGCCGACGGTACCGCCGCAACCGCTATGTCCCTGCATTTTAAATCTTTAATATCTTCGAAAATGTTCATTTAAATTACATGCTGTAAACGGCCATATTGGTCTATATTAAATGCACAATGTATTTAAGGTACTTAATTGGATATAAATTATTGCTGTATTGCTTAAAATCCCTTCGTAAATAAGCCATTAGGGGGCGTCCATAAATTACGTGAGGTGTTTAAGGGGGGGAGGGGGTCGAGTCAAATCTCATCTAATCTTACGTTGGAGAGAAGGGGGGTCTCGGCAAATATCACGCATTTTTTTTTCTGATTGAAACAAAAAAAAATTATACTATTTTGGTCCATTTAATCCAGATTGTACATGCTATAATAGCTATTTCTCTATGATAATAGGGTCCCATTTTTACCCTTTGGGTATGGAACCCTAAAAAGAATATAAATACTAATAGCGCCATCTAGAATTCATAATTATTATGATACAATCTTATCACACCTATCACTAGATGGCGTAAGTTTTGGAGTCCAATGAAAAGTACGGCTACTCTTTAGGTAACGTTTTACGTAAGAAACTCACATTTTAAAAAATCTCACGTGAGATTGGGGGATGGGGGAGGGGGTTGAATAAAATCTCACGACATCTCACCAGGGGGGGAGGGAGTGGCAGAAAATTAAAAAAAACACCTCACGTAATTTATGGACGCCCCCTTATTTCTCGTAAAAAATAAATAATATAAAATGGTTATTGTGGGTTATACCCAAGAGATAGACATAAATACTATCGCAGACTTTTTTGTAGACCTTTTTAAGATATACAATACTGTAGTACAATATTTTGATCTATCACGTAGGGTTCAGCCAGTGTTTGCAATGTAAGCGCAAAAAAAATGTGTTTATTTACGACATTACATTAGAAACCTCTACAATTATCAGTGTTTCTCTACTATATTATGCATGTATTATATAAATAAACCTTTCTCTTGAATCACTCTATCTATTTAAAAAAACCGCATCAAAATCTGTTGCGCAGTTTTAAGCATACATAGGGATGGACAGACAGCGACAGCGACTTTGTTTTATACTATGTAGTGATAGTGATGTAGTGATGCTCTCGACAAACTTTGAAAATGAATGTAGTTCGATTAGTAGATCTGTGAGTTCGATGTAATTTTCCCGCAGTAAGTAAAATATGCCAAATAGTAGTCATGCCAATCTTCTATATTTACAAAAGCTAAATTCACTCATTCACTCACTGACTTGTCACGAAATCTCAAAAACTATTTGACTTACGAAGCTGAAATTTGGCACGTAGATTCCTTATGGGGTATAGAGGTCCGCTAAGAAGGATTTAGTGAAAAAACCGAATTAAAGAGGGCAAATGGAAGTTGAAAGATTATATTAAAGTCCTTTGTTTTTGATGATACTTAGGGATTAAATTTTGTATTCAGGCTAATAGTTTAAATACTGTTAATAAATACTGTTGTAATATTTTTACAAAAAAGAAGGATTAAGGAGGTGGAATTGGAGTTTGTATGTTGTGTTGAAAGTTATGCAACTACGAATTTGTAATTTAACAAGTGGGTGTAAAAGTTCATAAAAAAATATTTTACGCAAGGGCCGAATTAAAGGGTCCAAAAAAGGTTTAAAGTTTAGGTGGAAGTGTACGCATACGAAGTCGCGGGTAACGGCTAGTTTATTATAAATGCAAAAGTTTGTCTGTTGTATGTGAAAGAGGAACAAACATCCATAAATACAAACTGTGGCGTTTATAATATTAGTAGCAAGTAGGATAGGATGCGAAAGTGTGTTTGTTTGTTACTCTTTCACGCAACAAATCAACCAGATTTTTTGCATGGGTATAGTTCAAGGGATGGAAAGTGATAGGCTACTTTCATCATCATCGTCCTCTACTAGGTGTTGCTAGCTGATCACCGAATTTGGTCGCAGCATAGCGGAAGCTGCCTCTGAAGGCAGCTGAGCTATGCTGCTCTGTTATGAGCTGCGTTGAACATTGACGGGCCATATGGGATCTTGACTTCCACGATAATTTATCATATAAATATCCCGGTTGCTTATGCTTTATGACACCGAAAAGAAGATACGCTAAGTGAAGTTTACGCCGATGTCGCATCTTCAAAAGCGAGTGCTTATTTAAGAAAGGCGTCACATGTGACCTAAACGGTATATCAAAGCAGAAACGAGTGTTGCGTTTGCGTGTGTTTACAATGTTTTCTGGGATTGTTACAAACAGAAACCTCATTTATCTTGAATTAGGCCGGTTGCTTGCCGTCCTTTTTCCAAACTTAGTGGACGTTCTCCAGGCAGGAGGATCTTCGAAACTTTAAGTAAATGTCAGGTTGTGCGATTGTGCGACGCAATCCACGTTTCATTTGATCATGTGATGTAAATTGGTGTTATTTCGGTTACAGCTTTTGACGCTGCGTTATGGATCTTGTCGGTGTGCTTGTCTGCGTGATTGCCTGGATTCCACCCTCCCACTTGGTATCTGAAAAGTCATAGTCTTCTTGTAGTAGTTTCAACGTAGTAGGCACAGTAGTAGGTATCATGGTTTCAACTCATATTTTGGTAAGCGGTTTTGCCCGTAAATATAACAAGTGACATTGACTTTGACGCCATTTTTTTTGTTGAAATTTTCATGGCCATGGATTCAATGTCCTTTAGTCGTAATATTATACATGTTTACTTAGTATTAAAGGGTCAAACAAGTCATAGTCACAGTCAAAGTCAAGCAAAGTAAGTCACGGTCAAGTCAAAAGTCAAACTCATGCCCCTGTAAAGTGGTGGATATTTACAAGAGGCTCCTATGGAGTTTTGGAAACAACACGAAAAGACATGTTTCACCTTTTGACGCCATTTTCTCGGCTGGTGTTGCCATTAAAAATAGTATTGCCATGAAAATAAAACCCAATTCTAGTAATACTTTTAAAGAATAGCTAACACAAATGATAGTTAAATCTACAAAGTTTAATATTGCCGTTCGTTTGATTTAATGTCCAACACTTATTTTGTTGTATCTCTAGTATAGTATATTTCTCTATGGTTGTATGTAGTAACAAGGTAGATTTCCAAAATTGATAAAATATTAATATTATGACAATACTTATTGAGTAGTGTAGAATTGTCTATCTTTTGTACTAGTTTTAAAGCATGATAATATCATGCTTTACCTCCACCAAACTGGCCAGGGCACCGTAGCCCTGTAGCTCCTGTAATTGACCAAATAATATTTGGTCAATTGGGTCAAATAGGTGTTTGGCTACTCACTAGTGCGTTACCACAACGTCACTATTCACTAGTGCGTTGTTTCGAACTATATCACTGTTTACTATTTGTTTATTGATCGGTGAATGTTTTTCTGCTAACATTACAATAACTTTCTTCTTCGTAACATTAATTACTGGGGTGTTAGTACTAACATATATTATACTGCCCAAACTTATATAGTTTGTGTGAAAGCGTTAGTTTAACTTGTTTTAAGAATAGTGTTGTAAATTGAAATGGCGAAGGCAAAACTGAACGACCGTCTCCCTGTCCTCTTTTATTTTACCCAACGGAAGCAAAACTGAACGACCGTCTCCCTGTCCTCTTTTATTTTACCCAACGGAAGCAAAACTGAACGACCGTCTCCCTGTCCTCTTTTATTTTACCCAACGGAAGCAAAACTGAACGACCGTCTCCCTGTCCTCTTTTATTGACCCAACGGAAGCTAACCCTTCGGTTGTGTGTTGTACACATATTATATATAAATTAAAGACGTTAAGTGGACCTGAAACGTTTATTAAATCTTTCCCCCCCCCTTGACTTTTCCTTCTTACACTAACAAAAAAATATACTAAAAGTCTTTTCAAAAACGTTTACAAATAAGGACGATAATATAAAAGTTTTCACATAGAACAGAGTTCCACTGACGCAATGCAGGCTCGTGTTCGTGCTCGTGCTCGTGCTTGTGCTCGTGCTCGTGCTCGTCTGACGCCCTTGAAGTGGAAGTTAACTTCCACTAGAAAGCAAACCTGAAATAACAATACAGTCATATAAATAATCACTTACGACAAAATACTAGTTATCTTAGTGAGTAGTTGTATAAGTGTAAACCTGCAGCTCGGTACGTTGCCAAGTGATCGTGCTTGGCAAGTGAACTACTCCCGTGCACGTTGTCTAAAATGAAGGTGATACAATATGACATGTTCTATATAACCAGCGCCTCGTTGGCGAGTCGAGTGACGCGTCCTCTACCGATACCGAGTCAATGCTTCGGTTATTAGTGTGTGTGTGAGATGAAGGCATGTGTATCAACTCGGGGCCGGAGAGACTCGGCGGCAGCACGGTCGAGTGGAGGCTCGGCCCGGTGCCTCGTGCTGTTACCTGCGACGCGAGACGAACAAGAGAGATACTTCCCCCCGTAGTGGGAGTACGCAAACAATCCGATCCATGCCTTCTCCGCGGTGACCCGCTGTGTGTAGAGCGGCTCCGCGTCACACTCGCGCCCGATCGTCAGGGTTCCTGGAACATACCACGCATCGTCTTACTGTACTGCCGTGCTGCACTGCTGCACTGGATAGCACAGTGATGCACTGTACTCAATTCAATTATTTCGGATCTGATGTATAACTAATATACACTTGACGACGTCATTTACAGAATAAAAGTCACAATTAAAAATTAACATGACTCATTTATACAATATGTGTAGGTACACATTAGCGACCGTAAAATGACCTTCACAATAATTTAGCAGCTGTTAATTGTGTTTACTGGCTACGGTAGCAGTCATGGTAACGGCGTGCCGAGGGTGCTAATAATCCCCGGCAGACCCCGGATACCAACCCCAACTACGACGACTGGCCCTGGTAACACAACCGGACCACCATGAGGACTGATGAGAAGATTGTTGAGCTGAAGGAAGAAAGGAAGAAAGTGTGTGCATGTGCACCTCCATCGAACAGGTCCCGAGGGGGGCCTGGTGCGACAGAGATGAGCTGATCCTCACCTGCCTTGATCCTGACATAGAAAGGAACGTAGCGATCGGCCGCTAAGATTCCCGGAGTAGATCGTCTCTGTACTTCTCTCCAGGGCAGCGTTGCAAATGTTTTGGTAACATGTTCTCCGATGACTGGAACATTTGTTAAATAATCTCGTCAATGTTATAACATAAATGTGTGCACTTTGCAAATGATATGAAGAGATATATGTACAGCTTCGAGTATAGCTATAGCTGAGTGCAGCTGGTCAGAGGGAAGTAAGTAATGATGACGAGGAGACAGGCTGCGGCACGCGGTCACACTGGTATATGTACAGCTTCGAGTATAGCTATAGCTGAGTGCAGCTGGTCAGAGGGAAGTAAGTAATGATGACGAGGAGACAGGCTGCGGCACGCGGTCACACTGGATGCTTTCCATTTTTTCTCAATTTCCAAGAATAGATAGATGAGGAGATGTTCTAAGAAAACTAGCCTGAAATTGAAGATTGGCCAATATAATTCATGTGGTTTTGTATTTTTACTGTAAAGTCAAGATTTTAGGAGAAATAGGCTGTTTAAGTTGGCAATAAAAAAATTATGCTAGATGTACCTACCTACATATTTACTTAATAAAAGCAAACCAAAGATGCTGCACCGGCTGCACAGCACGAGGCAGCTGCACCGAATCTAATCTGGAGCATGTCAAATGGGGATGAATTTTTTTTCACACTCGCGTGTGTGGTATCTTTGAACAGGTCTTCAAAACCATTAGATTATAATTATTATACATTTGTATAATATCCAGAGGCAGTGACCGCGACACGAGGTGACGACACGTGGTAACGAGACGTGGTGAGGTCCGCGTGCTGGAGTGTTCCCGACACACGAGAGGACTCCACTGCCCGTCGGCTCGGCTGTACGATGTCGCTGTAAACCACAACGGAAACAAATATAAAATTAGTGTAAATACATTGACTCACACATCTGTAAATCCAGCGTCAACACGAGGTCCGAGACCGTAATGGCCGCGTGGTTGGTCGCGCGCACCGCCCCGCGCCACAGGAACAGGGTGCCGTTGAAGAAGCCATCGGTCACCAAGAACTGTCGCTGGTTCTTGAGACCCTTGTACGTGCAACCTGCAAGCCGAGATCACGTTCTACGTCCACAATGTAAACTGACTGCAGCTGCATGCCGTACAGCCGTCCCACAGGTACTGGAGGTAACAACACTCCCTCAGAAACAAACCGTTCATTGACCGAGCGAAGCGAAAGTCTCAGAGTTCATGGGGATGGATTGTGAAGATATATTATGCAGGGGTCGCGAGGTCCCCATTTTAGAATGAATATACAAATTGGCTACACATCCATAAATTGTATTTTTACTCAACAGGGGCCTTACGGACAACTGCTATTGCGGTGCCAAACTAAAGTTAAAACAGCTCAGTTGGGAAATCGAACGACTTCGAACCGTATCTGGGCGAATTAAGGTTCACGTTCGCGTGATTTTCCAACTGAGCGGATTTAACGTTAATTTGGTGCCGCAATAGCAGTTGTCCGTAAGGCCCCAGGGCCTCTTGGTGTTGGCTTCGGCCCCACCAATGCCTATCAAATGTCCGGGCTAGACCCGTAAATGTAAATAATAATGAATATTTATTCGCTAATAAACGATTACATAATGAACAGAAACTAAATTAGATATTAAATATTAGGCTACTTGTGAGTATTGTGCAGCGAACATACCTGTTTGTGTAACCAGGAACTTGTCCAGGTCGTCCTGTGCCGGCGCCTGGTCGTACTTCCAGGTGTTGTTATTTGTTTGTACTGAGCTCGGCACTGCGATGCTGCACGTGTCTGTATCGTATCTTGAATCGTTTAGATGCGACTGATTCGTATTACTGTTCAAAGCTTCAGGTATAGATGTTTGTATTTTTTCACTGATATTATATATAAAATTAATTTGTCGCTCCAATGTCGGTATTTTTTCTAAAACTACCAGTTTTTTATTTATATTCTCTAGTGCATCTAGTATGGCTTTTTCTTTTGATATAGATTTTAAGTTATCAGTTACTTGTTTAGTAATATTTTTTGTCTGCTCTGAAATCATATCATTTGCTGCTTCTTTTGACGTTTGTTTTAAATCAAACTTTCCTAAATCAGTTGCATTACTTTTGAAATAATCTAATTCTTGGTTCAGTTTCGCTTCAGATGTTTGAACATTGTCACCAATATTTAGTAAGCTGCGAATATTATCTTGTTCGAAGTTAGTAATGTTCTCCAACACATGTGTGGCGTTTGTTTTTTCTATTGATTCCAGTATGGCCGTTCCTTTGTGAGTCAAGTCTGTTTTTTCAGTTAGTAGCTGATCGTTTGTAGTAATTGAGTTTATTTTATCCACTAAGTCTTTAATTTCTCTGTTTCTGTTCATTTCTAATCCGTCAAATGGTTCAAAATTGTTTTTTACACACTTTTTCAGGCCATCATTTACAAGAGCCAATTTTTTGTTTATTTTATTTTCAAGCGTTGTTTTTTCTTTGCTAGTCAAGTCCGTTTTTTCAATAACCTGCTTAATATTTGATGTGAATATTTTTATATTGTCGGCG
This sequence comes from Agriopis marginaria, assembly GCA_932305915.1. Taxonomy (NCBI): domain Eukaryota; kingdom Metazoa; phylum Arthropoda; class Insecta; order Lepidoptera; family Geometridae; genus Agriopis; species Agriopis marginaria. Next base: position 9,614,969 of record OW029939.1, on the reverse strand, counting down.
AAATCTTTTATTTTTTTATTCAAGTCAGTTTCTAAGTATTTTAAAACCATTATTTCCTTAAACGTGCTGTCCTGGAACTCTGACGTACTATTTTGAAATAGTTCCAGTTTACGCTCTATGATATGTTCCACAGTGTTTCCTTGATCGTCCTCATCGTGTTCTTGTTCTGTATATTATTTCCCGCCTGTGGCAGATAGATAGATAGATAGATGTGGCAGAATGGAAATAGTTTTAAACAGTATAATTAATATAAAGTTCGAGTTTATATTTGTTAATAATTTTTCGGCCAAAATTATGGACAGAATGTCAAAGAACATAATATTATAAACAAAACTCACTAGAAAGTGGAACTTTACAAACAACAAACAAACATCGAGCGAGCGTAGTTTCAGTTGGCGACACCTCGATACAAGCTTGTGCATAATAACTACATACCTGTCAGTCCACCCGCGACACCTCGATACAAGCTTGTGCATAATAACTACATACCTGTCAGTCCACCCGCGACACCTCGATACAAGCTTGTGCATAATAACTACATACCTGTCAGTCCACCCGCGACACCTCGATACAAGCTTGTGCATAATAACTACATACCTGTCAGTCCACCCGCGACACCTCGATACAAGCTTGTGCATAATAACTACATACCTGTCAGTCCACCCGCGACACCTCGATACAAGCTTGTGCATAATAACTACATACCTGTCAGTCCACCCGCGACACCTCGATACAAGCTTGTGCATAATAACTACATACCTGTCAGTCCACCCGCGACACCTCTATACAAACTTGTGCATAATAACTACATACCTGCCAGTCCACCCGCGACACCTCGATACAAACTTGTGCATAATAACTACATACCTGTGAGTCCACCCACGACTTCTGGATACAAACTTGTGCATAATAATGCGAAACACAAATAACGCAAACTCAGTTTTATTTCCATTTTGTAAAAGCAGTTTAGTTGTGAGTTGTTAGGCTGCATGGAGAGTAGTCGATGTTGCCGGCTCTGTCCGAGATACTTATATATACTGTAAGTACACTATCTACCACGTAATGATAATATTATCACACGTGTTATTACGTGATAATAATATTATCTCTACATAGTTAGAATATAATTATTATGTTCTAACTATTGGCCTTAGATAACCCGTCAGCACAGTGTTGTAGGGAGACCACGTGAGTTCATAGACGAGACAGTCCGGCCGCTAGGGAGACCACGTGAGTTCACAGACGAGACAGTCCGGCCGCTAGGGAGACCACGTGAGTTCACAGACGAGACAGTCCGGCCGCTAGGGAGACCACGTGAGTTCACAGACGAGACAGTCCGGCCGCTAGGGAGACCACGTGAGTTCACAGACGAGACAGTCCGGCCGCTAGGGAGACCACGTGAGTTCATAGACGAGACAGTCCGGCCGCTAGGGAGACCACGTGAGTTCACAGACGAGACAGTCCGGCCGCTAGGGAGACCACGTGAGTTCACAGACGAGACAGTTCGGCCGCTAGGGAGACCACGTGAGTTCATAGACGAGACAGTCCGGCCGCTAGGGAGACCACGTGAGTTCATAGACGAGACAGTCCGGCCGCTAGGGAGACCACGTGAGTTCATAGACGAGACAGTCCGGCCGCTAGGGAGACCACGTGAGTTCATAGACGAGACAGTCCGGCCGCTAGGGAGACCACGTGAGTTCATAGACGAGACAGTCCGGCCGCTAGGGAGACCACGTGAGTTCATAGACGAGACAGTCCGGCCGCTAGGGAGACCACGTGAGTTCATAGACGAGACAGTCCGGCCGCTAGGGAGACCACGTGAGTTCATAGACGAGACAGTCCGGCCGCTAGGGAGACCACGTGAGTTCATAGACGAGACAGTCCGGCCGCTAGGGAGACCACGTGAGTTCATAGACGAGACAGTCCGGCCGCTAGGGAGACCACGTGAGTTCATAGACGAGACAGTCCGGCCGCTAGGGAGACCACGTGAGTTCATAGACGAGACAGTCCGGCCGCTAGGGAGACCACGTGAGTTCACAGACGAGACAGTCCGGCCGCTAGGGAGACCACGTGAGTTCATAGACGAGACAGTCCGGCCGCTAGGGAGACCACGTGAGTTCATAGACGAGACAGTCCGGCCGCTAGGGAGACCACGTGAGTTCATAGACGAGACAGTCCGGCCGCTAGGGAGACCACGTGAGTTCACAGACGAGACAGTCCGGCCGCTAGGGAGACCGCGTGAGTTCACAGACGAGACAGTCCGGCCGCTAGGGAGACCACGTGAGTTCATAGACGAGACAGTCCGGCCGCTAGGGAGACCACGTGAGTTCACAGACGAGACAGTCCGGCCGCTAGGGAGACCACGTGAGTTCATAGACGAGACAGTCCGGCCGCAGTCGACCGGTTCGATATTCATCGTGTAGAATTTAATTTTGTTATACGTTCTCGTACTTGTTTAATGCAGGTAGTGTGAGAGTGTGAAGGAACTTTAATATTCAGCTCATTCTGGTTACTTTATCTTGGGGTGGGCAGGGTACGCTGGCGGCCACGCGGCCGAGACTGACGGCTCGCAGCTTGGTGGACGCCGGCTGCTAGGGACGTGTCCGAGACAGACGGCTCGCAGCTTGGTGGACGCTGGCTGCTAGGGACGTGTCTGAGACTGACGGCTCGGAACTTGGTGGACGCTGGCTGCTAGGGACGTGTCCGAGACAGACGGCTCGCAGCTTGGTGGACGCTGGCTGCTAGGGACGTGTCTGAGACTGACGGCTCGGAACTTGGTGGACGCCGGCTGCTTGGGATGTGTCCGAGACAGACGGCTCGGAGCTTGGTGGACGCTGGCTGCTAGGGACGTGTCTGAGACTGACGGCTCGGAACTTGGTGGACGCTGGCTGCTAGGGACGTGTCCGAGACTGACGGCTCCCAACTTGGTGGACGCCCGCTGCTAGGGACGTGTCCGAGACTGACGGCTCTCAACTTGGTGGACGCCAGCAGCTATGGACGTGTCCGAGACTGACGCCTTGCAGCTTGGTGGACGCCGGCTGCTGGGGACGTGTCCGAGACTGACGGCTCGCAGCTTGGTGGACGCCGGCTGCTAGGGACGTGTCCGAGACTGACGGCTCGCAGCTTGGTGGACGCTGGCTGCTAGGGACGTGTCCGAGACAGACGGCTCGCAGCTTGGTGGACGCCGGCTGCTAGGGACGTGTCCGAGACTGACGGCTCGCAGCTTGGTGGACGCTGGCTGCTAGGGACGTGTCCGAGACAGACGGCTCGCAGCTTGGTGGACGCCGGCTGCTAGGGACGTGTCCGAGACAGACGGCTCGGAGCTTGGTGGACGCTGGCTGCTAGAGACGTGTCCGAGACTGACGGCTAGGAGCTTGGTGGACGCTGGCTGCTAGGGACGTGTCCGAAACTGCCTGCCGGAAGCGCAGCGGGTGTTTTATTTTATTAATTATTCTTTATTTCATAATAATATAATTTTCTTATGTTGTAAAGCCAAGTCAAATACAAATACAATAGGACAAGCTCGGGGTTGTCGGTCGGGGTAGTCGGTCGGGGTAGTCGGTCAGGGTAGTCGGTCAGGGTAGTCGGTCGGGGTTGTCGGTCGGGGTAGTCGGGGTATATTGTTGTGATTATTTGTTCAATGTTGTAGATATTTATGTTGGTGATGTGGTCAGTGATACAGTAGGTAGGTATCTAGGTATACATGAACACATGACAGTACAGTCGTAATGAGAACCTCTCCCTGTTCTTTACAAGCTTCATAACATCATCATTGTTATGATATCATCATAGTAATGTATGATATCATAACATCATCATTGTTATGATATCATCATAGTAATGTATGATATCATAACATCATCATTGTTATGATATCATCATAGTAATGTATGATATCATAACATCATCATTGTTATGATATCATCATAGTAATGGTATGATATCATAACATCATCATTGTTATGATATCATCATAGTAATGTATGATATCATAACATCATCATTGTTATGATATCATCATAGTAATGTATGATATCATAACATCATCATTGTTATGATATCATCATAGTAATGGTATGATATCATAACATCATCATTGTTATGATATCATCATAGTAATGTATGATATCATAACATCATCATTGTTATGATATCATCATAGTAATGTATGATATCATAACATCATCATTGTTATGATATCATCATAGTAATGGTATGATATCATAACATCATCATTGTTATGATATCATCATAGTAATGTATGATATCATAACATCATCATTGTTATGATATCATCATAGTAATGTATGATATCATAACATCATCATTGTTATGATATCATCATAGTAATGTATGATATCATAACATCATCATTGTTATGATATCATCATAGTAATGGTATGATATCATAACATCATCATTGTTATGATATCATCATAGTAATGTATGATATCATAACATCATCATTGTTATGATATCATCATAGTAATGTATGATATCATAACATCATCATTGTTATGATATCATCATAGTAATGTATGATATCATAACATCATCATTGTTATGATATCATCATAGTAATGGTATGATATCATAACATCATCATTGTTATGATATCATCATAGTAATGTATGATATCATAACATCATCATTGTTATGATATCATCATAGTAATGTATGATATCATAACATCATCATTGTTATGATATCATCATAGTAATGTATGATATCATAACATCATCATTGTTATGATATCATCATAGTAATGGTATGATATCATAACATCATCATTGTTATGATATCATCATAGTAATGTATGATATCATAACATCATCATTGTTATGATATCATAACATCATCATTGTTATGATATCATCATAGTAATGTATGATATCATAACATCATCATTGTTATGATGAAAAAAATAAGTATATCATCATAGTAATGTGTGATATCGCGTGTTAGCTTTTCGGCCAACAAATCACTGTAGAACTGTTTTACACACAATTTATTTAAACTTGTTCTCGCTTCGAGGTTCAAACACAGAAAGAGGGCGATTACTTTTTTTTTGGTATTGTTGGCCTTTTGGCCTCTACAGATGGACCGGACTAGTTAGCGAACGCAGAGTGCGTTCGGCATAACTTGATGGTAGAGAGGGCGATTACAATGCACACGCAACTTATATACGGTGTTTGTTGACAGTTGACAACAGACTGTCAACTGTCAACGAACACGTGTGAACTTCCCACATACAGTTTAATTAAAATCATAAATCATATATTTCCGAAAGAACAGCACATAAAATTCCTAATAGACATACAATATAGAAAAAACACAAAAAAGAAGTCTGCATTGGGCCCCAAACTAGGCAAACCTACCTACTTCCTTCCTACCTACCTACCTACCTTCCTACCTACTTCCTTGGTACCTGGAGAGACCAGAACATACGTACTTCCAGAAATAGCGCTGACAGTATTTAACAGTTTCCAAATATTAGTGATAAGTGACTATAAATTAAAACGGAGAAGAGAACAAATCATTTATTACTATTTCTCATTCTTATTATTATTATTATTTTCTTTTTCTAAAGAGCGAAGTGTCATAACTCGTGTAACGGTCTTACGGTTTCCTAGACAAAACACTGAACCTTGATATGACACCATTTTTATAAATTTAAGCTAATAATGTAAGTAGACAGACTGAAACTAGAATGATCAAAATTGCTAAGAGTGGGAAAAGAGGGCCTCAAGGCATACATAGTTTGCATATTGTAACTCCAAAATGTGTGTTTGTGGTGTGTGACTGAGTGAGTATGTGTGTGTGGGTGGTGAGTGTGTGTGTGTGTGGTTTGTGAGTATGTGTGTTTGGTAGTGAGTGTGTGTGTGTGTATGTGAGTGTGGGCGATTGCTTGTGAGTGAAACTGTGGATGCTTAGTATTTAAAGAAGCCAGCGTCAGGCGAACCAAAATGTATCTTGCGCAAAGACCTCTTTGCGCTTCATTTCGGAGAACCTCACTAGTCTTTCTGTTTGATCCCCGGATAGCGAGAGAAACCATTTCTGTATTTTATTTTTAGATTCGGCGAATGTTTTGTTTTGTATGTCAATTAATTTACAAACAGAGTTATAGGTAAATATATGTACATATTTAAGTAGGCGGGTGGCAAACGTAGTATTTACTCTTGGAGAAGGCACATCACGAGAGCGATTTTGCCTACTAGGTTTGACATTACAGGACAAGTGATGACTTTTGGCAATAGCCCGCATGACAAAATGCTGTCGAACCCTTAGCACCGAAGCTTCTTCGTACAGTTTATCCGTAGGATACCTGCGAGGCTTGCCCAGTAAAACTTTTAGCGCAGCTCTTTGTGCGCGTCTCCACCTCCTCTTTCCACCTCGTCCATATGTGTCTTAGCTGCGCCGCCCCAAACGCCTATGTAGTACAGCAGAAGCGACTGGCACAATGACTTATAGACTAGCATTTTGACTTCATCATAAGCACATGCTCTTAAAAGCTTCATAATGTACAACATCTTACGGACTTTCTTTGAAACATACGAAATATGTGACGAGAAGGATAAGTTTTCATCTACCATTACTCCCAGGTATTTCGTTGCTTTAACTCTACCCATTGAACTGCAGGAGCATTTAGATAGGGAAGTTCCGAGATCACAGGCAACTAGACAACTGTTATTGTGTAATGATATGTCCGAAATCACAGTTCCCGTGGCTTCCGTGATATGGAAAGCAATAAAGTTGGACTGTCTGACGTTAAGAGTTAGGAGGTTTACGTCAAGCCATCGGGATAGCACAGACATTCCATATTCAGCTTTTTTAGTTACTGACGCCCAATCTCTAGCATGGGAAATAGCGGCAGTATCGTCAGCGTAACAGATAAGTTTACAATTTGGTATGTTTAGCCTGAAAATGTCATCCATGTAGATCGTGAAAAGAGTGGGAGCTAATATACTGCCTTGGGGGACGCCAAAGGCAATCAGCATCTTGCTGCTCGTGTGTTCTCCTATTTTGATAAGCTGATGTCTGTTAGATAGATAACTAGTAAACCATGTAACGTTCTAAGATCGTTACCTAATTTTCTGTTCATGGCAAATGGCACATTCGCTAGAAGCCAAACTTAATGAATAAAAAAGGTCACCACGATGACATAAACATTGTTGACAGATGAAATTGATTGACGTAATGTCAGTCAGTTTCATTTGTTAACCAAAAATTATTTCAATCGACCCACAAAATTATAAACTCCATTAAAAAGAACTCGCAGGTACGTTTATCTCAATTTCTTCTAGAAGGAATAACTGATATAAGGCCGTCCGGGCCATAAATTATTCTATTCGTGCCGTTATACTTCCATGAGAAAGTCGCTCAGAACCTAAAATCATCATTAAAATCTTGTAGCCCCGTACTCCAATCGGGTAAGTTTTTCAAGAGAGAAATATAATAGGAAATGCTTTTAAATTGTGTTAATTGTGAAATCTGTCTCGACAAATAAATGATCATCATTTATTTGTCAGTAAATTATCATGCAGCCATTTTGTGTTGTAAAATAGTGCAAGTGCGTTTCATATCCGTAATATCTGGGATATGGACGCACGCTGTACTTACATTCTCATATAATTGTGTTCTAAGCTCTTAAAGCATTCTGTAATCTTGGATCCTTCCGATCAAAAACTTTGTTTTAACGCCGGTACCACGTCATGTGAGATAAATTATGGGCGCCTGGTCCGATCTGCCGTTATCTTCGGGATCTCACGCGACGTGGCCGAGCGGCTGTCCGTACTGGTCCTCATGCGTAGTTCTTCAACGCATTTTCAGGGTCCTTCCCTCTACACCGATTCTCCAGCCACGCACGAGTTCTGCCACCACGCTGTCGTGACGCGCTGGCCGTACTCCGGCCACGCCCAAACATCAGAACCTTTCTACCACGTTGGCCGTACTCCGGCCACGCCCAAACATCAGAACCTTTCTACCACGTTGGCCGTACTCCGGCCACGCCCAAACATCAGAACCCTTCTACCACGTTGGCCGTACTCCGGTCACGCCCTGGAACCTCTCTACGCTGCAGAGCTACGCTGCCCCGCTGACTTCCTACGAGCCACGAGCCGCGTCGAGCCACGCGGCGATTCGCGCCCCAGCTCTTAAAGCTAAGTCTCTGAACAAGGGACCAACACGTTTTTTATCGCCATCACCTTCCGAGCTCACGACCCTCTGTCTGACTTGTAAATTCCTTCGCTTACTAATTAAATTTTAACTTATACTATCATAAACTCTTTCCTTTGAAACACCTGTCCATTGCTAGGTAGGACTTACCCAAGCTTCACTTGGTGTACGTTTCAACCATCTAAGTGAACATCCCCTAATGCCAATGCTTTCAAGCTTTTTTATCAGAATCAATGTGGAAACAGAATCAAACGCCTTGGCCAGGTCTAGAAAGACCCCCAAGCACCTCTGCTTTCTGTCAAGATGAGACGCCACTGTTTCCGTAAGCAGTTGAACTGCGTCATCGGTTGATTTGCCCCTTCTAAACCCAAACTGATGTTCGCTGAGCAGGTTGTATTTTTCAATAAAATCCACTAGCCTCTTATTGACCAGCTTTTCGAGAATCTTTGAAAACTATACTGAGAAGCGAAATGGGCCTGTAATTATCTGGGTTCGTTTTGTTACCAGATTTGTGTATCGGAATAACTACAGCCGTCTTCCAGCAATCTGGAAAGATTCCTGAGGCCATGCTAAGATTGCAAATATGAATCAGAGGCCCGACCAACGAATCTTTAGCGTATTTTAGTATTATAGGAGTAATGGCATCTAAACCTGGGGCACTGTGGGTTTTGAGATTTTGAATTATGCTGACAATTTCCCTGTGGTCTGTAGGGGCCATAAAGAATGAATTTGTGCTGTGGCTAGCAAAGGACAGTCTTTGGCAGTGCGATTCATGAGAGGTATTTAGCTTGTCTAAGATATTTGAGGCCAGGTGCGACCCTCTATTTGCAAAATGTGTATTGCAGCTGTTTAAAGCTTCTTGGGAGTTAACTGTGCTCGTTAAAAGCTCATTTGCACCCTTTTTAGAACTTGGTATGTCACAAACCTCCTTGATGGCTCTCCAAAGACCTTTGGGATCGCCATGGTGCTGAGCAAGCTTCGCGTTGGCATGTTCGGTTTTGAGCCGGTTCAGCAAATTATTACAAAAATTTCTGTACCGGGTATACGTTGTCTTAAGTGTTTCATTTTGAGGGTCTTTTCTCAGCTTTAGGTGGAGGTTATCCCGGTGTCGCATACACCTTATAAGCCCTGGCGTGATCCAAGGCTTAATATTGCTCTTCGAACGACTAATATTAATATTTTGAGTGTGTTTGTGAATGCACTCTGACAGGATTTGGTTTAAAACGATGACCGCATCGTTAACATTGTCTTTTTCAAAAACTAGCCGCCAGTCCACCTGTTTAAGATCGTTGGAAACGTCGTGAAAGTTAGTTCTGGAGATTGTTTTATTTTTTACTCTGCAAATTTTAGTTTTTAAGGTCATTCCTACTAGCAAAATATCATGATCAGTGACAAGTTTTGCAGATTATGCCGAGACTTTTTCCCTTAGATTTTATAAATGCGTGATCCAAGCAAGCTTTCCCTCGAGTTGGTTCTGTTACTGTTGGAATAAAACCTTGACTCGCCATGAGGCACTGGTAAGCCGCGTTGTTGCCACTTGGGGGTTCTTCCAACAAATTAATGTTGATGTCTCCAGTGACTAAGACAGTGGCAGCGTCCTTACTACTAGCTATGGTATTTTCGAGGGAGTCAATGAACCTTTCCAGGTCATTCACTGCCGGGGATCTGTATATGCCTACAATTTTTAGACATTTTTCCACTGATACAACAAGGCAATTAGCATCTTCAAAGACTGGCTCTAGAGCTGAGGCAGACCAGCGGTCTTTTATATATATAGTAACTCCACCATATTTATTGATGATTTTTTTGTATAGAAAACCTCATACCCTGGAAGTTGCTGAACATGGGAATGCTCCTGAAGCCAGCATTCCGAGAAAACTAAGGCGTCAAAATCGCAGTCTAGACGAGTTAGAGTTGGTAGAAGGTTAGTAAGGTTATGGTTTAGGCTTCTTATATTAAATGAAAGGACTTTAAAGTTGTAAGGAGTAATGTGAACCTTGCAAAACTCTGGCATGTCAAAAGTGCGACATTCTACTCGGGGTTTATTTATTAATTCGGTTTAATTTATTATTATCAGATACTTTATTTTTTAAGTTTTTATTATTAATCTCCAGATTAACTATATTTATAGCTGGGATTAGAGCTAATTATGAGTTTGATTTAAAAAAAAATATTGCTTTATCTACTTTAAGACAATTAGGGTTAATAATAAGAATTTTAAGAATGGGTATACCTTTATTAGCTTTTTTTCATTTATTAACTCATGCAATATTTAAGGCTTTATTATTTAATAGAGCATAATATTGAAGATATTAAGGAGATATTTTTATCTTTAAATAATATTATTTATAAAAAAAAAATTTTATTTTTACAGTGAAAATGTAATGTTTTATTTAAACTATATAAATAGAAATATTAATGGAATTAAACCACTAAAAATTAAGTTAGCAGCTTAATTTTAATCTTTATATTTCTTTAATTGGAATCTTTGCTTCAATTTTATCATTAACAGTGATATACCTCTAATTTGGTTTCAATTAATAAATATAAATAAGGAGTAAGTTAACTCTTCTTTTAAGTCGAAATTTAAGAGTTTCGTCTAATTATTCGTAAATGTCTAAATTACCCATTGTCATAGATTATTGACATTAAATAATTTTTATAATTCCCTTATGTTTTATTAAAAATATATTTTAAAATGGTGTTACTAGTTCATCTATACTTTAAATGATGAAACTAAAGTTGTTAACACGCGTTCTTGTGTTACTCACAGATCTAATACCTGGTGTTGCTAGTTCATCTATACATTAAATGATGAAACTAAAGTTGTTAACACGCGTTCTTGTGTTACTCACAGATCTAATACCTGGTGTTGCTAGTTCATCTATACATTAAATGATGAAACTAAAGTTGTTAACACGCGTTCTTGTGTTACTCACAGATCTAATACCTGGTGTTGCTAGTTCATCTATACATTAAATGATGAAACTAAAGTTGTTAACACGCGTTCTTGTGTTACTCACAGATCTAATACCTGGTGTTGCTAGTTCATCTATACATTAAATGATGAAACTAAAGTTGTTAACACGCGTTCTTGTGTTACTCACAGATCTAATACCTGGTGTTGCTAGTTCATCTATACATTAAATGATGAAACTAAAGTTGTTAACACGCGTTCTTGTGTTACTCACAGATCTAATACCTGGTGTTGCTAGTTCATCTATACATTAAATGATGAAACTAAAGTTGTTAACACGCGTTCTTGTGTTACTCACAGATCTAATACCTGGTGTTGCTAGTTCATCTATACATTAAATGATGAAACTAAAGTTGTTAACACGCGTTCTTGTGTTACTCACAGATCTAATACCTGGTGTTGCTAGTTCATCTATACATTAAATGATGAAACTAAAGTTGTTAACACGCGTTCTTGTGTTACTCACAGATCTAATACCTGGTGTTGCTAGTTCATCTATACATTAAATGATGAAACTAAAGTTGTTAACACGCGTTCTTGTGTTACTCACAGATCTAATACCTGGTGTTGCTAGTTCATCTATACATTAAATGATGAAACTAAAGTTGTTAACACGCGTTCTTGTGTTACTCACAGATCTAATACCTGGTGTTGCTAGTTCATCTATACATTAAATGATGAAACTAAAGTTGTTAACACGCGTTCTTGTGTTACTCACAGATCTAATACCTGGTGTTGCTAGTTCATCTATACATTAAATGATGAAACTAAAGTTGTTAACACGCGTTCTTGTGTTACTCACAGATCTAATACCTGGTGTTGCTAGTTCATCTATACATTAAATGATGAAACTAAAGTTGTTAACACGCGTTCTTGTGTTACTCACAGATCTAATACCTGGTGTTGCTAGTTCATCTATACATTAAATGATGAAACTAAAGTTGTTAACACGCGTTCTTGTGTTACTCACAGATCTAATACCTGGTGTTGCTAGTTCATCTATACATTAAATGATGAAACTAAAGTTGTTAACACGCGTTCTTGTGTTACTCACAGATCTAATACCTGGTGTTGCTAGTTCATCTATACATTAAATGATGAAACTAAAGTTGTTAACACGCGTTCTTGGGATTTCCAACCCTCAATATTATTATCTTGTAACAAATACTTGGGAGGAAAATAAAACTCTGATTAGGTTTATCTCAACATAAACAGTTTTGTGTTTTTACCGGTTCTGTATGTTTTAAAATAAACAGGTCCAAGTGCGAGTCGGGCTCGCGCACTGAGGGTTCCGTACCACCACGAAATACAATAAGAAATAATTAAAAAAAAAACAACTTCAAAATTAGTAAAATATGGAATGTCAATTCCTTGAAAGAAATGACGAGGTCGTCCAAGTAACTGAATTACCAGTTATAACTTGGTAATGAACAGAAATTTGTCACCGACTCGCACTTGGCCATTATTTATTATTTGTTGGTATACTGTAGAGTGCGTACTACAATCATGCCAAGTTTGACGCTTGTATGTATTACCGTTATTACATTAAAGGTAATACAAAAATACGTAAAAAAATACGTGTGTTGTATGGGGACCCCCTTTTGTTTTTACTTTTTGACTTTTTTTTGACTACATTAGTTTTGTTCGAGTCAAAACAAGGATTTATTCATGCATGATGTGTAAATAAGTCAGGAGAGTGACAGATATACCTGTCACTGTCACTCACCTGCATCTCGGAGAGTGACAGATATACTCGGAGATAATGTGCATCAGAGCTACATGACCTTATCCTGCCATCCCCTTCCTACTACAGGACAAGTAGGAAAACCACAGAAAATAAAATCATTTTTTGTTTAAATTAGAACGGCTGTCGAGGCATTTTTGTAAGAAATTAGTTGTAGCCAGTTGCACCCATATAAACGAAACGTCAGTCATTCGAAATCAGTTAGCAACTGTGATGCGGACAAAGAACTTTGAGACCTAACCCAAAAAGGTAACGTCCAAGTTCTTTGGATGCGGAGTTCGACGCGTTGACATAAATAAGAATGTTCAATCAAAGTTCTGTCATAATGCCTGGCGACAGATTTTCCTTCTCGTTTCCGTTCTATTTACTTCTCTTTTCTGTGAGGAAAACGGCCCACTACCACCCATACATTGTGGATTTTCCTTGGATACGTACCAAACGTTTCGAATCCACGTTTCTAATCCGTACGGCCAAGGATTGGATCAACCTGCCCGCTTCCTTGTTTCCTGGGAGATATAATCTGGACCTTGTAACGTTCCATGATCGTTACCTACTCCCAAATTCATGGCAAATGGCACATACGCTAGAAGCCAAACTTAACGAATAAAAAAGGTCACTACTATGACATAAACATTGTTGACAGAATGAAGGTGATTGACGTAATGTCAGTCAGTTTCATTCCGCTATGCAAAAAACAATTTTGTTCTAAGACAAAGGAATTATAAACTCAGTTTAAAGATTCGGGTATATAAATATCGTATTCTTTCTAGAAGGAATAGCCTATATATAGGACTCGAAATAAAAACTGGGTCATACGTGCAGATGTACTCCAGTGAGAAAGTCGCTCAGAACTTAACCTTATATCTTACAATCAACTTGTTAGCCCGTCTTCGATCGGGTAAGTTTTCAGAGATAATTCTGCTTTTAAATGTGTTAATTGTGAAATCTGTCTCGACAAATAATGCTAATCGTTATTTGTCAATTGAATTATCATCAGGCCACCTGTGTTCTAAAACGCAGTGCAAGTGCGTTTCATGTCCGTACTATCTGCGGATGTGGACGCGCGCCGTACTTACATTCTAATATAATTGTGTTCTAAGCTCTTAAAGCATTCTGTAATCTTGGATCCTTCCGATCAAAAACTGTGTTTTAACGCCGGTACCACGTCATGTGAGGCGGGGCCTACTCCGATCTGCCGTTATCTTCGGGATCTCACACGACGTGGCCGTTTTATTCAAATAATAAAATTAACTAATTTAAATAATTTAATAATTGGGAAAATTAGTGCAATTTCTACATCAAAAATTAGAAAAATTATTGTAAAATAATTTAATAGCATCTGAAAAAGGCTGTAAAACACCAATTAATCCAACTTTATTAGGGCCTTTACGAATTTGGATATAACCTAATACTTTACGTTCTAATAAAGTTAAAAAAGCAACACCAATTAAAATCCCAAAAATCAGAATTAATAAACCAATAATAACTAAAATAATATCATTATAAAACAATACTATTTATATAATATAAATTATATATTTATGAATTCTAAAATCATTACATTTTTCTGCCAAAAGTTTAAAAAACATTTGATTTGCATTCAAAAATTATTAATATTTATTAATTTATCTTAAAATAAGAAGCAATTTTGCATTTAATTTCGACTTAAAAGAAGAGTTAACTTACTCCTTATTTATATTTATTAATTGAAACCAAATTAGAGGTATATCACTGTTAATGATAAAATTGAAGCAAAGATTCCAATTAAAGAAATATAAAGATTAAAATTAAGCTGCTAACTTAATTTTTAGTGGTTTAATTCCATTAATATTTCTATGAGTACTGATCCTCATGCGTAGTTTCTTCGACGCATTTCAGGCTCCTACCCTCTACGCCAATTCTCCGACCACGTACGAGTCGCCACGCTGTCGTGACGCTACGTCTACTTCCCTCCTACTACGTCGGTCGTACTCCGGCCACGCACAAACTTCTGGAACTACTACGCGCAGACCGCACTCCGGTCACGCCTGAGAAAAAGCTCACGAAGCCGTCTCGTCGCTGCGCTGCCCTGCGGACATCCTACGTGCCACGAGCCGCGTCGAGCCACGCGGCGATCGGCGCCCCAGCTCTTCAAGCTAAGTCTCAAAACAAGGGACCAACACGTTTTTTTATCGCCATCACCTTCCGAGTTCACACGACCCTCAGTCTCCTGTAAATTCATTCTTGCTTAATTAAATCTTAACTTATACTATCTTAAACTCTTTCTTTTGAAACTCCTACCCACTGCTAGGTAGAACTTCACCAAGCTTCACTTGGTGAACGTTTCAACCTTTTCAAGGCCAGAGTGAATAGGTATCTTCTAAGTCTGCGTGCTTCATCCTCGACCACATCGTCACTTACCAACAGGCGAGTTGGTGATCAAACGTGGACTAATGTGTAAAAATGTTCCGTGATTTTTAATCGCAGATCCCACGATTAAATAAACGCGACATTTTGCACCCTCGGTCATCTGGCCCCATACCACGAGTATACATATATATTATTAGTACCTACACTACAAGTCCACACCACAGACATATTAGTCTACAATAAGCAATGCTTAGGCCTAAGCAATAACCAAAGGCAAGGGGTGGTTTCTCTTCAATATGACGCTCTTACGTCGGAACGAATCACACAGGATCATTTACAAATCATAACATACTTTTAGTAATGAATATATTTAATGAAGTAACGTCGGTGATATTGATACTAATCTACGTATTAGTTGATATACATGTTGATATTGATACTAATCTACGTATTAGTTGATATACATGTTGATATTGATACTAATCTACGTATTAGTTGATATACATGTTGATATTGATCCTAATCTACGTATTAGTTGATATACATGTTGATATTGATACTAATCTACGTATTAGTTGATATACATGTTGATATTGATCCTAATCTACGTATTAGTTGATATACATGTTGATATTGATACTAATCTACGTATTAGTTGATATACATGTTGATATTGATCCTAATCTACGTATTAGTTGATATACATGTTGATATTGATACTAATCTACGTATTAGTTGATATACATGTTGATATTGATCCTAATCTACGTATTAGTTGATATACATGTTGATATTGATACTAATCTACGTATTAGTTGATATACATGTTGATATTGATACTAATCTACGTATTAGTTGATATACATGTTGATATTGATACTAATCTACGTATTAGTTGATATACATGTTGATATTGATACTAATCTACGTATTAGTTGATATACATGTTGATATTGATACTAATCTACGTATTAGTTGATATACGTGTTGATATTGATACTAATCTACGTATTAGTTGATATACATGTTGATATTGATACTAATCTACGTATTAGTTGATATACATGTTGATCATAATTCATTTGTATTTTTTTTCCAAGTGATCCTCACAACACATAGTTCACTTGATATAAGAATATGATGTTACTATAATGACAATAGCAGTGTGGCCACGACGTGACGGCGGCGTGACGGCGGCGTGACGGTGGCGTGACGCACTAGCTCGTCTCGTCGTATCTAATACACTCCCAACAGAGCTGGAAAACAACGCACATTGTATTATATGAGTAGGTGATCCCCGCGGCGTCGCCCGCGTCCGCAGGAACTGGACAGTGTCACTGTCCGGCCCTGGCAGCTATACGCGGCAGCAGTACCACGGCGTGGCGATCAGAGACCTTGTTGCTGCTTGTAACATGGACAAAACCCAACAAACTTATAATTTACAGGTGTTTGTCCTCTCCTGCGTTAAGTTTTGACAACTTGTGTTAGGAGAGACCAAATTTGTAGAGAGGCATCACCCGCCTTCACACAGGAATCGTTAATTTTGAGATAGAAAGTACGTTATCCTACTTAATATTATAAACGCGAAACTTTGTATGTATGGATGTATATATAGATGTATGGATGTTTGTTCCTCTTACACGCTGCAATGCAACGGAACAACGGATCGATTGATTTTTTTGCATGGGTATAGTTCAAGAGCCAGAGAGTGACACAGGCTACTTTTCATCATCATCATCACCATTTTGCATCAGTATGCGGGTGATACCGCGGGGCGCAGCTAGTATAGTATTAAGTATACCTATGCTAGTATAATGGTAAGCGGAGCGTTGGTCGTCCAGCTGCTGCAAGATGGGTCGACGATATTATTACTATCGCGGGTCGAACCTGGACTAGATTAGCACAGGACCGAGGCAGATGGCATAGCAAGAGAGAGGCCTATACCCAGCAGTGGGATAGGGAAGGCTGTGGATGATGATGATGATGATGGTAGTATAGGGAAGGGAGAGATATGTCGGAGTGTCAGAGTGAGTTGTTACCTGGCGTGTTTTCGAGACAATACAGGAACTTCCCCCCGTAGGAAGAGAACGGGTGTAGCTGCAGCTCCACCTGTCCCGGCGGGACGGAGACCTCGCGCGTGAACATAGGCTTCACGTCGCACTCCCGGCCGAACGTCAGCACTCCTGGAACAAGCACGCCTCGCTGTCAACACAGACCTACACCAGGGTATACCCCGCGCATGCGCCCACGTCGCATGTGTTAGCAGCCGACAGGATCCTCGGAGTAGACTGTCTCGCTAACAATGACCAGGGCTTCCATTCATACATGTTCGTCGTGTCATCGTCACAGGCACACTAGGGCTAGAGAGTAGGTCCTCACCTGCCTGGATCCTGACGTAGAATGGAACGTAGCGAGCAGCCGACAGGATCCTCGGAGTAGACTGTCTCGCTAACAATGACCAGGGCTTCCATTCATACATGTTCGTCGTGTCATCGTCACAGGCACACTAGGGCTAGAGAGTAGGTCCTCACCTGCCTGGATCCTGACGTAGAATGGAACGTAGCGAGCAGCCGACAGGATCCTCGGAGTAGACTGTCTCGCTAACAATGACCAGGGCTTCCATTCATACATGTTCGTCGTGTCATCGTCACAGGCACACTAGGGCTAGAGAGTAGGTCCTCACCTGCCTGGATCCTGACGTAGAATGGAACGTAGCGAGCAGCCGACAGGATCCTCGGAGTAGACTGTCTCGCTAACAATGACCAGGGCTTCCATTCATACATGTTCGTCGTGTCATCGTCACAGGCACACTAGGGCTAGAGAGTAGGTCCTCACCTGCCTGGATCCTGACGTAGAATGGAACGTAGCGAGCAGCCGACAGGATCCTCGGAGTAGACTGTCTCGCTAACAATGACCAGGGCTTCCATTCATACATGTTCGTCGTGTCATCGTCACAGGCACACTAGGGCTAGAGAGTAGGTCCTCACCTGCCTGGATCCTGACGTAGAATGGAACGTAGCGAGCAGCCGACAGGATCCTCGGAGTAGACTGTCTCGCTAACAATGACCAGGGCTTCCATTCATACATGTTCGTCGTGTCATCGTCACAGGCACACTAGGGCTAGAGAGTAGGTCCTCACCTGCCTGGATCCTGACGTAGAATGGAACGTAGCGAGCAGCCGACAGGATCCTCGGAGTAGACTGTCTCGCTAACAATGACCAGGGCTTCCATTCATACATGTTCGTCGTGTCATCGTCACAGGCACACTAGGGCTAGAGAGTAGGTCCTCACCTGCCTGGATCCTGACGTAGAATGGAACGTAGCGAGCAGCCGACAGGATCCTCGGAGTAGACTGTCTCGCTAACAATGACCAGGGCTTCCATTCATACATGTTCGTCGTGTCATCGTCACAGGCACACTAGGGCTAGAGAGTAGGTCCTCACCTGCCTGGATCCTGACGTAGAATGGAACGTAGCGAGCAGCCGACAGGATCCTCGGAGTAGACTGTCTCGCTAACAATGACCAGGGCTTCCATTCATACATGTTCGTCGTGTCATCGTCACAGGCACACTAGGGCTAGAGAGTAGGTCCTCACCTGCCTGGATCCTGACGTAGAATGGAACGTAGCGAGCAGCCGACAGGATCCTCGGAGTAGACTGTCTCGCTAACAATGACCAGGGCTTCCATTCATACATGTTCGTCGTGTCATCGTCACAGGCACACTAGGGCTAGAGAGTAGGTCCTCACCTGCCTGGATCCTGACGTAGAATGGAACGTAGCGAGCAGCCGACAGGATCCTCGGAGTAGACTGTCTCGCTAACAATGACCAGGGCTTCCATTCATACATGTTCGTCGTGTCATCGTCATCTTCTCCAATGTCTGGAACATAATGCAATAAAACTAATGACGATAATGAATCTACAGCCAAAATAAAATTAATGGACGGTATCAGAAGGAGCGCCGGCGCTCACTTCGTTTCAGTCGGTCTCTAGCCGTAGGAAGTGCGACACGCGACTATTGTTACATGATAACGAAACATCTGACAAAATTATGCCTTAGTGTGCTTTCCCGAAGTGTAACTACACAACAAAAAAAAAACGCTATCTATTTTTTGTAACAAATTAATGTACTGTACATGGTATAATTAGGTGTTGAAGTATAATTATGTCCGATGATTTTGACTCGTTTTTACTGAGCTTTAATGGTTATGGCCCGTCCATTCATTTTATTTTGGTCGAAGTAATAATATGATTTTTGGATAAAACTGATCAATTTATAAATATTTATTTATTTCTTTTATTTAATTTTTTTTTTTTTATTCTAGTGAAGTTTCGGTTTGGAATAGTAAGTACAGAGTGTGAGAGAGTTACAGATAGTAAAGCCTCTGGTGAGGGCGGCGGGCGGCGCCGGCGTCCACAGCACGCGGAGCACGGCGCCGTGGGTCGCGCGCACGGCTCCGCGCCACTCGCCCCAGCTCCCGTTGTAGTTCATCGCCGTGGTGAACACCGAGTCGAACTTCAGACCCATGTATGAGCAACCTGCAACCAACGTACATACATATACGGGGTGTAAGGGGAACACTCTCGAAGCCAAAAGAAGGTAATTGTACTCATCGTTATGAACAACTTTTACTATGGGACCAGCCCTGAAATCGCGAACAAAATATCAGCTGTTCTATACATTTTGTCGAGTGTCAATGACCGTTTTCTATAGATATATTATCTATACATACAACTTAGGTATTTACTTTTCATTTGTATATTCACAAAACACTTTACAAAGTGACGAGTGTTTTTGCTGAAAATCATACTAACATTATAAATGCGAAAGTTTGTTTGTTGATTTGTTCCTCTTTCACGCAGTAACGGAGCAAAGGATCGAACTGATTTTTTGCATAGGTTCAAGGGTCGGAGAGTGACATAGCTACTTTTCATCATCATCACCAGTTTTCATCACTACGCGAGTAAAACAGCAAGGCGCAGCTAGTAGTTCATATTTCCCCGAATGGTTATGGTATTATTATAGTGTAGGAGCTGACCGAGCGGTTTGTATGTTACCTAAATAAAGTTTTCTGTGTCCGGATTCTAGAGTATCTATCAAATGTGTGTGTTTTTCATTATGACTCACAGCCGGGTGTGTATAGGACCAAACAGCACTCGCAGCCGGGTGTGTGTTGGACCAAACAGGACTCATAGCCGAATGTGTGTTGGACCAAACGGGACTCACAGCGGGTGTGTGTAGGACCAAACAGGACTCACAGCTGGTGTGTGTAGGACCAAACAGGACTCATTGCCGAATGTGTGTTGGACCAAACAGGACTCATAGCCGAATGTGTGTTGGACCAAACAGGACTCACAGCCGGGTGTGTGTAGGACCAAACAGGACTCATAGCCGAATGTGTGTTGGACCAAACAGGACTCATAGCCGAATGTGTGTTGGACCAAACAGGACTCACAGCCGGGTGTGTGTAGGACAAAACAGGACTCAGTCGGGGTGTGTAGGACCAAACAGGACTCACAGCCGGGTGTATGTAGGACAAAACAGGACTCAGTCGGGGTGTGTAGGACCAAACAGGACCCAGTCGGGGTGTGTAGGGCCAAACAGGCCTCCGCCGGGGGGTGTGGGACCAAACAGGACTCATAGCCGCGTGTGTGACAGACGAAACAATACCGATCAGTGCAAATAAAACAAACCTTCTGCTATTAAACTTGTGCTTAATATCGACAAAAGTCAAAAGCAAATAACTCCAGTTTACTTTAAACAACATGACTGGTGGTGAATACTTTTAAACGATATAAAATAGATTAAAAATTGCTCATAAAACTGTTTAATTACATAATTATTAAGATTGCCATGTTGACACTTGATTTGCTGTGAATATGTTTATTTGATAATAATAACACACAGTTATTAAACAGTTATTAGTGTTAAAAATTTGCAAGTTGAAGTGGCAATGGGCAGGACACATCGCTCGAAGAACCGATAACCGATGGGGATGAGTGGAGACCACGAACCGGAAGACGCAGCGTAGCGAGGCCTCCCACTAGATGGACCGACGACATAGTGAGAGTCGCTGGCATCCAGTGTATGCAAAAGGCAGGCTGTCGTTCAGTGTGGAGGTTAAAGGGGGAGGCCTATGTTCAGCAGTGGACGTCTTCTAGCTGATGATGATGATGATGATGATGATAATAAGAATGTAGTTATGTACCTGTTTTGTAAACAACAAATCTGTCCAGTTCATCCTCTGCAGGTGTGTGGTTGCTCATCCAGGCCAGGCACTCCGTGTCCACTCGCACCGAGCTCGGCGCTGGGATGCTGCACGAATCATTGCTTTGGATCTTGTCTGTTGAATCTTTATCATTTCTGTTTATATTATTTTCGAATATATCAAATTTGGCGATGATTGTATCTTGGATATACTCTATCTCAGCCAGTCTTTGGTTTAGTTTGACTATTGATTCCATAATGTTGGAGGTCGTCACTTCATCAGTGACATGATGTGCAGGGAGACTAGACTCTATTTGTTTTGTTTGTAAGTACATAATTATTTGCCTCAGGTCATATTGTAATCTGTTGGTTATCTGGTTTAATTGCGACGCACCACTCTCGTCGTTGTCTGTGACATCTACCACGTCATCTTCTTGGCCGTCCTGGTTGTGGACTGGGTGTTGTGGTGCACCTGTCGCTGCCGCCGAGTGAATACAGTTTAAATTATTTACATCATACAGAATTATTATATTACTTATACATTTCTTAATTTGTTAAGTGCACTTAGTTTATTTAGAGTATATTGTTGTTTTTTTGTTCTAGTAATATTCCACTTCTATATTTTTTATTCATATAATAATAAAAATAAATAATAATAATAAATATTCGGGACATTGTTGCACACACGGTCATCTGACCCCAAACTAAGCAAAGCTTGTGATATGGCTGCCAGAGACTGACATACATACATATATAGGTTTAAATACATACTTAAATAGACATTAACAACCAGATATAGAACAAACACAAATGTTCATCACACAAATGTTTGTCCTAGGTGGGAATCGAACCCACGCCCCCAAGCTCAGAAGGCAGGTTCACTACCAACTCGACCAACGGGCTATCAAATATCATATGTTTTAGCGTTCATAATAATAAATAATGTACTCTGTTTTTGATAACTGGAACCTTTTAAATGGCCCCTTTGTCTATAACTAATTATTAACTCTGTTAATTAAGACCGTTAGTTTCTCTAATATAATAATAAAAAAATATTATCAAAGTGAAACTATCGCCATGATGACTATATTGCGCACGTCACGTCACGTCACGTCACGTCACGTCACGTCACGTCACGGCGGCGCGCTCGCTATACAGCTCAGCATAACGTAGTCTGAGTAGGTACTAGCTGAGGCTTTCCCAGTGAGGTGGAAAAGTGGGAAAAGTTATCCAGTGGAAAACATAAAAAAACCCGAAGTAGGTCCCTAACAACGATCTGTTACCATCTAACAAGTTATAGAGAGGCACGTGTTACGGAACAAGCGATAGAGAGGCACGTTCGGCCTGAGCGTTAGCACGTAAAATTATCCTCCGTAAACCGACTTTACAGACAACTTCTTTTTTACTTCTGTTTTCTGTGATTGTCACTACATACCTGTGAGTCCACCCACGACTTCTGGATACAAACTTGTGCATAATAACTACATACCTGTGAGTCCACCCGCGACTTCCGGATACAAACTTGTGCATAATAATGCGAAACACAAATAACGCAAACTCAGTTTTATTTCCATTTTGTAAAAGCAGTTTAGTTGTGAGTTGTTAGGCTGCATGGAGAGTAGTCGATGTTCCCGGCTCTGTCCGAGATACTTATATACACTGTAAGTGTGCAGTCAACATAACATCATGTATGCAGTTATAATTGACCTTACGATAACCCATTATCAAAATGTATAACAAAAAAACTGAAGATTAAAAAAACCCGACAACTTTACCTGAACTCTATTCGAGATAATGGAACGTGCGCAGATGTTCTCTCCAAGAAACCATTGTTGTATCACAGACAGTATGGCTACACTTAGTACCTACCTCACCGCTCGACTACTTTACATTCTGGGAGTCATCATTTCAGCCTACCATGTCCCCACTGCTGGGACTCTGGCCTTCTCTCAGAGAGAGGATGGACTAGTCCCCCACGCTGGTCCAGTGCATGTTCCCACTGCTGGGACTCTGGCCTTCTCTCAGAGAGAGGATGGACTAGTCCCCCACGCTGGTCCAGTGCATGTTCCCACTGCTGGGACTCTGGCCTTCTCTCAGAGAGAGGATGGACTAGTCCCCCACGCTGGTCCAGTGCATGTTCCCACTGCTGGGACTCTGGCCTTCTCTCAGAGAGAGGATGGACTAGTCCCCCACGCTGGTCCAGTGCATGTTGGTGAATGTTATGTCTTTGAACTTTTGAGGTTCTATGAGTAAACATCAGTTTCCTCACGATGTTTCACCGTTTTTGAGCGATAGCAATGGCATCAAAGCTTGAGCACTAAATTAGTCAATAATAGATCAAGGCAGAAAATTGAACCGGATGCAGTCAGATTGTAAAGCGCACATGCTACCGCTCAGCCACCATAGCTCATATCCTGCGATTTTACAGGACAGCATTACACTACCGAACCCTCCACTGGATCCTCCCGCCGCGATGTCTGGCCGCTTCCTTCAGTAGAACTACATTTTCCCATGGAGGTTAAAGGGGGACGCCTATGTTCAGCAGTGGACGTCTTCTGGCTGATGATGATGAAATTTTCCCAACGTTCTTGTAACCAGCAGCTCCACATCTCTCTCAACTACTCCACGATATGTTTGTAAGCTAACAGTAGGGCTGGTGGTGGTCGGTGCTGGTGGTGGTCGGTGGGTCGCACGGAGTCGGAGCAGGTGCTTACAGCTGTCAGCTGCTACTGAGGGAGCTGCTGCAGCTGCTGCCTGTCCCCCGGCTGCAGCTTGTTCAGTCACCCGGTCTCCTCCAGGAAGGCCAGCAGCTCGCTGCCTGTGCAGGCCTCCCAGAGCGTCCTCGGGACTGCCGTGGAAACTAAACAGTTACTAAATATAACAATCGTGTTGTTCAATCCAGTCTCTATGGTTGTTTGGTTCGCTGGCGAGTAATGTGCTCCCTTCAGCAGGTAATTCCACCGAGACTGTACAAACATTACATATACAAAAAAGGGACTTGAGGAGGCGGAAGCAGCCATATACAATAACACCACTTCCCAGGTCATCAGGGGAACCATGAAAGGAAAATATATGGCAGCTTACAGCGCAGAAAGTGGCTTTGTGGCACTGAACGAGACTGAGACAGAGCGAACAGGAAGATCGAAATACGCAATACCATCGAATGACCCAATTGTAGTCATCGCCAAGTGTACCAATATAATGCTGGACGACAGGATCCTCGAGATGGCTAAGACTGTCGAAGGGAACTCAGATGTCGAGGCAAGCTGGGAAAACTGGGTGGTGCCAAAGATACAATGGGTCAACGGAGTTCCAGGATGTGGGAAGACAACGTGGGTGATCCGACATTTCGATGTGGACAAGGACGCTATAATCACCACAACAACAGAGGCAGCAAAAGACCTGAGGGAGAAACTATCGTATCGCATAGGAGACCTGGTAAAAACCAGGGTGCGAACCATGGCTTCCTCTCTCGTAAATGGTTTTGGAAGAGACAGTTTCAGCCGCCTTCTGGTGGACGAAGCTCTCATGAACCATTTCGGAGCTATAGTAATGGCTGCACGGCTGTCTGGTGCTAGCGAACTTGTCCTCATCGGAGACGTCAATCAGCTACCTTTCATTGACAGAGAAAATCTCTTCGAAATGAGGTACCATCGCCCAAACCTGATCACAAATATCAGTCAGGAGTTGCTTTGCACACACAGGAATCCAATGGACGTCGCGTATGCGTTGAGGGAAATATACGCCGGTATATATTCCTCGGCTCCCCGTGTTAGGTCTCTAGAGCAGAGACGGTACAATGGGGCGCAAATACCAAGCACCCTCCCCAACACCCTTTTCTTAGTTCACACTCAGGAAGAAAAGGAGACCCTCATTAGCCAGGGTTATGGGGGAGGCACAGGGTCGCGCACTCTTACCATCCATGAAGCTCAGGGACTAACATACGAGTCGGTAATCGCCATAAAGACCAAGTCAAAGATGAAGCTGCATGAGAGCGTATCGCACGCAGTCGTTGCAGTATCACGGCACACTGGGACCTTTGTCTACTACGCCGACGACATCGAAGACGATGCCATCAGTCGATTCGTACGTCGAGCGTCAGCTGCGTCACCGAAGACCATTAAAGCGTACAACCTGCAGATGGCTATCAGAGATCGGAACGCGGCAGTGATGGAGGCCCTGGGCCGGGAGGAGGCGATATAAAATGTAGAAAAATGAATATTAAAAATGTAAAGAAATAAGAGTTGTGTGTATGCCTCTAGCATTCATGCTCGCCATCGAAGGCACCTTCTTGCGGCGGCGTCGTGTGTCGGGTCGCTCTCTTCCCTAAGATATGGTTGAGGAGGGCGATGGCTGGCACATGTGTCATACTCGTGATCGGGTGCTGCTTGCGGGTCGCTGGTCTGCTCGCGGTATATACACAACACTAGTACCAAATTGTTTTAACCTTAGATTAAGATAGGTATAACTAACTTTCCTCTCCCTGTACTGTGAATAACTAAGTAAATTCGTTTAAGTTAACAAAATTGTAGTCAAGTATAATAAAAGTCACGGACCCTGGAGTCCGTGGAGTTGCATTGTAAATAAAAAAAAAAAAAAAAAAAAAAAAAAAAACATTACATATGTAACACATCACTCGACTTCCACCACCCGCTCACGTGGCCACCTATTCTTTGTAACGCACTCCTTGTAAGAAGCCCTAGTACACAACAACTATATCATCATCATCATCATCATTTCAGCTGTAGGCCGTAGGACATCCACTGCTGGACATAGGCGTCCCCCATCGATCTCCAAAAGAGCTAGTTGGAAGCGGCCTGCATCCAGCGTTTCCCTGCGGTCTCGTTTAGGTCGTCTGTCCATCTTGTGGGTGGACGTCCTACGCTGCGCTTACCGGTCCGTGGTCTCCATTCCAGAACCTTTCGGCCCCATGCTGCCATCTGTTCTGCGTGCTATGTGCCCTGCCCACTGCGACTTCAACTTGCTAATCCGATGGGCTATGTCGATGAGAACTGTATCTAGCTATACATAATGTAGCTAGGTATCGAACAGGACAACTAATATTATGTGTTAATAAATGATTACGTGGTAGTATACCTACCTGATGCAACTGGCACGCATCTTCAAGTACAAGCATCTTCCGTTTCTAAATCTGCACAATGTGCATGAATGTAAAGGCACAAAAAAGTAATAAAAGTGCTGATAGATGTGTGGGTTTGATACGTCGAACCACCGTCTGACAGACAGGAGAGAAAGAGAGAACATATTTTTCCAAAGTTAATGATTATTTACGGGATATTTACCGTGCTGTTGTGGAATGAGCCCCACAACCGGAGCTGAAGCCGGTTATATTTTTCTATATAATATACGGAGCCCTAAAAACCAAAAAGAATCGCAAGTAGTAGATAGGTAGGTAGAGAGCAGTTAGTAAAACCCACAGGTCAAGTGTACATAGTGAGAGATAATACAATCTGCTGTCATATTGTTGTTCAGGGATTTTACCAAAACAGTTGAGGTGATAACGTCTCTGGGAAATCAAGGGAGCCCAAACTACAGGCTCGGCCTAGTTTGGGGCCCACGGTCAAAAGTTAAAATACTTAGTAATTAATCTATACTAATATTATAACGAGGAAAGATTTGATTCCTTGATTTCTTTTGATTTGTTTGTTTGTTTGTTTGCATTGAATAGGCTCCGAAACTACTGAACCGATTTGAAAAATTCTTCCACTGACGGGAAGCTACACTATCCCCGGGTAACACAGGCTATAATATTATATTTAAAAAAAAATGGGATCATTACTAAAACTCCAATAATACCCGTGCGAAGCTGGGGCGAACCGCTAGTTTGTTATAATTTGGATATTATTATTAAACTAGCGACCCGCCCGCCCGGCTTCGCACGGGTGTAATTTACGTGCGAAGCCGGGGCGGGTCGCTAGTTATATATATAAACCTTCCTTGAAAATGTATCTAACTGATGGTGAAAAACGCATCTAAATCCGTTGCGTGGTTTAGGAGGAGTTAGCGGCCATACAGACATACAGATAGACAGACAGACGTGGAAAGCGACTTCAATTTATACTATGTAGAGAAGATATATAGAGAAGAGAAGAGAAGAGATAAATAAATTATTGCCATTCAACGTGGTAATGCCGCCAGCATGCTGGGTACGCTGCCAACTGGTAGTGGGCTTGAGCATTTGGATTGTCTTTAGACCTTCAACGGTCTATGGGCAGTCTAACTGTATTTGTAGTTTTAGTTCTAGCTTGTATTTTGTTTAGTTAATAAAGGCGCTAGCCCAGGAAAAAAAATGAATTATTTGAATTAGATTTTTTTGAATTTAGATGAAAAAATGTTGAGCGACCGCAAACGGTATTTGGGCGCGTTAAGGTTCACGTTCGCGTGATTTTCCGAACTGCGCGGTTTGAACGTTAGTTTGAGACCGCGTAAGACGTTGGCCGTAAGAGCCCTGAGCTCGCAGCAGGCGCGGGACTTACTGCGGCCCTTCTCCGGCTGGTCTGCACAGTCGCTGCTCCTCGGAGCGTCGTCGCTCAGCTTCCGTTGGAACCGAGCTACCTACTCGTGCATTATACCTAAGTATAGGATTTTTCCTCGGAATTCTAATTATTACAACAATATCTTCCCTCAGCTCCTACGGCAGCCTTCATGAGACATTTAGTGACTAGCAAGTAATCACCACCTGCCTAAATATATTTAGAGAGGAGACAGGATAAGGCAGGTGCCGCTTCTCATCGTATACATTTGTTGAGGTGAACAGTTTGTGCATAAGAGATCCACGAACTGTTCACCTCAATAGCTCAGTATGTTTGTAACCCTCATAGCATCAATAATCCATTTACCAACATCATCTACGCAAATAGGCCTCTCAGTGTTGGCCTCCACCCCACTGATGCCGTGTGAAGGTCCGGGCTAGACCAGCAAGTATAAAATAAATGAAGTTTACGTAATAATAACTGGGACCGCTCCATCATCACGGACAGGACTATTGTCGCCAATAAGCCTGATATCGTGTTGGTCGACCGGTCCCAGCGCCGGGCAGTGCTCGTCGACATCACCGTCCCACATGACGAGAACCTCGTGAAGGCCGAGAAGGACAAACTCAGCAAGTACCTTGACTTGGCTCACGAGGTTACCGCCATGTGGGATGTTGACTCGACGATCATTGTACCGATAGTCGTTACGGTGAACGGCCTTATAGCGAAGAGTCTCTACCAACACCTACCGCTGTATCTTTCTAAATAGCCAGTTGAAATGTTCACAGAATATGTAGGTACCTAATGTTACGACGGGATACACACTCTAAAGAATAACAACAAAATAATATACCTAACAAATAATGGCCAAGTGCGAGTAGTTAAGCAACGTACCTACTTATTTTGCTACTTATATGACCTAATCGTCTCACCGCATCAAAATGCCACCATATTTTACTAATTTTGAATTCGTTTTTTTTATTTGATATGATATTTATTGTATTACCTATATGGCGGTGCGGGACCCTCAGTGCGCGAGCCCGACTCGCACTTGGCCAGCTATTCAGCTGGATTTTGAGCGCGCGTGCGATTTTCACTTAGCCAGTAGGTACCTTATTATTAGGTCATATGGTACTGAGACGTGGTCCTTAACTGTTGGCCTTTTGGAAAAACTCAGAGTCACTCAGCGGGCAATGGAGAGAGCTATGCTCGAAATTTCTTTGCGCGATAAAATCTGAAACGTGGATATTCGCCAAAGAACCAGAGTCACCGACATAGCTGTTAAAATTTGCAAGTTGAAGTGGCAATGGGCAGGCCACATCGCTCGAAGAACCGATAACCGATGGGGAAGAAAGGTTCTTGAGTGGAGACCACGAACCGGAAGACGCAGCGTAGGTAGGCCTCCCACTAGATGGACCGACGACATAGTGAGAGTCGCTGGCATCCAGTGTATGCAAAAGGCAGGCTGTCGTTCAGTGTGGAGGTTAAAGGGGGAGGCCTATGTTCAGCAGTGGACGTCTTCTGGCTGATGATGATGATGATCTTATTATTTATTTTGTTCTTTTATAGTACTTAGGTAGGTAGAATGTGTAGGTTATAAAGTTATATTATTATTTACGGGATATTTACCGTGGTTACCGTGTTGGTATACCGTGATAGTTTAAAACAGTGTTTTATTTTATTTTTATTTTATTGAAATAGGTTCGGTTACAGGCTTTAGGTCATTTCACATACAGGTATATAATATCAGCACACATAACATATTAAACCTAAAGTCCAATTAAAACCGCACACAACTTATATATAGAATAAAAATATTGACACAAAATATTAAACAGAAAGTTTTTTTTTTTTTATTTTTTTTTTTTTTGTTAGTTTTTAGGAAATAATTATGAAGAAAATATATGCTATTGATTAATTGAAAATTTGAAGGACAAAAAACTACATGAAAACATGTCTCTGGGATCACTCAATTCATCATATCTACGACACATCCTGGTTAGAGGACTGTTCCGCGAGACATTATTGTAGGCAGGTGGCATGTTAAATAACTGGAATTTTCGAATAGAACGTGAGGGTACTTTAAAATTGACATTTGACAACAATTCACTACCAGACATACCATTAACAATCTTGTACAATGTACACAAATCAGTCGAACCTCTTCTATCATGAAGGCTTTTCATTTTAAATTTATTTAACCTGTCCGAATATTCTTTAATCTTCCGCCTTAGACCAAGTCTACTGCACAGTGACCGCAAAAATCTACGCTGAATAGCCTCAATTCTGTCTACATGCGTATCATATATTGGATACCACACAGAAGAGCAATATTCCAGAATTGACCGCACCAAGCTATTATATAAAATAATCCACGTGGCACTATTTTTGAAAGGTTTAGCTGTACGCAAAATGAAACCGAGCATTCTATTTGCCTTATTAGTAATGAGATCGTAGTGAGGCCTAAAAGAGAGCGTAGAATCAAACATGACACCCAAATCGCGAACGACTTTAACATGGCTTAGGACAGTTTCATCGAGGTGGTAATTATAACAAATGGGTGATTTATTTTTAGTAAAACTAATTATTTGACATTTACTAGCATTAAGCGACATATAATTAATTACGCACCAGTCACTAATCAAATCAAGATCTTCCTGTAGACGTGCACAGTCAATATTTGAGTAGATTTGACGAAATATCTTGATGTCATCTGCGTACGCCAGGAAGTTACAATCTAACTGATCTAGGAGATCATTAATAAATGCCAAAAATAGCAATGGACCAAGGTTTGAGCCCTGTGGCACACCTGACGAAGCTATGAATGGTACAGAATCATACCCATATAATGACACCAGCTGAGATCTATTCAAGAGATAAGAACTTAACCATCTATGCAGATTTCCATGAATGCCCAAGTGATTCAACTTTATTAATAACAATTGGTGATCGACTCGATCGAAAGCTTTTGAAAAATCTGTGTAAATGGCATCCACCTGGACTCCATCCTCAAAAGAGTCACTTATGAAGGTAGTATACTCGAGAAGATTGGTGGCTGTAGATCTACCCGTGATAAAACCATGTTGATTGGGATTCAACCTATGTTTTAGATGGTTATAAATGTGATCGTATGCTATGCCTTCAAATATTTTAGCAAAACAACTAAGTATACTAATTGGTCTATAATTGGCAGCATCACATTTATCGCCAGACTTGTAAACGGGCGTTATTTTAGCTAATTTCCACAAAGATGGAAAAGTACCTTCAGCTAAAGATCTTGAAAAGATCAGTGACAATGGTTTAACTAGAGCCGGTGCACAAAGTCGAACAAATATTGGAGGAATACCATCCGGCCCTGCCGATTTAGTTGTGTTAAGGCTTTTTAATCGGGTTAGTAAGTCGTCATCCGATATAACTATAGAATATGTAGAGAAACTCGTTGGTACAAAGTGAGGATAATACTGGCCGTTAGATGGAGTGCTGTATACCGACGAAAAATAGTCAGCAAATAGGTTCACAACATCGTGTCCGGTATCAGCAACTCTGTCTTGCAGTTTGATTTTACTCGGAATAGTGTTTGTGACTCGTTTACTCTTGGTGTAACGCCAAAAAGCTTTTAAATTACTGGATAACTCATCCTCAATGCGTTGAATGTATTTTTTGTAGCAATCGTCCATATAGTTCTTAACGGTATTTCGGAAGTACGAATATGTGTCGTAGTCTCGTGGGTTACCGTATAGTTTGAACTTATTGTGGTACCTATCTTTTTTATTTAATAATCGAATGAGTTCTTTAGAAAACCAAACAGGAAATTTGCAGTTACGCGCTTTACTTTTGGGAGTATAACTTTCAATAATTGAATAAAGTTTATTGTAAAAGAATTGAACAAAGTCTTCACAGTTTAGACTTTCAGAATGTTCATTCCACTTCACAGAATTTATCTCACTAATGCATTTTTCGTAATCTGTTTTATAAAAGCAAAGCTTCTCTACTTCTCTATTTTCCAGTAAAGTGGGGAGAAAACAGCAATATATTATCTCAAGGGGAGGATGATGACTGTCCAGGCGACTAACTGTTGGAGCGCTTGATATAGCACAGTCTTCCGGCTTGTCAAAAAGAACTAAGTCTAGTATTCTGTTATTGTGATTGTGAATATAATTAAGTTGATGAAGTGCAGTTGCCTGCAGCAGTTCATAGAGAGCTTTTGACTTATCGCATGTAAATGTTATTGGGCAGCCTGACTCTTTAGACCATTCTAAATCTCTCAAGTTGAAATCGCCGATAATACAAGTAGGGCAACTGGCAGAGCTAAGCACTTCCTTACAGCGGCTTAAAAAGTCTGTATAAATCGAAGACGGTAAGTATTCTGGTAAATAAACTGTACACAAATTCATTATTAGTTTATTGTCAATTTTTATTTGTACCCATAGATTTTCAACTAAGTTTAATTGCCAATCAGATCTTACTTGAACATCATATTTTTTTAAAATGGCTATTAACACACCACCGCCATACTTTTTGTCAAACCTTTTCTTAAATAATTCACAACGATCCCAACGCCATACTTGATACCTGCTATCAATAATTTCAGCAGAATTAATTAAGTTATCTAACCAAGTTTCACAGAGACATATCACATCGTAATTTTGACATAATACCGAATTATATATTTCATTAACCTTAGTTCTCGAACCACGTATGTTTTGATAAAAAATAGATAAAGCCATTGAATGACTACACCCAGAACATAGAGTAATGTATACGTAACATTTATAAGCAAGACACAAATCAAAAAGGGAGAGAAGAAAAAAATGGCTTCGTTAGTACAAAAATTACAGAAGTTATGAAATTACACCACTTAAACTCATTTAAAAACTAAACATAAACGCATTTTTAAGTAGGTAGTTAATTTAAACCATTATTACTAATACAAATTTGTATTGGGTGTTTCAACTATGCTGCGTAATGGAAACAAACAAAGAAGTACATTATTTGATTAAATCTAGACTGTTAGAGTTTTTTATAAGAATGTATTGAGAATCAGCATCTTTCCTAACGTATATGCGACCATTGCGCACCCACACAAACTTATACGACGCTGTCTTGGCTTTATAATTATTATTATGCCAAGTTTGTCGCTTGTACGTATTACCGTTTTTACATTAGTGCTAATACAAAAATACGTTAAAAAAAAACATTGCAGGTACACAGAATAATGTCATGTTACAGCGGATTGACTAACAAATAATTATATAAAAAAGTTCAAATGTAAAAACGAAAGGGGGTCCTACAACAAACGTATTTTTTATGTATTATTGTATTTTTAGCTCTAATGTAAAAACGGTAATACTTGTCTTACAAGCGTCAAACTTGACATGACTAATAAATACCTAGTAGGTAGGTACTAGGCAGGTGGTTAGGTACACACTCTAAAAGTAACAAACAATAAAAACAAGTAACAAATAATAAAAAATGGCCAAGTGCGAGTCGGTGACAAGTTTATGTTCATTACCAAGTTATAACTGGTAATTTCGTTATTGAATTTTGTGGTGGTATGGAACCCTCAGTGTGCACGCACTTTCGTTAGCATGCCCAGAGACAGAAAAAACAAAAAAAAAAAATAGAAACTGTCAAGACATGTCAATGTCAATCAATTTGTCAAATAAATTTCGTTTGGTTGTGTTGTTTGTTTGATGCACAAACAAAAAATTGTTATCAGTAAAATAAATATGTTTGGGTGAAAATTTATGATTTGTGAGAGTGTTTATTATTTTAGGCGACTATTTCACACGAGTATTGTGATTTTGTAATAGTGAAGTGGAAAAGTGGACATAGTGTAGAGAGGTTATGGTTATGATTGTGTTTGTGGTTGGTTTGTGAGTGGTTTGTGGGGCGAAGCTCCCATCATGAGCTCTGCGGTGAGTGCCTCTCACTTTCAGTATAGCAGTAGCCAGCGACTTTGTAAGTCGCTGCTTAGTAGTGTACTCCGTCCCATTCTGCATGAAACCGCCAAATCCTTTCAAACCAATTGTCTTACGGCCGTTTTCAATAACTTACTTACTTTTGACTACTAGTTAAAATGCCTACCAATGGTAGCTATCTGCATTTCAATAAACAAGGATAGACAGGTATAACCTATCCCCAATGCTTATCTATCTACCAGAGGGCCCGGAGGCAAAATCTCTAACCATAGATAGAATGTTCCATAGAAGAAAAAAAAAATGCGTTTCAGAGTCGCGATAGTGCTTACTGTCAGTAACTTGAATGACAGTTGGTTAGAGATTTCACTTATCTCCCAATTTCGGAGGATAATTGGTTGGTTACACAGATTTTTTTGTTGTAGAGTTGTATTTTTAAGGTTTAAACTAAAATTATGGAGTTATTCAGTGATGATAGTGATAATGAGCTGTTTGAAGCTGGCGAATTCGATTCACGAAGTCCTAATGAAATGGGGCAAGTGAGTCGCCGATATAATGCTCGTATCAACTATTGTTCAGAACTGACGGAATCTGAATTCGTCTACAGATTTCGTATAAATAAAACGACAGCACACGAGTTGCTATTGGAAATAATGCCAGCGTTGAAAGTGCGTTCTTCCCGGTAAGTTATGTGTACCTAACCTATAACCTGTTATTTTGCTAAACTTGTAGATACTAGCACCAATTTACTAACACAAAGTATTTGCTATTTCAGAAACCATGGAGTATCTCCATTACATCAATTGTTATTAGCATTGAGATTCTACGCACTGGGAACAATGTTGATATCAGTGGCAGATTTCATTGGAGTGTCGATTCCTACAGCTAGCCGAATTGTTCGAGATGTATCTCGTGCAATAGCTAGCTTGTACAAAAAATATGTAAGAATACGACCAAATACACAACCTGGATTCCATGCAATTGCAGGGTTCCCACGGGTCCTGGGAGCGTTGGATTGTACACACATTCTCATCCAGTCTCCAAGTTAGTACCTACCTAACTTCCTTAACTTAACAATGAGTGCTAATTTTTGTTGTATTAACTGTAAAATACTTTTCAGACTCAAATATTGGAGAAGAATTCAGAAATAGAAAAGGTACATTTTCATTAAACATCCAAGGAGTCTGTGATGCAGACTTGTTACTAATGAATGTTGTTGCTCGCTGGCCAGGGTCTGCTCATGATGCCACTATATTTAACAACTCTGCTCTAAAAGGTGCCTACTTTTTTGTGTTGTACATTTATCACATACTAGCTGTAGCCCGTAGTTGTTGAGAACCACTCGCGTAGTATAAATTTAGTAGTGTAAATAATGTTATATTTATTTTCAGTGCAATGTGAAGATGGGGTTTTCGTTAATAGATGGCTCATTGGTGACAGTGCATATCCTTGTAATTCTTATTTATTGACACCAGTGCTTAACCCATCTACTCCCAATGAACACCGTTATAATGATGCACATGTGCTGACAAGAAACCCTATAGAAAGGTAATATAGTTAAGGAATAACTACCTAATGGTTTACCGAGTAGACATAAGATCAAAGTATTGTTTAGGAACTTGTATAAAAACACCTACTAAAAATATACTTTTTATAATTTACAGATGTTTTGGAGTATGGAAAAGACGGTTTCCAGTGCTGTCATTTAAAAATTCGGTTGGCTTTAGACACTGTACAAGCTGTTATTATAGCAACATCCATATTACACAATATTTGCAGAATGCAAGGAGTTGCTGATGTGGAACCTGAAGTTGACCTCCCTCCTGAATCACGTAACAGTCACATCACTGAAGAAGAATTTCACTATACTGCAAGTGTAGGTCAGCATCATTCCACAAGGCAACATCTAATAGACACCTACAGTTTTAACCTGTAATTGCAAGGTTTCTTCTTGAAGATAAGTTAAATAAATAAGGATAAATTAAACTAATAGGAATGCTCGATTTGAGTCTATTGTAATATGATTGTTAAAACCTGCAAGTATATCATAAATAAATTGTAATTATTTTAATCTGAAATATATTTTGTTTGACTCTGACCATAGATGAAATCTATTAAACAAGTATCAAGCCAAATGAAAATTTAATAATTATTTGAGTAGACAAAACTATATTAATACCTTAATAATTTTACACCTTTATTATTTATACTAGCTGCGCCCCGGACCCGGACATTTTTTAGTAAAAAGAAGCCTATGTCCTTCCTACTTACCAAATTTCATCAAGATCTGTTCAACCGTAAAAACGTAACAAACAGATAAACTTTCGAATTTATAATATCAATTCAGATAATATTAGAATAGATAGTTGGGGTTATAGAAAAAAAAATAGGTACATTAAACCAAATTATTTATTTTACTGTTTATTTTTTAAAAGATTTATTTCTAGAATGAGTTTTTCATTTTCCAGCTGCACTTTCTCGGCCTTGGCTCGGAAATATGCAGCCATTGCCGACTCTTTATCTTTCTGAGCCCTCATGAGTTCTTCTGACAGTTTCTGTCTTTTATTTTCTGTAAAAGAAACCATTGTTAAGTTCTACCACCATCACATCACATAACATCACACATCATCAGTACTAAACATCATCAGTAACTGTCCACTACTGAACAAAGGCTTCCCTCTTAGAAAGGGGTGTTGCTATAATCCCCACGCTTGGTTTGGGTATTGCAGTACATTCACCGTGTACTAATAGGATGCTGCTGCCCATCCTCCGGTGGTTCTAGGTATTATAAATAGGTTAAGATTGATCAAATCTAATAGAAACATTTATTGCCTGTGGTTAGTACACATTAGACAAATCACATTCTACATGGTCGAAAACGTTTCTTTAAGATTAATTGATAATTATTATAATGCTTAGGTATGATATTAGTATATCTTCCCAGTAAAGCTAAACTCTGTGGAATGAAGTTCTGAGTTTGTTGAATGATATGTGTACAACTTTTGTGATTCAGATTTAAAAATTATATTCAAGATTTGAGTCCACTTTCATTGTGCGAACTGTTAGTCGGTGGAATACGCTGCCTGAATGGCCCTTTCCACGATAGTTACAATCTGGGTGTCTTCAAATCATAAGTGAGTCTGTTTCTTCTAGGTAAGCATGCTCCATTGTAAACCGCATCATCGCTTAACATCAGGCGAGTTAGCATTCAAATGCAAGCCTATCATTAATAAAAAATATAACACACATCACATCAGCAGCCATTAAACGTCCACTGCTGGACAAAGGCCTCCTCTTAGAGAGGGGTGTTGCCATAATCCCCACGGTTGGCAGGCGCCTTTGGATCGCAGTTCATTCACCGTGTACTAATAGGATGCTGCTGCCCATCCTCCTGGTCGCAGTTTTAGGACATACCCGGGTCCATTCATTAATAAAAAAAATATAACTTACGCGAATTTTTCGGTGTATTGAACAACACCGCTTTTGGTACATACGATATAGGCTCAGTGATCACACCACTACTACCACCATCAATGGTTCCTACACTACCGTCACTCATCAACATAACAATGTCAGCCTCTGGCTGCGGTTTGGGCTGCAGCTTTAAATCTGGGAAAGGACTTTTGATCACTTCTGTAAGATCCTCTTGGGCTGAGTCTACCCCATCACCACCAAACTCCACCGTGTACCCACTGCATGTAGCACCCAGCATCGATGCCGCACGGTCCAAGGTTTCGTCTGGTGGAATAAAGGTCTTGCCACCTCCAGTCTACAAAAAATAATACTTGTTAGGTTATTGATACTTCATACTTAAATTAAACTTACTTGCATTTACATAATATTATGATTAGCTGTACCTTCAAATTGTTCTGCCTTATGGCTGCTGAACGTTTCCTGGCAGCTTTTTTCACGTTCTCCCATTTGAGGCGCAGCTGCTCGGGACGCCGAATTTCACCAACTTGGGCGCTAAATTCATTGGCGATCGTTTTCCACGCATCTTCTTTCAACTTATTATTTGTGGCGTTCGTCGCCTTCGTGGTGATTATTTTTTTGTTGGTGATGAGGTCTAATAATAAATTGATGTCATCTTTATTCATCGGCCTTGCTTTTAGCTGCAAATAAGTAAGATATATAGTTGTTACATAGTGATTAATGTGTAAATACAAGTT
The DNA here is from genome assembly GCA_932305915.1 of Agriopis marginaria. Lineage (NCBI taxonomy): Eukaryota > Metazoa > Arthropoda > Insecta > Lepidoptera > Geometridae > Agriopis > Agriopis marginaria. Next base: position 9,576,936 of record OW029939.1, on the reverse strand, counting down.
GGTGCTAAAATGCATTTCTAAAATCTTTGTAAGAATGCTTCGCATAATTATACCCAAAGAGCAATGTCTACTTACCGCTCGGTTTGCATTTTCTTGAGCCATGTTATAAAAGAATTGAATTTCAACAAGGAATAACGATTACTTATTTAAATAATAAGGCGGAGCGATGCGATGAGATATACGAAAGTCGGATGTTTGTTTATTTTAATGTAAGAGATTATGTGATGTGACATGTCAATGTCATTCACTTCAAATGTCACTGGTGCGTTTCGTTTGTTTTGCACGAAACTAAAATTTACGATTCATTTATTGAAATTGATGCAATATGAGACGATAAATTAAAAAAATACATTAATTACTTAAATATATATAGAATTTTGGTTAATTTTGTCACTCTGTTATCCAAAAATATGAATTATAAAATATGGCTTCATTATTGATAAACGCAATGAACGAAACGCTTCAGAGGGCCGAACTTACTAAAGATAGGGATTCTATCTGTCGCTTATCTCCGATAGGCATTTGAAGATTTTGTTATTGAAATAGAAGTAACAGTCAATGATACTTTTACTGGTAGGTAAAGATAGCAACTACCAGTTAAAAGTAAGTAAGTTATTGAAAACGGCCGTTAGTCGATAAGCACTCTGCAGATATGCCTACGTGACATGCAATCTAGACACGGCGATAGAATTTTAACTTCCTGCACCAGCAGCTCAAGCTCTATGTTGGGATTTGAACCCACACTCTGCGGGTTGTAATTAAGACGCGCCAACCACTGAGCTAGCTACGAACTAGAATTTATAATGGGTTTGTAGTCATCTCAGATATGTCAGACGTCCACTGCTGAACATAGGCCTCCCCCTTTATCTCCACACCTACTCCACTGGATGCCAGCGACTCTCACAATGTCGTCGGTCCATCTAGTGGGAGGCCTCCCTACGCTGCATCTTCCGGTTCGTGGTCTCCACTCAAGAACCTTTCTTCCCCATCAGTTATCGGTTCTTCGAGCAATGTGACCTGCCCATTGCCACTTCAACTTGCAGATTTTAACAGCTATGTCGGTGACTCTGGTTCTTTGACGAATATCCACGTTTCGGATTCTACCGCGCAAAGAAACTCCGAGCATAGCTCTTTCGATTGCCAGCTATGTGACTTTAAGTTTTTCCAAAAGGCCAACAGTTAAGGACCACGTCTCAGTACCATATGTCATCACTGGCAACACACACTGTTCAAAGACCCTTGTCTTTAGGCACTGTGGTATCTTGGACCCCACTGCTTGGACAGTTTCCACCAGCCCATTGTTTAATTCGTCCACAGCCTATTATTAAATAATAATTAAACAAGAAACTGACAGGGCTGACCACTCAGCCTATCATGTTCCACCTACTGGGACACACATTCTCTCAGAGAGAGAGGATGAGCCCTAAGTCCGTGTCCCATCAGGGGTGCGTTTACGGCACTTATCCAGGTTAAAACTTATGTATACTAATATTATAAAGAGGAAAGATTTGATTGTTTGTTTGTTTGTTTGCATTGAATAGGCTCCGAAACTACTGAACCGATTTGAAAAATTCTTTCACTGACGGGAAGTTACACTATCCCCGGATGACATAGGCTATATATCCCGGCTTCGCCCGTGCGAAGCCGGGGCGGCCTACTAGTACTAGATAAACGTCAAAACGTTTAGAGACTGGCGTCTCTTGAGGAAAATTTAAACTGCCCTGTTAACGGGCGTCCGCTGGTTTAATTTTTCACCTGACTGGATTAAATTTTATCTACCTTTTGAGGTCGATAAATGTTCTGCTTATGTCAGATTGACAGCTGACGAGCAGGTTGAGGCGCCAACATAAAAAAAAACCGGCTCGTATTATTTTCTTCAACATGTGAACTTATTTTTTTTTTCTAGTGATAAATGATCGGCTTCCGTAAACGCACCCCCAGTGGGAACATGTTAGGCTGATAATGATTACTCAGACTATGAACTTTACTAGCACCGTCTCATATGACCCTGGATGTTGGTGGTTTGTCAGATGGAGGTGGAGGGTGAAGAGAAGGAGGAGTACCCGGGGCTGCGCGGCGCCACCTGGGACACGGCCTTCCTCACGCGGCTGGCGGGGCAGCTCGCCAAACACAACATCCTGCTGAAGCCACCCGACGGGACGCACTCTTTTGCTGTAACTATACATCTTATACAACGAACCTGCACAATGTACCTGCACAATGTACCTGCACAATGTACCTAGCCATATCTACCAGACCAATCTGTGACAGCTCACTCAGGAGGAGGGTGTTTAGATACAGACACACATACATACTCACATACACCGTACAAGTACCCTCCTTCCGAGACAGTCGCGTAAACACAAACTAGTTAAGAAATGGATAACAATTATTTTCTGGTGTAGGGAAGAATTTAGGTGAGGTGGCGGTCAAGCACAAGTTAATTAACTAAGGGTCGTAAAGGTCATGGTATAATTTAATCAAACGAATAAAAAGAAAAAAAATTAATAAACAGTCAACTATTATTATCAACTAAATAAACTGGCCAAGTGCGAGTCGGGCTCGGGCACTGAGTGTTCCGTACCACTACAAAATTCAATAACGAAATTATCAGTTATAACTTGGTTATGAACAGAAATTTGACACCGACTCGCACTTGGCCATTATTTATTATTTGTTGTTATACTTTAGAGTGTGATTGTTATATTTTGAAGTTAGTTTTTTAAATTGTAATTTTTTTATATGTTTTAGGGTTAAGTTGAACTCAAGTAAAAGCACCAAGAAGGTTGATTGATCTGTTTGATTACACAGTTAGAGTGTATAACATGAAGTGGTATCAGTAAGTGATGCGCGTTGTGTTCGTGTGTACAGAAGCGCAAGCGTCGAGCGGCGCTGGTGGTGGCGCGCGCGCTGGCGCCCCCGCTCATCTCCGCTTCCCTGCTCTACCAGACCGTGGAGCGCTTCACCGAGATATACCTCGACAAGGTACTCAGCTCCTCACTCCTCCCGCGCTGTGCAGGACTATGTCACCCTCAGGAGAGACAAACTACGGAGATATGGTGTTGTAGCTTCCTATTATCCCGAATGCTTTGTCTATGTATATCCTGAATGTAATTAATTAATACGACGGATTACTTTTTGTACGTTGTTTATTTCCCAACGGCAAACACACACTAACTAGGGGCAGGGGACAGAGCTGTCATCTGTCACAGGTAGGGGCAGGAGACAGAGCTGTCATCTGTCACAGGTAGGGGCAGGAGACAGAGCTGTCATCTGTCACAAGTAGGGGCAGGAGACAGAGCTGTCATCTGTCACAGGTAGGGGCAGGAGACAGAGCTGTCATCTGTCACAAGTAGGGGCAGGAGACAGAGCTGTCATCTGTCACAAGTAGGGGCAGGAGACAGAGCTGTCATCTGTCACAGGTAGGGGCAGGAGACAGAGCTGTCATCTGTCACAGGTAGGGGCAGGAGACAGAGCTGTCATCTGTCACAAGTAGGGGCAGGAGACAGCTGTCATCTGTCACAAGTAGGGGCAGGAGACAGCTGTCATCTGTCACAAGTAGGTGAGAATAGATAGATACAACAGTGGCGCGGCGGGGGCGGACACACATCTGTCCTACATCAGGCTTGATGCCTTTACTCAAAAATGATCAGTACGGGTCAGTGGTAGGGTGTCTGCCTGTAGGAGGAGCCAGGTTCGATTCCCGGCCCTGTAGATACTGTGTTGCGGAGGGAGGTGCTTGCGTGAAGCTATACTGATGTGTTTGTGTCAGCGTGCGAAGGTAGTGCGGGCGTCGCGCGGCTCCGGCACGGGACTGTCCCGCGCGCCGGAGTGGGTGCGCGCCGTGGAGCCGCACCTGCGGCACGCAGCGTGCCCGCCGCTCGACCCGGCCGAGGGCGTGCTGCGCGCGCTGACGGAGCGCGCGCGGGCGCTGCGCAGCGCGGACCCGGCGGCCGTGTGCTGCGCGCTGCCGGCCGCGCCGCACGCCAGCGCCGCGCACCTGCAGCGCGTGTGGGCGCGCATGCTGGCCGGCGCGAGGGCCAAGCTGGACGCGCTCATCGCCGGCGGAGACTCCGAGGCGGGCCTGCAGGTACGCGACCATACAACCAGTACAAGTACACGAGTGGGAGGACACTATGGCGATCCTAAACTGGAAGCGCTGCGGTGACCATGCTCTCTTCATTGTATGAGTGTGTGTGTGAGTCTGCTGTGTCCGTGGCAGCACGCGCGGCGGTGAGGAGCGAGCGCTGCTGCCCGCGGCGTGCTCGTGAGAACACATCACCAGGTTACTGCACAGTGTTGTGTTGACATATCACCCGCCTGCACGGTGTACACTGCACCCGCCGAGGCACACTCCCACTGCCTCCATACACTCCGAACTGGACGATCCAGAGACCTCACAGATGCGACTGACTGAGTGTGTAACGCTCTCTCTCTCTCTCTCTCTCTCTATCTCTCTCTCTCTTTCTTACTGTCTAGAGAGTGCTCGTATTGTTTTTTTTTTTGGGATTTTATCAATATTGCATTGTTTTAATAGTGTTTCTATAAGCCACATCACTCGAAGAATCGATAACCGATGGAGAAGAAAAGTTCTTCTCGCTAGATGGAGCGACGACATCGTGAGAGTCTGGCTGATGATGATGTGTTTCTAGAAGAATAGCTTTTATTTATTTTAGCCCTTAGCGGTTGAGAGCTTTCATGATCCAGCCGCTGCAGTGGGCGTGGAACTGGTCCCGCCGCTGCAGTGGGAGTGGAGCTGGTCCCGCCGCTGCAGTGGGCGTGGAGCTGGTCCCGCCGCTGCAGTGGGCGTGGAGCTGGTCCCGCCGCTGCAGTGGGAGTGGAGCTGGTCCCGCCGCTGCAGTGGGCGTGGAGCTGGTCCCGCCGCTGCAGTGGGAGTGGAGCTGGTCCCGCCGCTGCAGTGGGCGTGGAGCTGGTCCCGCCGCTGCAGTGGGAGTGGAGCTGGTCCCGCCGCTGCAGTGGGCGTGGAGCTGGTCCCGCCGCTGCAGTGGGAGTGGAGCTGGTCCCGCCGCTGCAGTGGGAGTGGAGCTGGTCCCGCCGCTGCAGTGGGCGTGGAGCTGGTCCCGCCGCTGCAGTGCGAGTAGAGCTGGTCCCGCCGCTGCAGTGGGAGTGGAGCTGGTCCCGCCGCTGCAGTGGGAGTGGAGCTGGTCCAGCCGCTGCAGTGGGAGTGGAGCTGGTCCCGCCGCTGCAGTGGGCGTGGAGCTGGTCCAGCCGCTGCAGTGGGAGTGGAGCTGGTCCCGCCGCTGCAGTGGGAGTGGAGCTGGTCCCGCCGCTGCAGTGGGAGTGGAGCTGGTCCAGCCGCTGCAGTGGGAGTGGAGCTGGTCCCGCCGCTGCAGTGGGCGTGGAGCTGGTCCAGCCGCTGCAGTGGGAGTGGAGCTGGTCCCGCCGCTGCAGTGGGAGTGGAGCTGGTCCCGCCGCTGCAGTGGGCGTGGAGCTGGTCCCGCCGCCCTGCCTGTGTACGCTCGGAGACCACGTTGTTCGTCGGATAGCACATATAGATACATGTATATTATGTTGCAGGCGGGCGCGCGGCTGTCCCGCGCCGAGTGGCGGCTGGTGGACGCGCTGCTGCTGCACGACGACTCCGGCGCGCTGCGGGTGGTCAGGTGAGGCGCCGGTGGTCAGGTGAGGCGCCGGTGGTCAGGTGAGGCGCCGGGGCTCCGGCCCGCCCTCTGTCGGTGTTCACTAATCACGCTGACGCAGCTTCACTAAATGTGTTTTAACCTCAGATACCAAAACACGCTCTTTTTATAATATTTTTATTGACAGTTTGCAAACAGACTTTTGCAATCTTCGTCTTCATCCACCTTCTGCAGATATTTTCCCGCTTTATATTTCCTTGTACATCTGTGACGGGCGACAGCTCCTGAGCCGTGCCTCTGTGTGTACGCAGGGAGGAGCACGCGCGGCGCGCGGAGCCGCTGCGCGCTCTGGTGGCCGTGTTCCACCTGGTGCAGCTGTACCGGCTGCAGGAGGGGGCGGGGGGCGCGCGGGGGGGCTGGCGCGCCGCCGCCGCCGCGTACCGGCGCCGCGGCCGGCTCGCCTCCGCCGTGCTGCTGCAGCGCCGCTGGCACGAGCTGAAGTTGCAGACGCGCTGGCGGCTGGCAGGCGCGGCGCGCGGGGTCGGCGCCGGCGCCGGTCACGTGACGCCGCTGCACCTGGCGGTGGCGCGCCGGTTCCCGCAGGTGGTGCTGGCGCCGCTGCCCGCGTGACGCGACCTGGTCGCCGCGCGCCTCCTCGTCGAGGAGTGCGACCTGGTCAGTGCTGCTTCTAACCCTCCTCATATTTTTTTCCTAAATCACAGCTAACATTCTTGTTACGTTTCGGAGCTACGATGACACATTACACTTACAACACCCGCTGCTTGCGTGTGTTCCAGACGCAGGACGTGAGCGGGCCGGACGAGCTCCCGCAGGAAGGGGGCGCGGTGGAGCAGTGGGGGGAGATAGAGGAGCCCCCGCTCACGTACGCAGACGTGCCCACTGAGGCGGAGGACGACCTCATCCTCGTGGAGCGAGAGATCGAGACCGTCGACCTGCTGGCGGCTGACGACTCGGACGGACAGGTGACGTATCACCCAACACACTGACATACTCTGTTCTACGAGATCCAATCAGAGATGAGATCCGTACACGAACTAAACTCACCGACATACCCCACCGGATCAGCAACTTGAGGTGGCAGTGAGCAGGGCACATAGCACGAAGGACCACGGACCGGTAAGCGCAGCGTAGGACGTCCACCCACAAGACGGACAGACGACCTAAAAGAGACCGCAGGGAAACGCTGGATGCAGGCCGCTTCCAACCGGCCCTTTTGGAGATCGATGCGGGAGGCATATGTCCAGCAGTGGACGTCCTATGGCTGAAATGATGATGAAGTTAGTAGTCAAATACAAATACAAATTAATTTATTCAGTCACGTAAAGCAAAAAAAATATAATGTGTGGTTAGAACCACACGACTGAACAAGGCGATTTGAATAACTATATCTCCCTGACTCGAGCGCGCCTAAACAAGTTTTAACTTCAAAAATATGAATGTAAGAAGTGCGCACACTACGCTTGGTGCACACGTGCTGACAGTGCAGAGGTGCAGGAGGAGCCGAGCCCCGGCGGCGTGGTGGTGAAGCAGGAGGCGGGCGCGGCGGCCGAGCTCACCAGGGAGGTGCTGCGCGAGCGGCGCCGCCGGGTGGCGCTAGCACTGGAGCACGAGCTGGACCGGCAGCTGCGCGACCTGGACCGGGACACGAGCCGCGCGCACTCGCCCCTCCTCATCTGCGACTCGGACGAGGACGCGCCCGTCCTCACCAAGCTGGAGCACCAGGCTGCAGGTGACGGGACCCTGGCGCCGGCTGCGGACCGGGACCAGGAGGACGAGCCCACTATCGGTGAGTTCAGATTTACTATACATAATAAAACCGCCAGATGGTGGCCACGTATGGTATCCACTACACCAGCTGGGGTCGTCGTAACTTTCGCACGAATATTGTGTCCCCAAAACCACCGCAACTTCAGGCGGGGACTCCAAACTGTGCCTCCAATCGCCTCTGAAGCTTTCAGTGAACCCCCGAACAAACTCGCGTACAATTTCCGAACTCGCATGGTGTGTTACGGAAAACAAAATGTCGCGCGGGTGCGGCGATAAAACGGACAAGGTTCGCGCGAGCATTCCGTCTGGAACTCATAATTGCACTGCACCACAGACTACATATACCAGAGGCACTGCACTGGACGTGGCACCGAAGTGACGGCTGACCGCGCCGCTGCCCCGCGCCCCCTTTACCCCCCGCGGCTGTCTGTCGGAGGCTGTAGTGACGTCAGAACCTAACCGGTTTGGATCTGAACATATAGAATTGTTCTACGTTGGCAACTCACCTGATGGTAAGCGATGTTGTGGAAGATGAAGCACTTAGACCCAGAAGGTACTTATTCACTCTGGCTTGGAAGACACCCAGGTCAAAGTTTTCAGGATACAAGGACGGTGGCAAAGCATTCCAGTCCCTAACGGTCCGCATTAAGAAGGTGGAAGCCGGTGGCATGTCTCGGTGGTGATGATGGTATTTACGTGTTCTCCGATTTGTCCTATTATAGAAAGGGGAAGAAGGGGTTAATTTCTCTAATTAGGTTGAAATGCAGCCTGTAAATAATTGCCAAGTACGCGAGCTCACGCCGGTTGTCAAGGCTGCAGGTTTGAAGTATTTTTGTTGATGCCATAGGTGGTAAACAAGCAGACGGGCTGCCTGATGGTAAGCAGTCACCATCGCCTATGGATACTTGTAACACCCGAGGCATCACAAATACGTTGCCGATCCTTTAGAACTCGATTAACTCGCCTTTTGAAGAACCCCATGTTGTAGCTTCTCGGAAACACCGTAGAAGGTAGCTCATTCCACATTTTGCAGGTATGAGGCAAGAAGGATCGTGTGAAACGCACAGTGTGCGATTTCCACTGATCTATGATGTGTGGATGAGCCTTCAGGTGGTGGCTGGTGCGATGGTAAAACCGCGACGTCGGTATCAGATCAAATAGTTCTTCAGAACACTCCCCGTTGTAAATGCGATAAAAGATACAGAGAGAGCCAACGTCTCTGCGCATGCTGAGCGCCTCTAGGTGTTCAGTGAGCTTGGAATCGTCGACAATTCTGACATATCAGTTGTTCATCGCCTGTTAGCGTCACAGTGGTCGCTCTACAGACTACAAAGCTTCCAGCTGGTGGTCAGCGGAACACCCTTCCTGAAGCGCTTCACGTTGTAGCTCGGCGGCAGACCTTGGGGGGAGGACATTCCGCACGTTAATGTGAAATATATAAAGCAGCGTGTTCTTGTTGACAATGTACGCGTTGTTCAGACCCGAAGCTGCTGATGTGGACGAGCGTGCGCGTGATGCGCGTGGACGCGCCGGGCTGGCGCGACCTACTGCCTGCGCGTGCGCCGCCCCCCGCCAGCGAGCCGTGCCAGGAGATCAGGATCGTCTCCATCAAGGTCAGTGTGACACGTTCACATGTCACCTCCTGTCGAGCCCGGCGGAGCGCACTGTCTACGTACCTGATATCGACAACGCTATAAACTCTTGGGATTCCTGTCTTTAATTGTCACGCTGTTCTTTAAAATATTAATTTAACGGAGACACGAGTAACTTGCAAATAGCTCCATTATGTAAATATTATTTATCATCATAATCAGCCTTTTAACAGTCCACTGCTGGACTTTTAGCCTACCCCCGAAAGGGTGATTGGGCCATATCCACCACGCTGGCCCAGTGCAGGTTGGTGGATTCACATACGCCATTGAATTCCTTCTCCGTACGTATGCAGGTTTCCTCACGATGTTTTCCTTCAACGAAAAGCCAGTGGTATGAAAATCCGTACATAAGCTCCAAAGAGCTCTTTAGTACGGGCCCGGGGTTTGAGCCCGTGACTCACGCTTTCAAGTCTAGCGGTCTCCCAAATAGGCTACCACGGCTTAAATATTATATAATGGAGGACAATCGAACTACGTACAACTGAATTGAGAACTCCCTTCTTTTTTTGTAGTCGGGTAATAATTGAGCCGCGGAGACATCGATATAATAATCTCGTATCTTGTGTTCTCAGCTTTTAGAATGGACACTGAATGTTCCTTATATAATATACTAGCGGTCCGCCCGCCCGGCTTCGCACGGGTGTAATTTACGTGTGAAGCCGGGGCGGGTCGCTAGTTATACATATAAACCTTCCTCTTGAATCACTCTATCTATTAAAAAAAACCGCTTCAAAATCCGTTGCGTAGTTTGAAAGATTTAAGCATACATAGGGACGGACAGACAGCGACTTTGTTTTATACTATGTAGTGATTTTGTAGTGTTAAGGGTGTCACATTCAATTAGTGAACCGAATAATAAAAAACTACCGAGTTGACTAGTAGCTGCAACTGGCGGTGTCCTTATGTTTATATGTTACTAGCGGTCCGCCCCTGCTTCGCACGGGTATATATTATAGCCTATGTCACCCGGGGATAGTGTAGCTTCCCAACAGTGAAAGAATTTTTCAAATCGGTTCAGTAGTTTCGGAGCCTATTCAATGCAAACAAACAAACAATCAAATCTTTCCTCTTTATAATATTAATATAGATAATAATTTTATGTAATTGAAGTCGGAGAAGTGCAAAAGAGGAGAAAAGGAGTGCAAAGGAGGGGAGGAGGAGGGCAGTCGGAGGGGGAGGATTCGACTCCCGGATATCGCGGAAGTGCGGCGCATCAACAGCGGCATGAAGACAGCGCAGGTGGCGCCGCTGGTGTCCCCCGCCGACTCCCCCGCCGACCCCCCCGCGGAGCCCCCCGCGGACTCCCCCGCTGACGTCACGTCGCGTAGGTCCTCCAGCGGTAAGTCGCTGCTAGGAACGTTTCAACAGCGCTCAGCGCCTCGTTCTCCGTACAAACGCTCCTAACAACGAGTCGTTATGACGATGTAACATCATGTTGTCGTTTACCAACAGACGAGACGATGGTCAAACGCATTCGCGAAAAAAAGTACTATGATGACGTCACCGACCCACGGACCGAGTCCAGACTTGAAGGATTCTCCGGACACCACATTTATCGAAATAGGTCGAGACGTGCCTTCCTAAACCCGTGTAGCCTATTTGGGAGACTTGAAAACGTGAGGTCGCGGGTTCAAACCCCGGGCCCGTACCAATGAGCTCGTGGAGTTTATGTACGGATACCACTGGCTTTTCGGTGAAGGAAAACATCGTGAGGAAACCTGCGTACGTACGGAGAAGGAATTCAATGGCGTATGTGAATCCACCAACCTGCACTGGGCCAGCGTGGTGGATATGGCCCAATCACTCTTTCAGGGGTAGGCTAAAAGTCCAGCAGTGGACTGTTAAAAGGCTGATTATGTTGATGATGATGATGCCTTTCTCACTTTTTAACAATGACAAGAAAATAGCACGTCAGTAGGTCGAGCCTCACTTGTGGGCACGTTCACTGCGCCGGCGCAGGCTCCTGGTCCTGGTGCTGGGAGCCGCCACGACGCTGCACTCCATCTCTTCCTGCTAGATGTGTTGCTCATGTCGATTAGCAGAGGAATACCGCTACCTACCCTCCGCTACGCTCGGGGTTTCTCTACGAGATCGAATCCGAAATGAGGAGATCCGTAGACGAACGAAAGTCACCGACATAGCCCACCGGATTAGTAAGTTGAAATGGCAGTGGGCAGGGCACATAGCACGCAGAACAGATGGCCGATGGGACTGAAAGGTTCTGGAATGGAGACCACGGACCGGTAAGCGCAGCGTAGGACGTCCACCCACAAGATGGACGGACGAGCTAAAAGAGACCGCAGGGAAACGCTGGATGCAGGCCGCTTCCATCCGGCCCTTTTGGAGATCGATGGGGGAGGCCTATGTCCAGCAGTGGACGTCCTATGGCTGAAATGATGATGACCCTCTGTAGGCGACGTCCTCTCCCGGCGTCAGTGTGGTGAGTGCGGGGAGGTGTATCGTTTTACAGAGGGCGCGCTGTGGATCGAGGAGGGCGAGGAGGCCGCCGAGGAGGAGGGCGGCGCGATCACCGCGGCCGAGCTGCGCCACGTGATGCGCGCGCACCGTGCGGCGCAGGTGAGCGCGTCCGGCGCCGGCACCGGCACGCGCTGGCGCGAGCTGTACTGCTGCGCGGCGCGCTACCACCGCGCGCTCAACGACGCGCGCCGGCGGTGCGCCGTGCGCGGGGGGCGCGCGCCGCCGGCAGACGCGCCCGTGCACGCCGCGCGCTGCACGTCCGGTACACCGCAGGTACTCCACACTCAGTGAACTGCTGCACTGTGGCATGCGCTGTTCCCCGATACTCACAACCTGGGTGTTCAATAAAAAAATTAAAATATCCGCGCTACGAGGAGACAATCAAAAGGTTTAGTATTCCTACCAGAACACGGCCGACGATCCTGTCACCTGCGGGCTTACAAGAGTAAGACACACTCGATTTCATCGTAATTTGGGATCGGGATCGAAAATATGCAATTTTGGTACTCTTGAATTCTAAACTAGCGCACGATTGGAACCGATAATGGTGGAATTTTATGGAACTAAATAAAATCGACTCAACTCGACGCTTTCGGTACTCTTGACGCGATTGAAGAGTACCAAATGGCATGTTTTCGATCCCAATCCCAAGTTACGATTGAAATCGAGTGTGAAGAGTAAGCCCGCAGATCTGGGCCAGACGTGCAGCCTGCAGCGGCGCTCCTCGGACCCTCCACACTGGTCACAGCATTGTCTGCACTGTGCGCACCACTCGCGGAGTATCTGCGAGACACACACCTGCTCCAGCGCACAGGGGACACCAGAAACAACCACCAGGTGGTGAATGTTCACGTGCGCGTCACGTCACACGATCCTACGATAACGTGACTCGTTTTCACGTTCATGACCGCAACATGACCGCAACTTGAAGCAGTTCACCGAACAACGCCTACAACCGATACTGAAGCCTTCAGTGAAATTTTAGGATATTTTGTTGGGTTGTATTATCTATCTAGTTACCGCGACAGAGGGAACCCTGCAGCGATAACTAGCGACTCTAATTATTTATAGTAAGCATGTTCATTTTAATTATAATTCATACATTTTTTGGTCTCTAAATTTTAATTAATCTTAAAACAATGATGTATTTTATTTATGAACAAATTATAGAACTGGAACTTAAAAAACAGAAAATTTGTGAAAACATAAAATATAAACAACTAAAAACTACTTGAAAAAATACAAACTAAAACTAATATATAAAACTAAACTAATCTAATAATCCGCTGCCAGCAGGCAACGTACCCAAAATGCTGGCTGCATTGCTGCATCTTAAAACTAAATATTGTCCTGTATATTATTAGTAGCAATTTTTTTAATTTTTTTATTATCTGACTTATATTTGATGTCGTACATGTATGTGCGTGGGTAATTGAAACTCTAGTAGATGGATTAAGTACGTGCGCTTTATTTGAGCGCCAGCGAATGACTGGTTTTACATTGAGTGTTGGTGCGCTTATATCAAAATGTTTACAATAACAATGACGTCATGTAGGTGGGACTCGCAGGCCCTGCACAATGACGTCATGTAGGTGGGACTCGCAGGCCCTGCACAATGACGTCATGTAGGTGGGACTCGCAGGCCCTACACAATGACGTCATGCAGGTGGGACTCGCAGGCCCTACACAATGACGTCATGTAGGTGGGACTCGCAGGCCCTACACAATGACGTCATGCAGGTGGGACTCGCAGGCCCTACACAATGACGTCATGCAGGTGGGACTCGCAGGCCCTACACAATGACGTCATGTAGGTGGGACTCGCAGGCCCTACACAATGACGTCATGCAGGTGGGACTCGCAGGCCCTACACAATGACGTCATGTAGGTGGGACTCGCAGGCCCTACACAATGACGTCATGCAGGTGGGACTCGCAGGCCCTACACAATGACGTCATGCAGGTGGGACTCGCAGGCCCTACACAATGACGTCATGCAGGTGGGACTCGCAGGCCCTACACAATGACGTCATGTAGGTGGGACTCGCAGGCCCTACACAATGACGTCATGTAGGTGGGACTCGCAGGCCCTACACAATGACGTCATGTAGGTGGGACTCGCAGGCCCTACACAATGACGTCATGTAGGTGGGACTCGCAGGCCCTACACAATGACGTCATGTAGGTGGGACTCGCAGGCCCTACACAATGACGTCATGTAGGTGGGACTCGCAGGCCCTACACAATGACGTCATGTAGGTGGGACTCGCAGGCCCTACACAATGACGTCATGTAGGTGGGACTCGCAGGCCCTACACAATGACGTCATGTAGGTGGGACTCGCAGGCCCTACACAATGACGTCATGTAGGTGGGACTCGCAGGCCCTACACAATGACGTCATGCAGGTGGGACTCGCAGGCCCTACACAATGAACCCGATCTAATCGCACAAATTTCCTATTGCGTTCCGAGATACAAGTGTCGTGCGCTCGACTCCGGTCATAGCTAGTTATGTTAGCACCCCAAGCAGGTAGACGGCATGGGCTTGCATCCACTTGAGATCGTGTCTACCCCTCATCTATTTTAAGTATTCTACATCGAAGTTAGTTAATATTTTAAAAGGCATTAAATTAGCTCATGTCCTGAGCGGACCTTTACAACGGTTTTTAATTTAATCATAATTTAATATCACCATCGCGACGCTCCCTGAGTCTTGACAGATTGTCACAGGCGGCGCGCGCGTCGATATCCGCTCCCCGCACCGCGCCCCTCGCTCCCTCCCGCGGACCTCTGTCCGTCGCTACATACATACAAACCGGTTCGGATCTGAACAGTGTCTTTCTTCCACTAACGTTATTTTGAACGTACAGTAGAATCCGTTTATTATGACATCGAAAGGAATTGACAAACACGTCATAATAAGCGGACGTCATACAAAGCGTTTTGTGAAAAAAAAAACTTTTTTATGTAAATATGTAGGTACTTAAGTATTTTAATAGAGAAACATAGTATGTATACATTTTTTTTTTTTTTTTTTTTATAACCTATACTGTCCCACTGCTGGGCAAAGGTCTCCCCCATCTCCTTCCATAAATCTCGGTCCTTCGCCACCTCTTGCCAACCTCTCCGGAATGAGTCAAGATCGTCACGCCAGCGCTTCTTGGGCCTTCCTTGACTGCGCCGTCCATCTGGCACCCACTGTGTGACGATCCTGGCCCATCGGTCGGGATGCATGCGCGCCACATGTCCCGCCCAATCCCATTTTAGTCTGGCAACTTTTTGGCCAACGTCGACCACACCTGTTATGGAGCGCAGCGCGCTGTTGCGGACTCTGTCCATTCTTTTGATACCCAGCACGCTGCGTTCCATTGCTCTTTGGCAAACCCCAAGTTTGTACTTTTGAGAATCGGTCAGTGACCAGGTCTGAGCACCGTAGGTTAGGACGGGCAAAATACACATGTCGATAAGTCTACGCTTCAGTGATATCGGCAGGTCGCCCTTCATCAGCTCTTTCATAGACCAGTAGCTCCTCCAAGCGTTTTCGACGCGGCGCTCAATTTCCTTGTCTTGCCGGTTCTCGAAGGAGACTATCTGGCCTAAGTATACGTACTCATCAACATGATCTAGTACTTGTCCATCTACCTCGACCCTACGTTTCGTGCTATTGGTCATGACTTTTGTCTTCGACCGATTCATCGCTAGTCCAACCCTGAGGCTTGCTGTGCTGAGATCTTGAAGCATATTTTGTAGTTCAGGTGCGGTTGACGCAAAGAGGACGATGTCATCTGCAAATCTCAGATTGCTGAGTTTCCTGTTGCCGACATCAATCCCCTTCGTTAGCCACGAGCTTGCCAATGTCTTAAAAATTTCTTCAAGTGTGCTTGTAAATAATTTGGGAGAGAGCGGGTCACCCTGCTTGACTCCTTTTTGTATGGAGAATTTAGGACCGTGAGTATTGAGCTTAATGTCTGCTGTACTATTATCGTATACAGTTTTTATGAGATCCAAGTAAGTTTTGTCTATTTCTTGCTCTTCTAGTGCGGAATATATTGCTTTGTGTGTGATACTGTCAAAGGCCTTTGTGTAATCTACGAACGCTAAATAGAGTGGTTTGTTGAATTCATTGTGTTTTTCAATGATTTGGTTTATTGTATGTAAATGGTCTATAGTTGAGAAGCCGGGGCGGAATCCGGCCTGTTCTGGTGGTTGGTGGCTGTCTAGTTTGCTATCAATGCGTTTCTGGATGATTTTAATAAAAGTTTTGTAAAGATGTGACACTAAACTGATGGGCCTGTAGTTGTTTATGTCGCTTTTGTCTCCTTTCTTATGGAGAAGTATAATATTAGAATGGCACATTTTTTCTGGAATATTTCCTGAGTGGAGGATTGTGTTAAAAAGATTCGTAATATGGGGAAGAAGGACCCGTGATCCTACTTTTAAAGCTTCTGTTGTTATGCCGTCTTCGCCGGGACTTTTATCGTATTTCATACTTTTAAGTGCATTGTGGACTTCAAATCCGGTTATGTAAGGTATGGAGTCAGGGCGCGAGTATTCGATTTGATTATCAGATTTTGATGGGTCGGAGTATAAAGATTTGTAGAAAGACGTGCAAATTTCTAATACTTTATGCCGGCTGCCATGTTTGATGCCGGCGCTATCTTGTAAGCGGTTGATCCAAGTTTTCCTTTAGATTGACCTTGTTTAGCTGCTCTGAGAGATGAATGTTTTTCTAGAGCTACTTTGACTAAAAACGTATTGAAATTTCTTAGGTCTTGTCTGATGCTACGTTTAACTTTTTTGTCAATTTTTCTATGTTCTTCGGTTCCTATTTCTAATTTTAGTCTATCTTCTATTAGTTTTATTGTTTGGGGTGTTAATTTATTTTTATGAGGTTTGTCTGGTTTCAATTTTTTGCTGCTGCTGTGTATTGCGTTTACAATATTGTCGTATTGGGCCTCTACATCATAAACGTTTTCTATTTCTTCAATTTCAAGTTCGCTAAAATAGTTAGTCAGTTCTAAAGTGTATTGGTCTGAATTATTAAATAGTGTTTGTTTGCTGACTTTTTTGAATCGATGTTTGAATAATATTGCTCTCTGGATCTTAAAATCGAAGCTGACTCTTGCTCTGACTGGTCTGTGGTCGGAAGTAAACTTGATTTTGCTGATAACACCAACGTCTTTTATCATTTGCATGTTAGGGGATAGAATGTAATCTATTTCATTCTTTGTGGTTCCATTTGGTGCTCTCCACGTCCACCTTCGTTGGGGCTTTTTTACGAAAAAACTGTTGGCGATCTTCATGCTCTGTCCAAATGCAAACTGGATAAGGCGAGTGCCTCGCTCGTTGCGGGTTCCCAGGCCATATTTGCCTAGGATTTCGTCGCCATCTGAGTCTTGCCTTATTCCAACTTTGGCATTGAAATCACCTACAATCATGGTATATGTGCCTTTGTGTTCGTCATAGATCCTATTGAGGTGGTCGTAGAAATATTCAACTTCGGTGTCATTTTGCTTTGAGGCTGTCGGTGCATAAGTTTGGATTATTGTTAGTGTTTTGGTAGGTGTTAACTGGATTTTTAAAGATGCTATTCTTTCAGAATGACCAGTGAACTCAATTATGTTATTCTTCCACTTTTTAGCCACAAGAAATCCTACTCCGTAGAGTCCTTGCGTTTCTCCAAAATAGTAGAATATAAGGTCGTCTCTTTCTATAGTTTCTTCTCCAAGTCTTCGAACCTCTGCAAGACCGATGATGTCCCAGCGAATGTCTTGTAAAGCGTTTTCCATTTCAATTAATCGGTCGTCGTTCATAAGCGTTTGAACATTGTATGTTAGAACGTTGAGCAAATCGGTGTCCTTTATAGAGTGAGCCTTGGTCGTTTGACGGGTTGGCAACCTCGCCCGGGGATTCTTAGCACCCCTGACTCCAGTGCTGGACCGGTTGCCGTCTCCACCAGCACAGCCGCTGGAGTCGCCGGGAACTTGGGGCCTTGTTTCGTTGTTGCTGTTCATACTTTTCCTAAAATAGGGGGGTTTGGACCGTAACCCACCGCGCTGGTCCAGTGCGTGTTGGCGGGTCGCCAGAGCCTCGTTTGTTTGTTAGCAGGGTGCACCACGGGCAGGTGAGGTTGGCTTGGATCCTGAGAGATGTTAGTTAGGACCCCTATACATCTATCTATACTAAAATTATAAAGAAGAAAGATTTGATTGTTTGTTTGTTTGTTTGCATTGAATAGGCTCCGAAACTACTGAACCGATTTGAAAAATTATTTCACTGTTGGGATGCTGCACTATCCCCGGTTGACATAGGGTATATATCCTGGCTTCGCCCGTGCGAAGCAGCGGCGGCCTACTAGTCTTAATATATATAAATCTCGTGTCACAATGTTTGTCCTCAATGGACTCCTAAACCACTTAACCGATTATAATAAAATTCGCACACCATGTGCAGTTCGATCCAACTTCAGAGATAGGATAGTTTAAATAATTATATAACTAGCGACCCGCCCCGGCTTCGCACGTAAATTACACCCGTGCGAAGCCGGGCGGGCGGGTCGCTAGTATTAAATAAAAATTGCACGTAATGCAGTACATACATATTTTTTAATGTAGGTAATCTGTAATTTTTGTCTGCTTTTGTTTTTTAATTTTATTGTAAAAACAGTCTCTAATACTATTGTGTATAGAAAACATCGCCATGTCGGTCATTATAACCGGACATCATTTATTATAAATGGGTCATAATAAGCGACATGTCACTGTAAGGGAAGTCATTATATCCGACTTATTTTATAAAGATGAAAACCAAACTTCGTTGTGTAATTACTTCATAATAATCGGTTGGTCAATATAAGCGGAGTCATAATAAACGGATTCTACTGTACTCTGCCTGCCTGAGGTGAGGCGACAGAAGACATGTAAGTAGTGCTTCCCGGCGTGTTCCCCGCAGGGGTCGGTGGGGGCGAGCAGCGAGCAGGTGGTGATGGTACCGGCGCGGTGCGCGTGCTGCTGCCTGCACCTGCTGGACGCGGAGGGCGCGGCGCGTGCGCAGGCGGCCGAGCACGCGCGCCTGCTGGACGACGTGCGCGCCATCCTCGCCGGGTCCTACCGCCCGGGACCGGCCGCGGGGGAGGCGCACGCACACACTCACACCGGTAACTGGTGCTCGCCGTACTCTCTCAGGCAACGCATCACTGTGTCTCTCTCTCTCCCTCTAAAGTTTCTCTTTTTATGGTCCCGTACCTAAACGGTGTAAACGGAACCCTATTAAGCTGTCTGTCTGTCTATCCTACCTTTTAACGGTTGTATCTTTCGAACCATAATTGAAATAATAATAGAGTCAAAAAGTACAAACCAAAGGGGGGGGGGGGGGAGGGTCCTCATACAACAAACGTATTTTTTACTCCCAGATGAGCCGGGTGCTGCGCCCGCGCCGCCTCCCGCCAAAAAAGCGAAGAAGAAGCGCAATCCTCAGCAGTACAAGGAACCCGTGGTGGAGCCCGCCGCGGACCCGCTGCAGGAGTGGATCCGGCAGAAGAACATCACCTCGCGCTTCTTCGACCTCAACCTGAAGAAGCCAGAGAAACCTCCCAAGCCCCCCGAGCCCCCTGCACCTCCACCCCCGCTCACTGCACCCCCCGAGCCCGCACCTCCACTCCCGCAGCCTGCACCCCCCTCGCAGCCCGCAGTCACCCTCAGTGCCACCCCTGGCACTCCTGTACTCACACTTTCCAAAGGAAAAATCGTCAAGAAGAGAATAGTGAACAAAGTGAAAGTGACTGTGAAGACCGGCGCAGGGACCAGCACCCGGAGCCTGCTGCTGCGCCCGGCCGGGGGGAACGGAGCTGCCCCCGCGGGGGAACAAGGGGGGAACGGAGCTGCCCCCGGGGGGACTGCGGCGCAAGCCACGCCGCAAGGAACGCCCGTAGCAGAGTATTTACACCGACAAGCGGCGAAGAAAGCGCGCGTGGGCGAGGGGGGCAGAGCGGGGGGGGCGGGGGTTTTGCCGGCCAACGCCATCCCCGTCACAATGCTACAAACACGAGGCGGGTTGCGTCTGGTGCCAGTTATGAGTGCCGCGCCCGTCCCCCCTCCCAGTGACGTCATCGACCTGTGCGACGACGAGCCCCCGCCGCCAGCGCCGCACACGCCCCCCACGCCCCCGTCCAACTCCCTGCTGAAGAGCCTCCCTCCGGGGATATCAGTGAAGCGGCGTGAAGCGACGCCCCCGCCGAGCCCCGACACAAGAGCTCAGAAGATACTGTGCACCTTGCCCCCCGGGATCCGAGTGAAGCGGCGCAGCCCCCCGCCGGCCGGCGGAGGGGCGCCCCCCGCGGTGGTGCTGAACGGACGCATGCCCCCCGGGCGCACCAGGCACCTCACTCCCGTCACGAAGAAGAACTCCAACATCAAGGTACGCACGTCACAAGTTACATTGAACTTACACTATTTTTTTTAATATATTTAATAAATTGCAAAAAAAAAACTTTTAAAAGTTATGCCACTATTACGTAATGTAATCTTTGTTGATTATTATTATTTGTATCGTTATTCTCGAGGTTTGTATGTTTTTTCGTAAATTCAGTCATTTTGTATATATATGTCGGCGCGTTGACGTTTCAGCACTCGGACGCAACTACCGTCTCATAGTTTATAAGGCTTAGATTATGTAGGTAGACGTCACCTAGCTTTGTTTTGGTGGACTAGTGATGGAGGTGGCGCCATCGCTGGTGTAACGCTGCAGTAACTTACTCTGCTGACGTTGGTTGCGGATGTTTCGTTGGCAACCAATCAGAGTGTAGCAAGTGTGGATACCGTCCGGCAGAGGCGCCAGTGAGCGCGCGGACACGCGTCGGTGACGTGAGGCTCGGAGGAGCTCACTTTACTTTGGAGTGGTTGGTTGGAGGGTGGCAGAGTTCGTTACGAGGCGGAACACCTTGTCCCCAAGTCATTTGATATTGTAATAATTAATCATAGTGTTACGGAATAAAACCTGTGTCAATGTACGTGTCACGTGTCACACTCCTCGGCCGCTGTACTCACAATGTCCGCTGTAGATCGGCTCCTCGCATGCGCGAGCGAGAGAGGCTCGCAGCTCGCTGGATGTACGTGGTGTGAGGCAGCGCAGGTGCGTCACGCGGCGTCAACATGTAGTGTTCACCTGCAGTAGGATGTTTATTGGCAGGTGTTCAAGATATCGGAGGACGGGCTGCTGACGCCGACGAGCATGAAGACACGCCCCCCGCCCCCGCCCCCGCTGGCTGCGCCCCCCGCGGCCCCCGCCGCCCCCCGCGTCCTCACCAGCGCCAACACCAAGATAGTGCTGATCCCGCGCCGGGCTCCGGGGCCGGCGCAGCCCCCTCAGCTGCTCAACTCGCTGTTGGCGCCCGGCGGAGCGCCCGCGCCCGGGTTCAAGGTGGCCGAGCTGCGCACCACCAGTGAGTGTCCTCCACCAAGCACTCCTCGGATGTGGGTTCATTAAATGAACAACAATCTGCTCTGTTGGTCCAGTTGGTAGTGAACCTGCCTTCTGAGCAGATAAACAGATAAACAATTTTATTGATAACAGTGTGAATAATTATAAGTCAGTCAAGAATTTCATTTTAAAAATAATCATAATAATCAATAATTTACAAATAATTAATTAATTCATAAATTAGATATATAAAGATTTAAGAAAGATTTAATTAAATTACATTGCGTCCGTAGTTATTTAAATAACATTTCTTTTACTTTTAAAAAAGTCGTCAACCGTGTAAAAAGTTCTTTCAACGAGCCAGTTTTTTAATTTAGTTTTAAATATATTGTCACTGGCGGCACTCGTGATATCTTTAGGCAAACAGTTATAAATTTCCGGCCCTATCACGTGAGTCAATTTCCCGGAGCGTGCGAGCCGTATTTGTACTGTCGCGAGACTGTTCACGTTACGGAGGTTACAACGAAACGAGTGGCGGTCTCCTCGCCTCTCAAACGAGTCCAGGTTGTGCCTCACATACAGAGCTGCCTGCATTATCACGATCGAGGGTAGCGTCGGTATACCGAGCAACTTAAAGAATGGTTTCGCTGATGTTCGACGCGACACCTGAACAATCGCCCTTATGGCCCGTTTCTGCATTCTGAAGGCACGCAGTCTGTCGGCCGCGTGCCCCCACAGTTCGGCCCCGTACTGCAGGACTGAATGCACGGTCGCAAAATAGCAAGTGCGCACCACATCAGCGGAAACTACTCGAGACAACCGGCTCAAGGCATAGCAAGTACTACCCAGTCTCGCACAGAGCTTGTCTATATGTGAGGACCACGTCAGACCACGGTCAAGTTGGAAGCCGAGGAATGTAACCGAGTCAACTTGGCTTATCGGTTCTCCATGTATCACCACTCGCAGTCTGTCTAATCGGCGCCCTGAAACTGAAAACGGTATGAAGTGGGTCTTTTTATGATTTAAGACGAGGCCGTTTAGTTTAAACCACTGCGCTAGTTCATTCGCTGCATCGTTCAGCCGCTTCTCTAGCTCATCGGACGTTTTCGCGGTCACGATCGCGGCTACATCATCCGCGTACATAAAAATTTCGCCGGATGCGACAAAGCTGGGCAAGTCATTTAGCAGCAACGAGAAGAGAATGTTGGACACCGATGATCCTTGGGCTACTCCCAAAGTAGTTCCTAAGGGGTCTGACCTCGTGACACCACCATCACCGACAACCACCTGGGATCTGTTCTGCAGTAGGTCAGTCAACAGTGCGTGGGCGGGTCCGCTAACGCCATAGTGGATGAGCTTGGCAGCGAGGACGCCGTGGTCTGCGACATCGAAAGCTTTCGATAAATCACAGCATAATACGGCGACTCGCTGCCTCTTCTCGCTGGCTTCCATCACGCGCTTAACCACCTCACGCGTTAGCAATGTGGTAAATCTGCCCGTCCGGTATGCATACTGCCTCTCCGAGAGTGCCCCGGTGGAGGTCAGGTAGTTCGTGAGCCGTGAACACAGGCCGTTCTCGAATATTTTAGATATCGCTGGGATGATAGATACGGGTCTGTACGCATCCAAATCTTCACGCTTTCCCTTTCCTTTGAAGAGTGGCGATACTTTACTCAGCTTCATCGCAACCGGATAAATTCCTTCGCTTATACAGCGATTGTATAGCTCAGCTAGACATGGCGCCAAAACTGTCTGGATAAAACCGATGAGTTCCATCGATATGTCGTAAATGTCTTTGGTCGGTTTTCGTGGTATTTGCGAGATGATTTTATACACTTCATCAGCCGTGAACCTGATAAGTCTCAAGCTAGTGTCGGCCGGCGGGCGCGCAGCGGCGAGCATGTCGGCGACTCGCGACACGTCCGCGCGCGGCGCCCCGCACGCCGTCGCCGCGCCCACAAACCTGGAGTTCATGGCATCAGCTACACCTTTTTTGGATCCGTATCGTTTTCCCACTTCATCTTTAGCGACGTCTGTAAAACTGACAGGTGATTTTTTACTAATACCTCTCTCCGCATTGACTACTTTCCAGATGGCTTTTTGCCTATTAGAGCTATGTAAGATCACCCCAGAGTAGAAGCCAGTTTTGTGAGCTGTTAATGCTTTGTCATATTGAGAGTTCAACTCCTCTGAGATAGATAATAGTTGGTGGTTATCTGGGAATTTTTTCGTTAGTTGCGCGGTCTCATACAATATAGTCTTAAGCCTGACCACCTCCTCATTGACCCATGTAGACTTTCTGACATTTTTACGTTTAAGGGGGAAACATATTTGATATTTATTTGTAATAATGTTAATTACAGAAGAAGCTAAATTTTCTATAGAGTTCAGGTGTTTTTTGAAAATAAATTCCCAGTCTACACTCACTACAGCCAAGTGAAAGTTTGAGCGACTAACCTCAGAACAATCCCTGATAAGGTGGGTGCGCGATGGTGGTTGCCGCGGCTGGCATGCGACCGCGGTACGCACCGCCCTGTGATCGCTAAGAGGGTCATCTGGGGTGTAGAACGAGGTATCTACGGCAGTTGCAACCACCGTCCCGTGCCGCCTGTTGCTGTACACATGGTCCAGACAGGTCGACGAGTTACCGTACACTCGCGTCGGGAATTCGACTACGTTGGCAAAATTATGTGACGAAAGCATATCACCAAGATGTTTCCGAACACCGCAGTTATTGTGCAACCAGTTAATATTTGTATCGCCTATAATTATAAATTCTTTATTGCTTTCACTGGCTCGCTCAAGAACGGGTTCAAAATGAACAAGAAAACTATTGGCACTAACCAGGTTAGTCCTATATACACATAACACGATAATATTATAATCTAAGAGCTCAATAGCGGACACTTCACAATATAGCTCGGTTGATAGTTGTACAAAATCTACACATTCGATAGCTTTCACACCGTCCTTTACGAATAGACAAGAACCACCGCGCGCGTTATGTTTTCTACAGTAACTAGATATCAGTGTGTAGCCATTTATATTTACGCATTTAAGGTTATCACCGCTACACCAGTGTTCTGTAATTCCGAGTACTTCGCACTGTAACTCCTGCTGCAGCAGAACGTCAAGTCGTTGTGTTTTCTTAACATTTAAAGATCTTATATTTTGCTGGCAAATGATAATTGTTTGTTCTACGGTGGAGTGCAAGTGGTCTGCACGTCGTCCGTTCCTGCATTCATTGTTTACATTCCGCGCGGGCGCATCGAGTGCGTCATACGTGGAGCTACTGGCGGGCCGCGCGATTAGCGGCGGGCTTGCCGGCAGAGCTATGCGCTGTCCTGCCAGTGTTCCTTTGAAACCACTGTGAGACTTTTACTCCCGGAGGCCATGAAGTTGGTGTACATACTGTATCGAATAAGCTTTCCGGGAAGCCGATAACAAACGCAGCGTGTTTATCTGTCATAATATCGCGTTTTTCTACAGTGTACCTATCACACACTGCCGCAAACTTGTTTAAATAGTTGAGGACACTTTGCTTTGTAGTATCTGGTTTGAACGACCAGGCCTGCACATACAATAATTTTTCAATTGTTTGTAGATCTTCGTCAGCCTTTCCGGACCCAATCACTATGGGTCTCTGACTGTTACTCGATCTTCTACGAGTCACCCGTTGCCATTCGCCTTCCTTCCGTCCATTCTCTGACTTTGTGTCATCATCTGCTGTACGAGCCGATTGTATGGCCCCAACATTAGAAACTGGTACTGCAGCTGTGGCAGCTGTAACTCTTGTTTTCGCCAAGGCGCCGGTGGAGGGGTTAGCTTGTTGTTCACTTCGGCTTGCCTCGGTAGTTCTCGGGGTTGTTTGGCCGATGGATACGCGTGCATTTTTATTAGCAATTACATTGCTCGATTTCTTTGCAGCGATTGTAGCAATGGTTGCAGACGTTATTTTTGCATTTATTCTCGCTTGGCGCAATGGGCGCTGCAGTGTTGTCGTGGGTGCTTCGTTTGGTTCGGTTCGATTCGTGGCGGTTAGTGAAGTGGTACCCACATTTTCCAATCTCATGAGATTGATCGTCTCAACAAGACTCAAGATTAAAGTGTTCTGCTCACCGAGCTTCGTCTCCACCATACTGATCTTCTGTGCCATCAGCACTATTGTGTTCTGAAGATCACGTACCACACTTTCAACAACTTTAAGCGTCATTTTTTAATTAAAAATAAATAAATTTGCATAGCACCACTGACACGCTCGACGGTACGACCGGAGCTTGGAGGCGTGGGTTCGATTCCCACCTAGGACAAACATTCATGTGATGAACATTTGTGTTTGTTCTATATCTGGGTAGTAATGTATCTACTTAAGTACGTATTTAAAACATATATTATATGATACATAAGAATCGGTTTCTTCTAGACAAGCGTGCTCCACCGTAGGCCGCATCATCGCTTGACATCAGACGAGTTCGCGGCCAAACGCAAGCACATAATTTAATAGGCTTGCGTTTGTCCGCCAGCTCGCCTGATGTTAAGTGATGATGATGATGGTTAGTCCCGCAGTGAATGTTGTTACAGAGCAATGTTGTTGAACAATTACCAAAAAAAATTTTTTTTCAATATATTTTTTTTCCGTAGTATTAATTGAAGTCGCTTTCCGCGTCTGTCTGTGATGAGACGGTATGTATACTAATGTATGAAGTGTGGGTGTGTTGCAGACGGGAGGCGCATGCTGGTGATGCGCCCCCCGGCAGTGGAGCGCCGCGCCCCCGCGCCCCCCGCCCCCGCGACACCAGCCGCCCCCAAGCTAACGTTGAACAACCTGGCGCTCTCGTACCCGGTGATCTCCCCCGTGGTGTCCATGCCCGCAGTGTTCGCGCCCCTGGCTCCGCCCGCGCGTGTCTCGGCCGGGGGCTCCACGTCCGTCGCCTCCGCCCCGACTCTACTGACTCCCCTCATATCTACGCCTCTCATGACCGGGGGTGCTTTAGTTTCTGCATCCACCATTTTGAATCCCGCGACCGCTTCTGATGCGACCAAAGTGTCCGCCGGCAAAGTGGCCATCCCCGTGTTGGCGCCCAAAGAGAAACCCTCCAAAGTAGCCAGAACAAAGATCCCCCGGCAGTCCACCGAGCCGAGCGCCGCGGCCGAGTCGGACACGTGCAAGTTTCAGATGACGTCGGAAGCGATCGGACCTGACACCAGGGCCGAGATAAAAGCCAAAGAAGCCTCGAGGGTCGCTCCTCCGAGCGAGAGTGACGCCCCCGCCCCCGGCGAGGGGGGCGCGGTGGTGACCCTGCAAGGGGGCGCCACTGTGCGTCCTGCTAAGCCGTCGCACGATTTTTCAGGTACGTTGGTACATAAAATATCACGAGGAATTTTTAAGATAAAAAAAAAATAAAAAAGATAATACATTTTGTGCATTACAGATAAATAGCTATACATAATTTTGTAAAGAATAATAATCGATTTGCGTCAATATCATGATCGTTTACAATAATTACCCGGCCTAGCTGCAAGTACAATATCATGATCGTTTACAATAATTACCCGGCCTAGCTGCAAGTACAATATCATGATCGTTTACAATAATTACCCGGCCTAGCTGCAAGTACAATATCATGATCGTTTACAATAATTACCCGGCCTAGCTGCAAGTACAATATCATGATCGTTTACAATAATTACCCGGCCTAGCTGCAAGTACAATATCATGATCGTTTACAATAATTACCCGGCCTAGCTGCAAGTACAATATCATGATCGTTTACAATAATTACCCGGCCTAGCTGCAAGTACAATATCATGATCGTTTACAATAATTACCCGGCCTAGCTGCAAGTACAATATCATGATCGTTTACAATAATTACCCGGCCTAGCTGCAAGTACAATATCATGATCGTTTACAATAATTACCCGGCCTAGCTGCAAGTACAATATCATGATCGTTTACAATAATTACCCGGCCTAGCTACAAGGACAAGAAAACTTTAAAGTTTGAATTTCCCGCCATTTTTTAAACGTACCGCCTTAATGTAGGTTATGTAGTCTTGTATTTGTATAATTATATATCTTCAATTTTTAATTTATTATGTAATATTTATAGTTTGATACTAGCACAGGACCGGAAAAGATGGCGCGCTGAAGGGGAGACCTGTACCCAGCAGTGGGTGGAGAGTGGTTGATGATGATGATGATACTTGTGTGACATGTTTCTATAAGTGATAACGTATGTCGGCCGAGCGAGGTGTTTTATTATTTCTATATACGTGCAAGAAGGCTGTCAGCTATCCAAGTATAAATAAAACAAAATAACACAAAGTTCAGACATGTGACACTCACCACCATGCACTGGGCCAGCACAGCGTGGTGGATCACTGCTCCCTGCTCGCAATAATCAACCTCGGCTTGATTCCAGATCTCACCATAACGGTGGAAGAATGGAACGCGCGGGGCGGAGCGCCGCTCGTGCAGGTGATGGAGCGAGGAGTGGCGTCCTACTGGGCGGGCGGGTACTACGTGAGGACCAGCCGCCCGCTGCCGCTCACCCGCGCCTCCGTCTGGACTCCCGGCCCGGTCAGTTACAAGTGTTCTTGTTTGCTTCACACATCACCTCCGAGTGAGGATCGAACCCGAGATAGCTTGTGCAGAAGTTCCGCGCGCTATCGTCCGATTATGTGTAATCTGTAGTGTGGATGGCACGTTGAGATAACGACACCTCGCAATATACAGAATTAAACCGAAAGGGGGTCATTGTACTCATCATTATGAATAATTTTCCAACCCTATAATCGCGAAAAACTAAACCTGTACATTTGAATGAGTTTGAACGACAAACATTTTACTGTGAAATTTTACGAATAACTATTATCCCTTCAGGCGGCAGATTGTCATTTTGCGCATTGGCACAATTAGAGGTTGTCTGCAAACATTTGGTATTTTAACGTAACAGTTTTGCACAAGCTGTTCACAACAAAAAAAACGTGGAGGAAAAAAAGTGGACCAAAGTGTGAACCCTGAGGAACTCCAGATGGTATATCCTTGTTGCGTATTTGAAACCTCTGACCTCGACGAGCTGAGAGCGCCTACTGAGGTAGGATTCTTGCCATCCCAATAAAGAACCACAGATTCCTGTATGGCATAACTACTGGATAAGAAGGCTGTGGTCGACCACATCAAACGCCGTTGATAAGTCAGTATAGATAGCGTGCACTTCCAATCTCTCTTCGAATGTATTATATAAATATCAGTAACGTATCCTAGTCTGGATTCAAAGCTTGAAACAAGTAAGGTATCGAACGTATCTTGTGCAGGTGGCGGGGTGCGCGCGGATACTCCTCCCGCAGGCGCCCTCCGTGCGCAGCAACGAGCGCGCACACTACCTGCGGCTGGCGGCCGGCGTGATAGTGCGCGCCGAGTGGGTGTGTCGCTCGGTCGCGGACGTGGCGCGCGAGGCGCGTGCGGGCGCGCGGCTGCAAGTGGTGCACGCCGACACCGGGCACGCGCACCCCATGTACACCGTGCGTCCGCCGCGCCCCGGCCTGCTGGCGCTGCGCTGCAAGTTCCTCACGGCGGCGCAGGTAACCATTGCACACTACTGCTGCACCGCTGGTAGCAGGACTCGTGACGTGGCCCTCCACAACGATCGATGATGCTGTACATCAAGGATATACTCTCTTCACCACAATTACAATTCCTTCACAAACAGAACTATTATCACAGAGATTATGTGAATGTGAGGCCATGTAGCGGTGTCCGTCAGCCGGGGACGAGCCTGGTAGTTGTGTGGCCCGCAGCTGGTGTGGTGCCGGTGTGGCCAGGGGGCCGTCTATATATTTAATTTTATTTTACAAGGAAAACATACAGCTGCTAATTAATACAGTAGATATAAGATAAATAGTTACACAAAAGCCAAAAACATGTTTTCACTAATACAAACTAGAAATAGTGTAAATGCCCCGTTACAACACCAACTAGGGCCTGGATACATAAATAGTAATTGGAAAACAAACATAAGAGATAATAAATTAGTTACCAGAAAGAAAAAATAATTAAATAACATACAAATTACAAATATATAAAACCTAATACAAATTAAATGTTTTTTTTTTTTAGATTTAATTATACGTTTTTTTGCCAGTTTTATTTTGAGTATTATCAAATTTCACTTTTAATGAGTCAAAGTTTTTTTTGGAAATTGTAATTTAAACTAGCAACCCGCCCGCCCGGCTTCGCACGGGTGTAATTTACGTGCGAAGCCGGGGCGAGTCGCTAGTTATATGTATAAACCTTCCTTGAAAATGTATCTAACTGATGGTGAAAACCGCATCAAAATCCGTTGCGTGGTTTAGGAGGACTTAGCGGCCATACAGACATACAGACAGACAGACAGACAGACGCGGAAAGCGACTTCAATTTATACTATGTAGAGATAGAAAAGAGAAGTATTATGCCTCATCATAAATAAGTCAACGTTAAATAATAATAAATAAATAAATATCTGGGACATTTTTGCACACACGGTCATCTGACCCCAAACTAAGCAAAGCTTGTGATATGGCTGCCAGAAACTGATATACATACATATATAGGTTTAAATACATACTTAAATAGATATTAACACCCAGACATAGAACAAACACAAATGTTCATCACACAAATGTTTGTCCTAGGTGGGAATCGAACCCACGCCCCCAAGCACAGAAGATAGTTGAGTAGCAGATAGTTGACGTTGGTTGAATAGTTGCTATTGAAATTGATTAATGTGCGAATAAAGAATGAATATTTACGATAGTTAGTTTCGTATCGTGGAGTATACAGCCGAAGATTATGTCTACGAGGAGCTGAGCGTAGAGGAGTCACAACACCTATCCTTATATTAAAATATCTAGCTACTGTTTATTTTATTCAAATTCACTGAAAACAGACAAAAATCGGCAAACATTAATGTCGTTATTTATGGACGGCCCGCAGTAAGTCCAGCCCCCAGTAATGACCCACCTCTGTGTTCGTCGACAGCAAATAACGCAGGACGTGAACCAGCACTCGGAGCACCTGCACGGCTTGGTGCGCATCGCTCCGCGGCCCCCGCCCCCCGGCGCGCCCCCCAGCCCGGCGCCCCCCAGCCCGGTGCCCCCCCGCGCGCGCGCCCCCCGCCCCGTCATCACATCCACAAGTAACGGTTTGTTAACACGCTTCTATAACTTCACCCGTCACTCACTACGAGTATCTGATCACATCTTCAGATTACATTTTAACAAAGTTTTTTATTCCGTTTTTTTTTCTTCTGAAAATAAACTAAAATTTTCAAATCATACAAGGTATATAGTAGACGCAAGCCATTTATAAATACAAAACATGTTTTCTTCACTAGCGCTCGGTAAGTATGTCGTTAATGAGTCTTGAATTGTTATCTTCGGTGACAACATCAATTGTTTCAAACAAAATTTTGTGCTTCAAAATCTTTTTTATTATTTTTTTATTAGTTAATCATTAGTTTATTTTAATCAAAATATGTATATATGTTCGGTCCCAACCGGTTTGAGACCGCCTGCGGGGAAGTCCATGAGGGGGCGGGCGCGTGACCTCGCCGGCCGGCTCGCCAGTGACAAATAGATTTATTTGAAGCTTGACGCGCGCGTCGGCGAACTCTTCTTTTGTGATCGGATTCCATTGGAGCTGACCGGATGTCAGCGGAATTCATTGTTTGAAGCGGTTTTGAAGGCTTGTGTTCGCGATAATACAACGAATTTGACGCGATTGATCGGCTACAGATCGGATGTAGGTTTCGGTGCCTACCTGTAGCTGCGTGATCGGGCGTTTTTCGCATATAGCCCGCGAGTGAAAACAGTGTTAGGACACTTGTACATGATTTGTGAAGTTTGAGGATTTCGAGGACAGCCGTTGCAAGTCTGGGCCCAGACACAGGTGACAGGATCTTCAGCCGTCCTCTGGTAGGAATTCTATGAACTTTTAATTTGTAAACTCCGCGCATCGCGGATGTGTGCGGCCCGTCTTGGGACCGTACAATATATATAAATATATATATATATCGTTGTGAGTGTTATATTATTTGTAGCATGCTGTGTTTACCTCTAGAAAGTTGTGCATTCATCGCATTTAACATCGCAAATGTATTTATTCCTAAGATAAGAGTGTATGACCAGTTTGGTAAACCTACAATTTAAAAAAACACATAAATTACATACACATAGATTTTGTTTCTGAAACAGTGTGTTTGAAGCCATGTTCTCAATGAGTACATGGCTTCAAACGACAAGTATAAGGCAAATGGTAATCGGTATTAGATTGTGTCAAGTATGACCCCGGCCGGGTGTACGCTGCGGTTCACAGGTGGACAGTCTCTGCTGAAGCCGGGGACGGTGGCGCAGTCCGCGACGCCGCGAGTGGTGCCGCTGCAGCGGCCGGCCACGTCCCCTGCGCGGGCCCCGCAGCCACCCGCGCGCGCCCCGCAGCCCCCAGTGCGAGCCCCGCAGCCCCCTGCGCCCACCCCACAGCCCCCTGCGCCCACCCCACAGCCCCCTGCGCCTGCCCCGCAGCCCCCCGCACCCGCCCCGCAGCCCCCCGCGTGCGCCCCGCAGCCCCCTGCGCCCACCCCACAGCCCCCTGCGCCTGCCCCGCAGCCCCCCGCGCCCGCCCCGCAGCCCCCCGCGCCCGCGCGCCGCTCATCCCGCCGTGCGGCACATGATGCGCGCGCCAAGCTCACTGATCTAATGATGCAGGTACACACACACAGAACCTGCATCCTGGACACTAACACTCGGGTGTCGGCTCCAGCATTGGCGTATCTCTCTCAAACCGCTTAACTCGTTTTCAATTATTTTTTCATTACTCATACTCGGGAAGTAGGTCTGAAGTTGCCTGAGGAGCGGGTTGAAAGTCATACATTTCAGCCCTAGGGAGAATCACTTTTAACTGACAGTGACAGTTGACAACTGACAGACACTCAAATTATTAAAAAAAAAAACTAGTTCTATTTTCACATGTGTATTGAACCATGTTCAAACTTTTGTTCTCTCTGAGGATTATGGTCCCGCACTTCTTGTGCATTTGCCAGTGTCAGAATGTTCCAAAAAAAAATATTGGCGTTAATCCGATCTTCATTGTAGAGTTTTGTTTGTACTTCCGTATCGCAGATTTGTATTAACACAATGAGTTGATCTGATTCCGATATGGATTTAACGCCTGATGTCATAAGAGAAGAGGCTAAACCAGTAGTGGAAAACCTTTTACCACCTAAATCAAAAGAAAGATACTTAAAACAGTACGACAATTTTATGAAATAAAATTCACTCATATTTTCTTTAGTCAGTTCATGTTTTTATTTTTAGTTTCCTTGTATTCGTAATGAAAAGCACAGTCTTTACCTCGGGGTTAAATACTTATTTACTCCCTCGAACTATTAGCCAAACCTCGTCTCGGGACTAAATAAATTACTTTCACCCCTAGGGTAACAATGTACTATTATTGCCCGATTGCGCCCAAAACTTCCCTAAAAAAGCGCGCTAGCACGCGCGGTTCAGGCGGAACGTGACGATTTTTCGTGCGTGCAGCCGGCGTTCATCGATTTGTAAGACGTTATCACGTCAAAAAACGAATGCACTGAGGGCAGCCAGTAATGACAATTACTTTAAGGTCGATGCATTTTTTTCGTCGAAGAGGGCGCGTTGTTCACAATATACAGGGTTACGCATATACCTACCCTGTACTAATCCGAAAGGAGGTCATTGTACTCATCATTATGAACAACTTTTACAATGGAGCCAACCATGACATCGCGAAAAAAAAAAACCGGACAAGTACGAGTAGGACTCGTGCTCTGAGGGTTCGTTGAACAGAACCCTCAGAGCGCTAGTCCAAAAAAAACCTAAGTTGAATTATTGAAAGACAAACTTACCTTTGTAGTTGATTATAAGGTTCTTCTATATATTCCAACTACAAAATATAAGTTTGTAATAGCAAAATAATTATTTTTAAATGATATAACTTCAAATTGTAACTTTCAAATTTATTCCTATATATGTGCTATAAGACCTTGCCTTTTGCCAAATTTCATGATTCTAGATCAACGGGAAGTACCCTATAGGTTTTGGTTTTCCTGGGAAATCGCAAAATATGCGACATAAACGTTCTTAACTTTTGATTGCGTTGACTTACAACTTTTATTTTTTTACAGCCGAAAGAAACCGTAGACCCAAGTATTTAGTATAAATTTCAACTTGATGCCTTTACGCGTTCTTGAGAAAACGGGTCTTGACAGACGGACAGACGGACAGACAGACGGACAACGAAGTGATCCTATAAGGGTTCCGTTTTTTCCTTTTGAGGTACGGAACCCTAAAAACAGGTGTTCCATAGAAAACGGTCACAACACTCCACAAAATGTATGCGAAACAACTGTATTTTTTCGCGATGTTACGGTTGGTCACGTCCCGCAGTAAACGTTGTTCATAATGATGACTACAATGACTTACTTTCGGCTTGGTACAGGGTATAATATATACTAACCCTGTAGACACAAAACCATGTTTTAGAAAATTATGTATGTGTTTGTCTCTCTATTTTCGTAATTGTTTGTATATTATGTAAGTGTTGTAAACAGTGTGTTTGTGTGTGTGGCCAGGGCTCGAAGGAGGAGGAGGCGCGAGCGGGCGGCGGCGAGGGGGGAGGGGAGGAGGAGGGACTCGACTACTCCACCGCCGCAGGACTGGAGGCGGCCGACTCGGACGACGACTACAACGCTGCCGATGATCTCAGGTCTGTCACCAGCTCACTGTCTCCTGCGACACACGGCGGGGGGGAGGGAGGGGAGGAGGAGGGACTCGACTACTCCACCGCCGCAGGACTGGAGGCGGCCGACTCGGACGACGACTACAACGCTGCCGATGATCTCAGGTCTGTCACCAGCTCACTGTCTCCTGCGACACACGGCGGGGAGGGGAGGGAGGGGAGGAGGAGGGACTCGACTACTCCACCGCCGCAGGACTGGAGGCGGCCGACTCGGACGACGACTACAACGCTGTCGATGATCTCAGGTCTGTCACCAGCTCACTGTCTCCTGCGACACACGGCGGCGGGGGGAGGAAGGAGGGAGACTCTGCCCACTAAGTACGTGACGGGAACCGTCTAGACAAAGTTGCCGCGCGATAGACAGAAGTAACGCGAAGAAAGACAGCGAGGTAAACAGCTGTAGGTAGTAAACGGGCGCACGTCCTGAATAGACATGATGACTAATATTTGTTTATTACCTCATAAATAGAACACATCAACGAAATCAAAATTAAAATTAGTAAAAAAAAAATAAGGGATAAGTATTTTAATTTCTTGCTAGACAGAATAGCATTATACTTACCTTCACTTGTATTCATATTCATTTATTTGGTAAATATTATTTACATGTCATAAAATTATCAAAGATTTTTTTTTTTATTAAATAATAATAATATGTCGGCGCGTTGAAGATTTAGCACTGTGGCGCAACTACCTTCGTATAGAACTAAGCCAATTTACACGATATCTTCGCTTATTGCATATTTTTTTGTTATTGCTTCCAAAGTAAAAGTTTCGGCTTAAGACACCATTTTTTTTAATATGTTTCCTCTTAATCCAGTGTATTCTAGCAACTAAATGATTTCTATTTGTTTTAAAGGCGGGAGCGGGGAGCGGGGCGGCGCGCGCGGGCGCGGCGGCACACTGCGCGTGCGCAGGACTGGTGCGTGCAGAATGTAGTGCAGGATGATCCTCACCCACCATCCCCATCCACCGAGCGTGCGGGGGGGGACCTGGACGTGGACGTGGAGGGGCAGGGGGACGACATGGAGGGGCAGAGGGATGACATGGAGGGGCGGGACGACGACATGGAGATTGACGATGACGTCATGCGCGGAGGTATCATCCCCGGAGTATAAAACTAGCGCCTTCAAATTACATAGTATTTTTTTTTTTATATATATATAATTTTTATTTAATACTTATAGATAATTTTTGTAAGTGTCTCACTTTGCACTATAGTCGGAGTAACCAACTTAATTAAACGTTATTAACTCCATATACATAATATAAACAAAAGTAATTAAACTTTTGTAAACTATGAATAAGAGTAATGCTCGAAATATTATTGTAATGACTTTACATTGAAATATTTTTCTAAAACTCAAACTGGACTTATAATTATAATTGCAAAGAAAACAAATACATAAAATGAATAAAATTTATATAACATGAAAATAAACCGTCAAATTACTAGAACCGTAACATAATAAGATAAATATAGTATTTGTCAAACTATCTGTAACAGTGTTGTTAGTACGATATATTACTACTAGATTGTTATTTGTTGCACAAGGGTTGAAAGCGATCTTTTACACGCGAGTTATTTTGAGGGTATATAGAGGGTATACTTTTTATCACTAGTGTAAGGTATAAAGTCCCGTAAAGTAAAATGTCCCGAATATTATTTATTATTTTAATTATTTATTATTTAAAGTACAACAAAAAAATCCTGACAAAAATCACAGTGTAAAGTTTCTGGCGTGGTAGCAGTGGTACTGACCTAAGCAAGCTCAATAGTATTTTTTTCAACCGAGATTTCGTGAACTGATCAACGACCATATTTTTATTTCGCATTTTATAATACAGTTTGTAAAAGTAATTTTTAAACTTTCGCGATTTGAACATATGTTTTAAATTTTTATCGGGACTTATCACGTATTATTTAATATAGTGATAGTGACCTATATTAAATAATACGTGATAAGTCCCGATAAACATTTAAAACAACAGTTTGTAAAGCTGCCACGAAACGGACATTTGCTACAATTTGTGACACTACACAACTACTTACACACTACTTGTGTTGTGTGAGATGGGACTGGTTCGATTTTTTCCTCCCTAGGGAGGCAAAGTGATATTTACCGCCCGCGTTTTGATTCATCAATGCCCTACTCACCGAGCGCTAGTGATGAAAATTATTATAATAATAATATAATAGGGATATTTGTGTAAAATTTATATTTTCTTTTAAATTGTGTTTTAGAAAATGTATTAAAAATAGCTAAAAGTAATAATAGTTCAACTTGAACTAGTAAATAATGTTATTGAGTATTCAGTTAGATACTAAACTATAGTTCGTAAGTTAGTATAGGCTAATTGGGTAGCCCTAATGTCAGGAGTGTGCCTCGGACTTTAGTCAAGAGACGTCAATTCTGTCGTGACATTTTCTAAACTAAACTCAGTTTGAGTCTAACCACTAAAATTAATATTTAGTTAAAATTATATATAAATGATATTGTTTCTGTTGTGATATTTAGTTTAGACAATGTGGCGACAGAATAGACAACACGTTAGTTAAGTAAACTCGACAACTGATCCATGTGTCGGAGAATAATTAACTTTGTGTATTATTGTATAAGTATATGATTACTTTATTGTTTCTGTATTGCCAGTAGCGGCGTATCCTACCTGAGAATGGATATATAATAGTCAGACGTTGACCACAGCTCATCTCACATCTCATCTCGTGGGTCGAGCGCAGCGTGTGATGCAGTGTGGGGTGAGATAAAAATCTCCAGTAGGCACCGTCTTTTTTTACAAAGTATATTTACGAAAGTACGGAATACCGTAAGCCATGATTATGAAGTACTGGAAATTTAAAAAACATGACTCAGAGATGGAGCCAGCCAGGCCAGTCACGAAAAAAAGCTGTATGTGGACTTATGTTTTAAAATATTTGCTTTTTTATAATAGGGACGTTAATCTATACTTATAATTGCTTCAAGTGCTTGCTGATAAAAATTGTCACGCACGAAACCGAGAGCAAACGTTAAGCATTGATTAATTTAACTAAAGGTACCATTCCGATCCTTGCCACGTCGACCGATGGCAGCGGCTGCGTCGCGCGTCGTGTTGGTCGCAGTAAGCAGTGGGCCGCGCGACGTGTGGGTCACATTAACCAGTGCATCGCATTAAGGAGTGGGTGGCAGTTATCAGTGGTTCGCGCGACGTATGGGTCGCAGTTATCAGTGGTTCGCGCGACGTGTGGGTCGCAGTTATCAGTGGGTCGCGTGACGTGTGGGTCCCAGTTATCAGTGGGTCGCAGTTATCAGTGGGTCGCGCGACGCGGCCGCTGCTGTCGGTCGCGGTCGCCAAGCTCGGAATGCTACCTTAACGTTAGTAAGAAAAACATGAATAGTTTAAGATTGTAATGTTTTGACTGATTGTTTTTAAATGTATGTACAAAGATAATACTGATAATACTGGTACTTGAACGCGCATGTAGTCTAAATTCCCTTATGCAAA
Source organism: Agriopis marginaria (assembly GCA_932305915.1). Taxonomy (NCBI): domain Eukaryota; kingdom Metazoa; phylum Arthropoda; class Insecta; order Lepidoptera; family Geometridae; genus Agriopis; species Agriopis marginaria. The sequence continues at coordinate 9,539,679 of OW029939.1, read as the reverse complement.
ATGATGCCACGTCGGTCGCGGAGCAGCTTGTGATTGGACACTCGACGCGACTCGACGCTTGTGATTGGAGAATCAAGAGTCATTCATTCAATTCGCGCCTAGGATTGGCCCCGCTTGAAATAGTTTAGGTTGACATGTTAGAACCTTTGCCTCGTGCGGGGTAAAGGATGAGCAGTCAAGTGGTTATATTGTCCTTGAGTAAGTAGGTACATAGTTGGTGCGCGTCACTTGGCGCTTGGTTGTGAAGTTGAAGCGCGATGCCCACCGAAGTGGCACGTGACCTGTTGGTTTCCTGGACAATCACTTCCCACCTCACTATAGTGTTCCCAGGTCAGGTGGACATCACATCTGACACATCCACATCTGATCAATTTATTCTTGGTTCTAACTGGTTTAATTTATTGCGTATTATGCAGACAGTTCCGCTCTCACGCGTGACAGTTCTGTTCTCACGCATGACAGTTCCGCTCTCACGCGTGACAGTTCCGCTCTCACGCGTGACAGTTCCGCTCCCACGCGTGACAGTTCCGCTCTCACGCGTGACAGTTCCGCTCTCACGCGTGACAGTTCCGCTCTCACGCGTGACAGTTCCGCTATCACGCGTGACAGTTCCGCTCTCACGCGTGACAGTTCCGTTGTCACGCGTGACAGTTCCGCTCTCACCCGTGACTTTTCCGCTCTCACGCGTGACAGTTCCGCTCTCACGCGTGACAGTTCCGCTCTCACGCGTGACAGTTTTCCTCATCAAGAAGTTGACAGATCATTTTATGGATTATCAGGCGTTTAAATATATTTTAGAAGGATACCTAGTTTAATAACCAATCAACATTGACGTCTATTTTACGCTCGACAACCATCTCACTGTCTTTTCATTATGTAAGATAAAGATAGCAACAATTTTGTAGACTTGTTTTATATACAGATAATGTATAGAATCGACACAGTTGTACCAAATAAAGTACCATAAGCAGAGAACAAATAAGAATACATACTCTGAACTACGACAAGATTAGTTTCATTCTGTCCACTTTGTCCCGATATGTCTCCCTGCAGCGTCTGACAGGCGAGAGAGTGAGAGAGTGACAGGCCCAAATCTCAATGCATAGGCCACACTGTAAACGACAGACTGCCATCTGCATCCACTGGATGCCAGCGACTCTCACTATGTCGTCGGTCCATCTAGTAGGAGGCCTCCCTACGCTGCGTCTTCCGGTTCGTGGTCTCCACTCCAGAACCTTTCTTCCCCATCAGTTATCGGTTCTTCGAGCGATGTGGCCTGCCCATTGCTACTTCAACTTGCAAATTGAAGTGGCAATGAGCAGTGGGCTTACTCTTCACACTCGATTTCAATCGTAATTTGGGATTGGGATCGAAAATATGCAATTTTGGTACTCTTGAATTCTAAACTAGCGCACGATTGGAACCGATAATGGTGGAATTTTATGAAACTAAATAAAATCGACTCAACTCGACGCTTTCGGTACTCTTGACGCGATTGAAGAGTACCAAATGGCATGTTTTCGATCCCAATCCCAAGTTACGATTGAAATCGAGTGTCAAGAGTAAGCCCACTGGTTACATCGCTCCAACTGTGTAGGTACTACGGCGTATATTTGTATAATATAGACGTCCGACATGTTACATCGAACTGCATTTTGTGCTGGTCGGAGCATAAATCCAGTTTAAGACAGTAATCAGACACGCAGGTAGGTGACTCGCGGGGTCTATTCAGAAAAGGTCTCTCGTCATTACATAACGTGACTAAATTTAATTATTTTCACCAACTCATAAATGTAAAGATATTTTCTATTAGGTACTGTTCGTATATAATTACATTGTTATGTACCTCATTAGTTTGCACACGCTCAATAAATATAAACTTACATCCACTTAGTACAATTCGCCACACGCTCGCGCTGCCTCGGGACCTACTATGTACCTAGTTATAAGTAGTACGGATGTGACGACTCGCTATCAGTCGGTGTTCCTGCACGTGCCCGGACTACTATCTACCAGGTATGCTGACTTTATAACATTGTATTTACATACCATCCCTCCGTACTTCGTGCCGGCTTTTTATCCGCTATTTCACACAGCCCCGGAAAAAAAAACAATTTTATTTTTATCTAATTTTTATTATTGTACGAAATCTATAATAATAATTATATTATGAATCGATTCCGGGAGGAAAAGTATTCAGAAATAGTAGTCAAACTGTAATTAATTATTGTTTTCATTTAAATATAATTTATCGAATTTATAAAGATTGATAAAGTTCAATCGTTTCAAAAATTTTACGAAGTTAAAGAGTTAAAGTTAATTTTGATAATGCAAATTTACATCCAAGGAATGTTTATACATAGACATAATATACTTTGTCTGTTTTCGTAATTCACACTACCGCATTTATACTTATATCCGTTATTCATTAAATTGCCTTAGGGCTTGGCCATATCACCACATGTGGCGATAATTATTGAATATAATATCTCATCCTATATACAATACTATGGTAGATATAGTAAATAAAATAAATAAATAAATATTCGGGACATTTTTGCACACACGGTCATCTGACCCCAAACTAAGCAAAGCTTGTAATATGGCTGCCAGAGACTGATATACGTACATATATATTTTTAAATACATACTTAAATAGATATTAACACCCAGACATAGAACAAACACAAATGTTCATCACACAAATGTTTGTCCTAGATGGGAATCGAACCCACGCCCCCAAGCACAGAAGATAGGTTCACTACCAACTGAGCCTCCGGGGCAGTAGATAGGATGAGACGTCATAAGATGAATCCGGAACACCCCGCGTACATATCATGTAATACTTAGGTACTTATGTACGTACACAAGTCAAGAATAATACAATTCGAACAATACAATAGCAAATTCGACAAATTACCTACTCACATCAAATATGAGGAATTACCACAAAATAGTTTCTGTGGGAATTACAACTCTTGAGGTAGCGAAGATATACACGAGGCAGGATTACATGATGAGCTAAGAATATCCGCTAAATGAATGGGTTAATCATTGTGTTGCGGCGGCTGGGGGGGAGGGGGGAGGGGGTCCAAGAGACACCTGTGTCCACGATATCACTCACCGCTACCCCGACTGTAGATCTAAGTTCATGTACAGAGTGCAATCACCCCTTTTTGCGTTTACACGTTACTCTTCGAGGCCTCCAAGCGGCCTAAAACTCTGGTTATGTTTACCTACTCGGCCTTTACCAACTTATTAGCCCTACCGATGTTTCATTATGAATTAACAGCTCTATCATTCGCTGAAATATCGGGAGCTCATTCCACAACCTTACCACGGTATATATCCCGTAAATAATCATATAACTTTAGCTCTATCATGTTCCCACTGCTGGGACATCGGTCTTCTCTCTCAGAGAGTGAGGATGGGACCTAATCCATCATGCTGGCCCAGTGCATGCAGGTGAATGTCATATGTCTGAACTTTTGATGGTCAATGGACATGCTGGTTTCTTCACGATGTTTTCTTACACCGCGATGGCATCGACACAATTTATCACTACAAAATGAGTGGCAGTGGGCAGCGCACATAGCACGCAGAGCAAATGGCCGATGGGGTCGAAAGGTTCTGGAATGGAGACCACGGACCGGTAAGCGCAGCGTAGGACGTCCACCCACAAGATGGACAGACGACCTAAACGAGACCGCAGGGAAACGCTGGATGCAGGCCGCTTCCAACCGGCCCTTTTGGAGATCGATGGGGAAGGCCTATGTCCAGCAGTGGACTGAATCGACTGTTTAAACTAATAAGTACCTAATCGTTTTATATGTTGTACATCCAACAAGGGTTGAATATAGTGCTACAATTATTTAAATTTAACACCTGGGGCCTTACGGACAACAGCTATTGCGGCAGCTGATTCGCTCAGTTGGAAAATCACGCGACCGCAAACCGTATCTGGGCGCGATAAGGTTCACGTTCGCGTGATTTTCCAACTGAGCGGATTAGGTGCCGCAATAGCTGTTTTCCGTAAGGCCCCTGTACTCTGTACTGTCTGTACCTACCTCGTATATTCATGCAAATAAACGATTTTGATTTTGGACGTCCTATGGCTGAAATGATGATGATGAAATGAGTTATTGGTGCAGAGCCGAGGATCGAACTGGGTGCCGTCAGATTGTAAAGCGCTCGGCCACCACCGCTCTACATAGGTACATACACAGACGACATAATATTATGTTTACTTTACCGAAATGACACTATCGTTTGATAAGCAGATATTGTAGTCGGAGCATCGTTGATATCTCCGTGCGTGCGTGACGTGTAACACCACCACGTGTCGTGTCGCCTGACACGAGCTGTCGGCGATAGTCGCGCCACTCGCGCGCAACTATCGCCTGGAGGACACGCGCTCTCCCCTTATGGACAATGTCCCAATTATAGTTGGTAGGTTCGATTCCCACCTAGAGCAAACATTCATATCTGTGTTTGTTCTATATCTGGATTTTATATCTATTTAAGTAGGTATGAATTTAAAACTATAAATCTATATAATTATATAAAAGCGAAATTCATCTACTCATTCACTCACTCACTCACTCATTAAACACGAAATCTCTAAAACCACTTGACCTACGAAGCTGAAATATTGCAGGTAGATTCCTTATGGGGTGTAGAGGTCCGCTAAGAAAGGGTTTTGCGAAAGGGCCGAATTAAGGGGGGCAAATAGAGGTTGTTTGTATGAAAGTCCTTTGTTTTTGATGTAAGGGAAATGAAATTTGGTATTCAGGTTAATGGTTTAAAATAAATAAATATTGTAGGTATAATTGTTTTTCCTAAAAAGACAGTTTAAGGAGGAGTAATTGGGGTTTTAATTTATCGTTGAAAGTTTTGTAATTACGAAGGTGAAATTTGGCAAGTAGATTCGGTGGTCCGCTCAGAAAGGATTTTGCGAAAGGGTTGAATGAAGGGGACAAAAGGGGGTTGAAACATTAGATGAAAGTCTACGCGTACGAAGTCGCGGGCAACAGCTAGTGTATGGATAAGTGTGTCTGTGGCAGCCATATCACAAGCTTTGCTTAGTTTGGGGTCAGATGACCGTGTGTGCAAATACGTCCCGAAAAAAAGAATATAGCATCGATACTCTTGTACTTTATTAACTAAACAAAATACAAGCTAATACTAACACTACAAATACAGTTAGACTGCCCATAGACCGTTGAAGGTCTAAAGACAATCCAAATGCTCAAGCCCACTACCAGTTGGCAGCGTACCCAGCATGCTGGCGGGATTACCACGTTGAATGGCTATACTTATGCGTTGAGCCAGAAACACGCCGCATTTTGTTCACGCGTCGCATTAACCAGGCGCTCTGAAAGATTTTTAATAATGAGGTAAGCTCGCGGTTTTCAAGGGCCCAATGTCTCGACCCCAAACGCCTCAAATATGTAACCACTGCCGAGGTTAGCATATCTGCGTCGCTTGTGCTGCTCTGCTGAGTTGGCAGCCGCGCCAGCCCTACCTTGTCTCAGGAAGATGTGTCTCATTCGCCATTGTCAGTTCACCTAACCATTATCATCATAATCTTCCTCCACTGCTGGACATAGTAAGCCTCTCCCGAGGGCACTCCCGTATTTACCCTTCTCTGCCCTTTCCTTCTGTTTGTATTACTTTTGATAATATTGACTCTGAAACAAATATGTTTGTTTACAGGTAGGTAGGTAGGTATAGGTACTCAGGACGACAGAGATACCGAGTAAGTTACTCGCCAACGTACTGACGTAGGTATCTGTATATAGTTAGGTAGGTATGTTTGTGTGTTGATCGACGCGCAAACATGAAAAGGCGGCACACGCCTCGGGCTGTTGATCATTGTTAGCCCTCCTCAGACTACGGTATATATATCGCACCATAGCATAGCCCGGCACCGCACTGCACCAACGAGAACAATCGGCTAAAAGCCGCAGACAAAGTTTATTTGACGTGATAACGTCTTATAAACCGATGAACGCCGGCTGCACGCACGAAACATTGTCACGTTCCGCCTGAGCCGCGCGTGCAAGCGAGAGTGCGGAACAAGCGATAGAGAGGCACGATCGGGCTGAGCGTTATCACGTACAACCGACTTTACAGACAACACCTTTTTTAATTCATTAAGGGTACTGTATACCCTCTGCAGCTCTCTCGCTCGCACATTTTCACATTATTGAAGATATAAAATCAATGAGTATGAATTTCCAAAAAGTAACAAAATCATGTCATGTGTCTATCGTAACATTACTGCATGCCAAGTGCTTAATTTACGCCGATGATGTAAAACTCTATATGCCCATAAAATCTGTCCATGACTGTATAAATCTCCAAAAAGACTTGGACACTATACTAACATGGAGTGAACAAAATAAACTCAACATAAATGTCTCAAAGTGTTCCGTGATGAGCTTTACCAAGTCCACAAATACTATAATAGCGCAATACAGTATAAATGAACAACAAATCACGCGAAATCAGAGAGTTAAAGATCTGGGTGTCTTGTTTGATCCAAAACTTGCTTTTCACGACCATATGCGTGCACTTGCGGCAGATTGTTTTAAAAGGTTGGGATTTGTGACGCGCAACTGCAAAGACTTCACAAATGTTAAGGCCATGAAGTTGCTTTACACTGCCTTAATAAGGTCAAAAATTGAGGCGAGTGCATGCATATGGAACCCTCATGAGAAAAGTTACACTTTAATGCTGGAAAAAGTCCAAAAACGTTTCTTACGTTTTTTATATAAGAAAATGTATGGATATTATCCATTTTTATATCCCACAAAATTTTTGTTGGGTTCTCTTGGGTTCTACTCTCTTGAAACTCGCAGATTGCATAGTCAGTTATTAACGGTGTTGCAAATACTGCATGGGAGAGTATACTGCCCCGAATTGTTAGGTGAAGCTAGTCGTCTGAGTGTACCGGAGCAGCGAGTGCGTTTCCGTAGCGGGCGAGTCCCACTGTTTGCGCCGAGTCCGGCACGCACTGTGGCGCGCCAGCACTCTCCGGTGTTCCGTGCACAACGACACCTCAACCAGCTTCTCTCAGTATTTCCCGACACAGATATGTTTGCGGATAGATGGACGATACTGGTTAGGAAGTGCAACCAGTATTGTGAAAGTATTATATAATGTCGTTATTTTATATTTTTATTACCAAACATTGTTGTTGTTGTAATTAATGTTAATTTTTATCTTTTATTATTATTATTTTTAAGTTTTCTAGTGTTTTATTTTTGTAAATATTTTTTATTGTAGTTTTTAAATTTTGTCTAACTTTTTATGTTAATTTACTATTTATTTAGTTTTATAGTTGGTAGTTTAATTTGAATAATATTATGTAGTAAGTAAATAAGGTATTACGCCATGGTTTTTAACTGTTATGTAATATTTTATGTAAATAAATTGAATTGAATTGAATTGAAAAAACATTACAAACAAAGAAATGTTTGCTTCGATATCTTGTAATTTGACGGAATAAAATGACACGAGAAATAAAAATTACTTGTTACCGTTTTACTGTGTCAAATTAAAATATATCAAATTGACAATTTCTTTGTTTGTAATGTTACGATAGACACCATGACATGATTTTGTTACTTATTGGAAATTCACACTCATTTATTTTATATCTTCAATAATGTGAAAATGTGCGAGCGAGAGAGCTGCAGAGGGTATACAGGACCCTTAATGGCTTGCGTTTGACCGCCAACTGGCCTGACATACACACAGCAGTTGTAAATAAGACAGAGGATATGGTTGAACGTGGTCGGGGTGTGTTTGGTTGTATAAAGGATGTTAAATAGGATTTCATCATCCTTTCCGGGCTTTGCAAATGTGTTTCGAGGCCGCTTCAAACAAAGACAAAAAGCGACAATCAAGGAGAAAAATAAGTAAAAATAGTTACAAGACTAGCATTCGCTTCATACCTCGACATCATCTCTGGCATCTACCTTAGTATGGTAATATAAGTTACTAGCGACCCGCCCGCCGGCTTCACACGGGTGTAATTTACGTGCGAAGCCGGGGCGGGTTGCTAGTTATATATATAAAGCTTCCGTGAAAATGTATCTAACTGATGGTGAAAACCGTATCAAAATCCGTTACGTGGTTTAGGAGGAGTTAGCGGCCATACAGACATACGTACAGACAGACAGACGCGGAAAGCGACTTTAATTTATACTATGTAGAGATGAAGCTACCGATATATCATACCGTAGTCTGAAGAGCCCGTAGGACCGCCGCCGGGCGCCGGACTGACTCGCGACTAAAAAGGAAATCTTTTCACAAAAACGTTTCGAATTTTAGAAATGAAAAGCGATGAAAATAATAATAAGCTTAAGTGAGACTGGAATACTTACTTTAGTACATCTGCGTTTTTTTTACCTTTTAAAATATTTTATCATGCACAACTTAAAAAACAGAAAATTAATCAAAACTTAAAATAATAACTAAACACTAAAACTTCATCATCACTTCAGCTGTAGGACGTCCACTGCTGGACATAGCCCCCCCCCCCCCCATCGATTTTTAAAAGGGCCAGTTGGAATACTAAAACTTTAATTAGCTAAATAAAAACTAAAAACACCATTAGTGGAGGGAAAGGTCCCTATAGAATTCTAGCGGCAGTGCCACGTTGAATGGCAATGCTCAATTTATGGGCGAAATAAAAGCCAGCATTGTGGACACCCGACGCCTAGGCAAGTCCCGATAAAGGCCCAAAGCGGCCTCCATGGACCAAACATAAATATTAACTACTAGTAGTCCGCCCCGGCTTCGTATGGGTATAGATTATAGCCTATGTTACCCGGGGATAGTGTAGCTTCCCAACAGTGAAAGAATTTTTCAAATTGGTTCAGTAGTTTCGGAGCCTATTCAATACAAACAAACAATCAAATCTTTCCTCTTTATAATATTAGTATAGTATAGATATAGATAATTCAAATTCAAATTCAAACAAATATTTGACAAATAAATATTTTGAATTTGAATTTAATATCTCTATCTCTACATAGTATAAATTAAAGTCACTCTCCGCGTCTGTCTGTCTGTATGTCTGTATGGCCGCTAACTCCTCCTAAACCACGCAACGGATTTTGATGCGGTTTTCACAATCAGTTAGATAATTTTTCACGGAAGGTTTATATATATAACTAACGACCCGCCCCGGCTTCGCACGTAAATAATACTCGTGCGAAGCCGGGCGGGCGGGTCGCTAGTTCGTTATAAATTAATAGCTTTTATTAGGCCACGCTGGTTGGCTGGTCGACATCAACTGTTGGAAACGAGTGGATCCATAAACAAAGGGAAGGCCATACCCAGCAGTGGGACTCTCAGAGCTAGTTTAAAGAAATAGTTTTTAATACAAATACCTCAAAATCCTAATCAGACGAAATGGTCTGATTAGGATTTTGAGGTAGAGCAAAATACATTAGGTTCTGATTCCTCGTGATTATTTTAGCGCAGTTTTGTCCGTATTTAGTTGGATATTTCCTAATTCGATAAGTAGTGTGCGGGGGCGGCGTCACTCGATCACTGTGAGCGATGGAACGAGTGTTACACACAGACGAGGAGCCTTACGGACAACTGCTATTGCGGCACCAAACTAACGTTACATCCGCTCACTAGGAAAATCACGCGACCGCAAACCGTATCTGGGCGCGTTAAGGTTCACGTTCGCGTGATTTTCCAACTGAGCGGATGTAACGTTAGTTTGGTGCCGCAATATCAGTTGTCCGTAATGCCCCTGACATTACAACTTACCTGTAAATATTCCGCGAACTAACATGGCCGTAACCTCAGACCAGACAAACAAACTAAGTATAATTATGTATATGTCAGCGCGGTGACGTTTCAGCACAAGGGCGTAACTACCGTCTCATTGTTTTTAGATTATGTAGGTAGACGTCACCTAGCTTAGTTTTGTTGGACTAGTGATGGAGGTGGCGCCATCACTGGTGTAACTCTGCAGTAATGTACCCTGTTGACATTGTGTCGTTGGCGACCAATCAGCGTTTAGCAAGTTCGGATAAACACAAAGAAAACAACGAACACAAAAAAAAAATTCTAAGATTGCAAATGAAATAATGATTTAACTTCTAACTTTTCTTTAGAGCTAATAAAAATTGGCTCCAAATTTGCCGCCCCTATAATCTGCCGCCTACGCGGCCTGCTGGTGAATCCGCCACCGATGAAACCGTATCATCACTTAACAGGCGGTGGTCAGACGTAAGCATTTTTTTTTCATAAAATAAAAAAAGCCTTCAAGCTATCTACTAAGCCAGTCGCAGGTAGTTATGTATATAGACTCATATCATCGTTTTGTTTCCAGCCCCACAAGGATGAAGCTTTACCTGGACGTGACCCTGGCGGCGGGTGAGTACCACGCTATAGTAGGTATAGATTTGCGAGCGGTCGCACGAACATGCGATCACGAGTCGCACAAACTCGCGAACAAACAATTCTTAGATTTCGAATATTTGGATCGCATGATGATATCGAAAGCTACGAACAAGGTATTACGAACTCACGTCCCCAAGCACAGAAGGCAGGTTCACTACCAACTGGACCAACGTGCCTAAATATGTGTTAATGTTGAGCGGTGGGAAAACAAATGTAGAGAGCAGATGTGCGGCGGCGGCGTGTCCGACGGACAAGCAATCTGTACAGCTATAGTAAACCTGTATGGGGGGCCCGGGTATGTCCTGAACTGCGACCAGAACCACCGGAGGATGGGCAGCAGCGTTCTATTAGTACATGGTGAACGTACTGCGATCCACAAGCAGCCTGCCAAGCGTGGGGAGTATGGCTACACCCCTCTCTCAAAGGCAGGACCTTTGTTCAGCAGTGGACGTTTAATGACTGATGATGGTGATGATGATGGGGCGTATTGTTCACAGTGTTGGTGCTGGTGTGCGGATGCGGCCACGTGTGGTGCCGGCCGCAGCTGGCGGGGGACGTGTACCAGACACGAGCAGGGGACATGTACGAGCCACGAGTGGGAAACATGTACGAGCCACTAGCGCGGGACGTGTACCAGCCACGAGCAGGGAACATGTACGAGCCACTAGCGCGGGACGAGTACAAGACACGAGCAGGGGACATGTACGAGCCACGAGTGGGAAACATGTACGAGCCACTAGCGCGGGACGTGTACCAGCCACGAGCAGGGGACATGTACGAGCCACGAGTGGGAAACATGTACGAGCCACTAGCGCGGGACGAGTACCAGACACGAGCAGGGGACATGTACGAGCCACTAGCGCGGGATGAGTACCAGACACGAGCAGGGGACATGTACGAGCCACGAGTGGGAAACATGTACGAGCCACTAGCGCGGGACGAGTACCAGACACGAGCAGGGGACATGTACGAGCCACTAGCGCGGGATGAGTACCAGACACGAGCAGGGGACATGTACGAGCCACTAGCGCGTGACGTGTACCAGACACGAGCAGGGGACATGTACAATCCACTAGCGTGCGACGTGTACCAGACACGAGCAGAGGACATGTACGAGCCACGAGTGGGAAAAATGTACGAGCCACGAGTGGGAAACATGTACGAGCCACTAGCGCGGGACGTGTACCAGCCACGAGCAGGGGATATGGAGCCTATGATGATGGGCATGAGAGCCCTGCCACTGGCGGGGAGCGTGTGGCCGCAGTCTCCAGGGGGGGGCATGTGGCCCGCCTCGCTCACGGGGGCGGGGGGCATGGGAGAACTCCGTTCTATTAAGGACTGTGACTGCCAATCCCGCGGATAACATTATGACACTAGATAACTAGATATATACAAAAGGCAATGAACTTTAAACTTCGTTTCATTTCGCTACAGAGTTATGAATACAGATATTGTCATCATCATCATTTCAGCCGTAGGACGTCCACTGCTGGACATAGGCCTCTCCCATCGATGTCCAAAAGGGCCGGTTGGAAGCGGCCTGCATCCAGTGTTTCCCTGCGGTCTCTTTTAGGTCGTCTGTCCATCTTGTGGGTGGACGTCCTACGCTGCGCTTACCGGTTCGTGGTCTCCATTCCAGAACCTTTCGGCCCCATCGGCCATCTGATCTGCGTAATATGTGCCCTGCCCACTGCCACTTCAACTTGCTAATCCGGTGGGCTATGTCGGTGACTTTCGTTCGTCTACGGATCTCCTCATTTCTGATTCGATCTACCTACGCTACAGATATTGTACTAAGCCATATTCAATAGAAAACGTAGATTGACACTCGATAAAGTTTCGATGGTAATGTTTGCTGATGACAGTACCGCTATTTTTACGGACAACAAAACAGGTGAACATGAAAAGGACATTAATAATTCTGTGGAATGGATAATTGACTGGTTGAGCAAAAACAACCTTAGAATCAACCTAGACAAAACAAATATTATGACATTTAAAAATAAAAATTCTAACTTTGACATCTTAAATATAAAATACCATGATAAACATATTGACGAGATTCAATCAACAAAATTTTGAGGCATATATATTGACTCCAATCTATCATGGAAATCACACATTGAGCATGTTTGTAAGAAATTAAACCAGTTTTCATACGCATTGTTCATGCTACGTAAAGTTGCAAATGAAAAAGCACTTCTTAGCGCATATCACGCTTATGTAGGCTCCACATTAAAATACGGAGTTCTTGTTTGGGCGAACTCCAGTGAAAAAGAGTCTGCCTTTAAATCTCAAAAAAAGTGCATTCGAGCAATATGCGGGTTAAAAAGAAGGACCTCGTGTAAACCCTATTTTAAAAATTAAACCTATTGACTCTTCCTTCGATATATATTTACGAATCTATTCTGTTAGTAAGGAATAATATAAAAGACTATGACCATTGACCTATATGTACTACGTACTAGACGTCATGTACTGAATCCTCACTTCGATAAACGTTGCTGTGCCTTAGTCCCCACACCCCAGTCTGACAGTCTTCAGTTGTCTTTTTGGCGTGCATAGGTGTAGAGCGGCAGATATTTAGTGAAAAAACCCGGTAAAATACGTACCTCAGTATGAATTTACCATCCACGTCGTAAGTAACACAATATTATTAGTTGATTTATTTAATAATTAGATTAAAAATTTGTATTATAAGTGTATAACAAATATTTTTTTCCGATCGAAACCGAACTTGACATATACATCAACTATGACATCAATTATCACACAATAATTAATATGCAGAGTATTAATCTAAGACCCGAGTAAAGACCGACCTTCACCCACCCATCTGTTTAGTGGATGAAAAGTATTTTATATCAAATTTAATGTGTTAAATAATATATCGCGAAGATGTTGACTGAAAAATTTCAGTCCAGACTATGATTTTTGCTATTACCAACTTAATTTTTGTAGTTGGTATGTATGGGAGCAGCTGTTTGCCAACTACACAGTTAAGTTTGTTAAATAAAAGAAATTAAAATATTTAATGACAAACTTGTCCAAGTGATTTTTTTCCCACTTATCTCTACCAGTTGGGATACCTTGGTAGTGATAAGTGTACCATGCGAACTAATGTTCCAAATAATAATATGCACAATTCGTAGTATCGGAAGTGAAGTATCTCTGCTTAATTTCCTAATCTGTGAGAGCTCGCGGCAAGCCAGTGTGACCAGGGATAACATTTTAGAAATTTTTAGTAATTTTTTATGACATTTTGGATATTAGTATTTGTATAGGTTTATTAACGAAGGTTGGTAAAAGGTTTGGGCAAAATATTTTTTTTTGGTAGACCGACCGTAGACCGTTAGCGATAATCCCTACGAATACCGATTTCTGTGAATTTCTTGAATATAGTCTATTATTACTTTATTGATTTTATTTTAAACACAAACTGGGCTATAGGGTACTTTAGTTTAGCCGCATCCGCCGCCTCAATCAGATATTCCGTGAGTCTGGTTGTCTTCTCATGTCCGCTGTGCGACCGGTAGACACATCCATAGACAATTATCTCTATATTTCTGTGTCCACTAGGACCCAGAGCACAGAAAATCTGGGCAAAGAGGATACAAAATCTGGGGTCTTCAAGTTGACGGAGACCCTAGACCGCATCATCCCTTTCTGTTTCATCTGTTATATTGTTTTTTCTCTGTCATTACGATATACATAATTATTTATTATCATACGTTTTGATCTTGTTTTAGGTTATATATTGCTCAAATATACTAAAATATGTCTTGCGTGTTTCGATACTGCAAGAATACATCGAGAAATATCAGGGAATGCCTAATTAATAATATACATAATCTGTGAGAACACTCGTCAAGCCAGTGTGACCAGTGATAATATTTTATAAGTTTTTGTATTTTTTTTTACTTTATGAACATCATTCATCAAACACAATCGTGAGTGCAAGCCGGTGTTATAATAATTTATCATTCATAAAATTTGAACATCATTATTTTTATTGGTTTATTAACGAAAGTTGGTAGGTTTGGTATATTTTGGGTGAAATAACATTTTTACGTTAAGAACGAAAAGAAGCTCTTCAGTGAAGTAACTATGCCGACTCGTTTTCCCTAAGGGCGTCACCGTAAAACATGTCGGAACACGGCTAGGCCATTTGGCGATATAGCTTTATCCGGCTATATTGCTTCTATTTTTGAAGTCGGTTAAAAGGTTCTGGTGTTTAGGTAATTTTTTGTGATGATAAGTTTGTATTATTTTTAGTTGTCTAGTTGACTATGGTAGTTTCGTAAAATGTATAACCTGGTCACCCTGCGAATGACAGCGCCGGTCGTCTTGTACACACTTCTTGATATTGAAGAACGTTTCTAGGTACATTATTCTTCTTTGACTATGACACGTTGAGAAGTAAGCGGAATAATAGTAAGCTTAAGTTAATGCACTGCAGAACTACGCTGAGTTCTAACAGTACGTTTAATATGAGATTGTTAATTTTTAATAAACTACCGCAGTGTCTAAAAGATATAGATAATATTGATATTTTTAAATATCGACTCAAAAAATTTTTAATTGACAAAGCTTATTATACAATTTCAGATTTTTTAAATGATAAGGACACTAAATAATATATTAATAATAATGATAAATAACGCAACTCTAATAAAATATATATAAGAAACTAACATTTGTACGCTGTAACAGGCAAGGACATGAGATACGTCTCCATTCTTACGACCATGTATGCTATTTTATATGTATGTGTACCTACCATGTTCTGACAAATAAATAAATTGAATTTGAATTTGAAAGTGTACGGAACCTTCGATCAAAAAATACAAGTATGTAACAGCAAACATATTTTTCGTGTTTTTGTGGTTACCATAAAATGAATATGAATAAAATCAAACGAGGAGTCCGAATTCAGTTCAGTTTAATATTTCCTTATAGCAACACAGTCAACGGCAACACTGTCTCTCTCAGCTCCCTTTACTACTACTGTTACTCTAACTTACAAATACAACAATTATACACCATGGGAGACAACGTAACATTCACAAATACTTGAATACAAGACTTAAATAAACTGTCAAAATACATAAACATTTTACATATAATATTGGACAGGAAACAAATGCTTTTGTAGATACAGAAAATGGCAACTCCATTCCACATAGCATGGTCCGGTTGACACGAGAGTTTTTGCCCGAATTGCGGCCACTTGGTGACAGTGAAGTATTTAATTTCTGAAGATATGTTCTTGTTTTTTATACATATTTCAAAATTTTGTGTAGAAAAGGAAAAGCCGAAAACGCAGCACGTACCTATATTATGTGGAATGGAGTACCTGAGAACAGTTTGATATTTGTCGACGAGCTCCCAGCCTAAGCTCGTCGTTTAGGTTTAAGTAGGTATATCTTGGACATCACAGAACTACAATAAAGATAAATTGATGTCGTGTATAATATTCAACATTAAATGTTTCGTGAGTTTACAAGACACAACTTAATTATCCATTATGTTGTATAAATAGAATTATTGATAATGGTAAGGGGACGGCTGTAGTCATCGATCGAGTCGAGCGAGGTACAGTAGGAGAGGGGAGGAGGTGAGAGTCATTCGTCGCTGTCACCGGACCTGGCGTCAACGATGTTTCTCCTGAGAAACAAAGAAAAAATTAAAATATGTCTACAACATGGATAAAATTGCTGATTGATTCTGAACCCTAAGACGCGTAAGTATTTAGTTAAGCCAGCACCAGTTCAAACCTTATGCATAATGTATAATTATATATGTGTACTAGCGACCCGCCCGCCCGGCTTCGCACGGGTGTAATTTACGTGCGAAGCCGGGGCGGGTCGCTAGTTATATAATTATTTAAACTATCCTATCTCTCAAGTTGGATCGAACTGCACATGGTGTGCGAATTTTATTATAATCGGTTAAGTGGTTTAGGAGTCCATTGAGGACAAACATTGTGACACGAGATTTATATATATTAAGATTGTTGTTAAGTAGGTAAGTACACATGATAAAACTACTGAACAAATTCAGAAAACGCTTGTAAATTGTAAAGATCTCCCAACAGTGTAGTGCGTAGATTGTATGGAGAGGAGCGCAGTTTCATCTTGCCATAATAATACTAATAATTCGGATACAAAATATATTTATAAAAACAAATAAATAAATAATAGATCTCTGACTCTTATACTAGGTACATTACCTGCATTTTAAGAGTCAGTTCGTTCCCAGTTGTGATGACAGATATTGGGATGTTATGTGAATCATGGCTTTGTGTTTTAAAAAGTTTAAATGTTTAGGTACCTAGCGAACTGCATGGCCGGTGTCCGCACGCACTTGTAGAGATGCGGCATGCCAGCGTACCGACACAACAGCCGGCGGCACTGCACGTCGGCTCCAGCCTCTTCGCACCCCTCCCACACCCCCTGTGGTTCCCCCCTCTCCTCTTCCGCTGCCCCCGAGCGCTTGCCGTACCGACTGCCCATGAAGAATCTACACACAATATGAATTTGAGACATAGTAAAGGTCCTAGGATAAAGCCCTTAGGAAAACTTTTCCACTTGGAAGTTGTAAAATTGTTATAAACGGACAAAGCATTACCTAAATTATTCCTTTGTTCGCTAATCAGAATTGCTAGGTTTTATTACCTAAATCGTTGTCATGTATATTATAATTTGACTCAAGTAACGATTATTCAACCTTATCAAAGGCTTAACTTGAAACTACGGAGTGTTGCTAATTGTATTTAAGTTAAGGTGGTGTATTCACCTGTCGTTCCTCGGTGCCATGACTCGCTCCGGCGACCGGCCGTACCTGGACCCCATCACGAATGGCACAGGAGACACTGCAATACACAAGATTATGTTATTTCTCTTTGAAATAACAAGCTAGATTGCTTTAATTTTGATGATTTAAAGAATATTAGACTTTTATTTGTTCTATACCGAATATCTCATGGGTATAATACATCATTCTCTGACGTTCATTCTTGTCGGGTTCTTTTATAAACAAAATGAAAAAAATAAGATCTTCGCTAATCGCTATCAACCGCCTGCACATTCCAAATTCCTTGTCGTAACATCAGTTTGTATTATACACACATTCCCTCATGGAGTTCCTTGTGGTGCTCCACTTGTGGAACGCTTGTGGCGTAACTTGAATAATTTTTCTTAAAATGTCACCAAACCTAAGCAAAGAAAGATCCATCTACGAATGGGTGACCAAGAGTAGCATTTCAACTGAGCAAAGCCCTGGCTCGAATGAGACGTTAAGTTGTAGGTTGTTTGTTCTAAAACAATAGTCAAGCCATGTCGGTGGCCTTTGCGTGGTCTAACTCCGACATTAGAGCTGGTCAATCAGCCAAAACTTAACCATATAACCTAACTAAGCCATCTTGCTTATAAACTACACATTCTGGTCAGACCCCACACACTAACAGGTATCTTAATGCTAATAACAAACACAGGATAAAGTCACGTTTATATTGTATACAATATTCTAGAATCTAGAGTCCAGAAGTGTTCCCGACCAGTTTCTGGGATCTACCAGACTCGACAGTCTGACCGAGTCAAGAGAACACCTCGACCGAGTCAAGAGAACACCTCGACCAAGTCTAGAGAACACCTCGACCGAGTCAAGAGAACACCTCGACCAAGTCTAGAGAACACCTCGACCGAGTCAAGAGAACACCTCGACCAAGTCAAGAGAACATCTCGACCGAGTCAAGAGAACACCTCGACCAAGTCTAGAGAACACCTCGACTGAGTCAAGAGAAAACCTCGACCGAGTCAAGAGAACATCTCGACTGAGTCAAGAGAACACCTCGACCGAGTCAAGAGAACATCTCGACCGAGTCAAGAGAACACCTCGACCAAGTCTAGAGAACACCTCGACCGAGTCAAGAGAACACCTCGACCGAGTCAAGAGAACATCTCGACCGAGTCAAGAGAACACCTCGACCGAGTCAAGAGAACACCTCGAACGAGTCAAGAGAACATCTCAACCGAGTCAAGAGAACACCTCGACCGAGTCAAGAGAACACCTCGACCGAGTCAAGAGAACACCTCGACCGAGTCAAGAGAACATCTCGACCGAGTCAAGAGAACACCTCGACCGAGTCAAGAGAACACCTCGACCGAGTCAAGAGAACACCTCGACCGAGTCAAGAGAACATCTCGACCGAGTCAAGAGAACACCTCGACCGAGTCAAGAGAACACCTCGACCGAGTCAAGAGAACACCTCGAACGAGTCAAGAGAACATCTCGACCGAGTCAAGAGAACACCTCGACCGAGTCAAGAGAACATCTCGACCGAGTCAAGAGAACACCTCGACCAAGTCTAGAGAACACCTCGACCGAGTCAAGAGAACACCTCGACCGAGTCAAGAGAACATCTCGACCGAGTCAAGAGAACACCTCGACCGAGTCAAGAGAACACCTCGACCGAGTCAAGAGAACACCTCGAACGAGTCAAGAGAACATCTCAACCGAGTCAAGAGAACACCTCGACCGAGTCAAGAGAACATCTCGACTGAGTCAAGAGAACACCTCGACCGAGTCAAGAGAACATCTCGACCGAGTCAAGAGAACACCTCGACCGAGTCAAGAGAACACCTCGACCGAGTCAAGAGAACATCTCGACCGAGTCAAGAGAACACCTCGACCGAGTCAAGAGAACACCTCGACCGAGTCAAGAGAACACCTCGAACGAGTCAAGAGAACATCTCGACCGAGTCAAGAGAACACCTCGACCGATGTGCGACACGTGATGTGTTTATCCGGTGCTTGTGCGGAGTGCGGCGGACGCGTGACGCGGCGCTAGAGCGAGTGTTGGCGGCTACCTATGCTGGACTCACTCTCTGCTCTCTTCTCTGTGTAGGCGTGCGCGAGCGCAGCGCACAGCAGCGCCAGCGCAGCGCAGCGCAGCACGGCGCCGCGGGAGGACCACCACACACACATGCGGGACTCGGCTGCTCTCTGCACACAAACACTGCTGTAACACCTCGCACGAACTGTGAGCCGTCAGCGGCGGTCGCACGACCGTGCGATGCGATGTATCCGAGTAAGTATACACACTCGTGAAACTAATACATAAATACATATTATAAAAGTTAAATAATATTGATTTTTTTCTGTCCATTTAACGACAACTCTCAATAATGACATAAAATGCGAAGTACATTAAATGTCGCTATATAGAGTTTACACTGTATATTTAAAGTTTCAAGTCTCATTGGGAATTTAGTTTAAAGTAGGTTTTTTTTGCACCAAACATACAAACAAGAAAGCGAGTTTAATAAAAACATGGTAATTACGTCCACAACACAGACGACCTAAAAGAGACCGCAGGGAAACGCTGGATGCAGGCCGCGTCCAACCGGCCCTTTTGGAGATCGATGGGAGAGGCCTATGTCCAGCAGTGGACGTCCTACGGCTGAAATGATGATGATGAATTTTCGTGAATGTTTATTATCTAGAAGTATCCGAAAATATAATAGACAAATTTTTAATTATGGAAAAAAACACATATTTAGAGAGATCCAATAACCAGCATAATATCCAATATGTAACCTCGATATATATTATACGAACCACAGAAAAGAAAAAAAAACCTCTTTTCTGTGATACGAACCCCCACTATCCCCAGTCGGTTACTAAATATACTAATTTTACAGCTCATAGTTCACAGTTCTTTATTGATGCCAAATATCATCATCATCATCATCATCAGCCAGAAGACGTCCACTGCTGAACATAGGCCTCCCCCTTTAACCTCCACACTGAACGACAGCCTGCCTTTTGCATCCACTGGATGCCCGCGACTCTCACTATGTCGTCAGTCCATCTAGTGGGTCAGTCAGTCCATCCTACCTACGCTGCCAAATATGTTACACTCAAAATAATAATTAATGAAATTCAATACTTATTAAAAAATTACAACTACTTATTTTAAAAATAAATAATTAAACATATCGCTCCTTGAATGCAAGAGGGCCACAATTCAAAAAAGTGTAAAAACGGTTTTATTCGAAAATTTAGCTCTAAATCTATGATACTATAGAGTCTATTTAAGACACCCATCATTTTCGCTAATTTTGACACCAAACCGCTCAAGCGTCTGTTTTGCATTTAGCCGCTTTGCGCACCGACTTCAGTGCAAGACCGCCATTTTGTCAGTCGTGACCCAGACCTCAAAGAGAACGCACGTGGTTTTACTGCAAAACAGCCACAATCCAAAATGTGATCTGAACTTTACCATAGTTTTCCCTGCAATAGTGCCACATTTTGGAATACGTCCTTTTTCCATTCCAATTTCAGGTGAGTTTATTTATAATTTAAAATGCAAAGGTGCCATATTTTAATATGTGTTTCTTTTACATTCCAATTTATTCAAGACTATTTATTATTGATAATACAAAAGTGCAATATTTTAACAAGTGACCATTTTGCAATCTAGTTTATTTAAGATTACTTTTTATATAAAATACAAAAGGGCCATATTTTAACAAGAGTCCATATTGCATTCTAATTGATTTAAGACTAGGTATTAATTATATTACAAAAGCACCATATTTTAACATGTGCCGGTTTTGTATTCAACCAAGTTGGAATATATTCTTAATATGGCAATGCTAAAATTATAGTATGAGGAATGTGTCCATTTTGTATTAAAATGTATCTTACGTTTTATTTTACATAATTAATGCTAAACAGTAATATTTTGAATTGTGTTCGTTTTGTTTATGTTGTATTGATTAAGCTATTCGATTCTACTCGTAGGTAGATCGTAATAAATCAGTTGTTGTCTTGCACTCGTTGGTTTCACTCACGTCACAACATGGTGACAGCGGTTTTAATTTATACTAGCGTAAATAGGAAGTAGCTTTCCAGCGCTTCTAGGAAAATACCTCACGGTCAACGCGATCAACTACGAGAGGAGCTGAGAGCGATGGAGCTGATGGGCATCATCAGGAAGGTGAGTCATCCCACTCAGTGGGTACATCCATTAGTATTAGTGGCGAAGAAAGACAATGGTATTAGATTGTGCCTAGACCCGCGGGAGCTAAACCGCGCGGTGCAGCGCGCGCACTTCCAGCTGCCGACGCTGGCGGAGTTGGCGGCGCGTCTACATGGTGCCAGGTACTTTTCAGTGCTGGATGCCAATTCTGGCTTCTGGGCCGTCCAGCTGGATGACGAAAGCGCCGATCTATGCACATTCGCCACACCGTTCGGTAGATTTCAATTTTTGAGACTTCCGTTTGGAATCAATTGCGCGTCTGAGGTTTTTCACGCAAAAGTGCATCAACTGCTTGAAGATCTAGATGGCGTGGAAAATTACATTGATGACATTATAGTATGGGGGCCCACAAAAGAAGTTCATGATCAAAGATTAAAGAAGCTGTTAGAAAGGGCAAGAGAAATTAACTTGAAATTTAACAAAAATAAATGTAGAATTGGTGTCGAGGAAGTGACTTATCTGGGGCACATATTTGACGCCAACGGTATGAGACCGGACTATAATAAAATTAAAGCTATTAAAGAAATATGTACACCGGACGATAGAAAGGGACTAGAAAGATTCTTAGGGGCCGTAAATTATCTATCCAAATTTATCCCGAATTACTCAGAAATTGCAATTCCACTAACCAATCTATTAAAAAAAGAGAATGAGTGGCGTTGTGAGGAAAGTGAGCGTAGGGCATTTGAGAAGTTAAAGGAGTGCGTAACGGGGGCCGGCGTGCTGGCGCTGTATGATCCTCGGCGTCCGGTGCGGCTGGCAGTGGACGCGTCCAGCGCTGCGCTCGGCGCTGTGCTCCTTCAGGACGGCCGCCCCGTCGAGTATGCTTCCCGTACGCTCACCGATACACAAAAAAGGTATGCACAGATCGAAAAGGAGCTCTTAGCAATAGTGTTCGCGTGCGAGAGGTTTCACCAATATATCTATGGACAACAAGGCGTTGTCGTAGATTCCGACCACAAACCTTTGCAAAGTATTTTTAAAAAACCGTTAATGTCTGTCCCAGCCCGGCTACAACGGATGATGCTTAGAATACAGGGGTACGATTTGGTAGTGAATTATGTTCCCGGCAAGTACATGTTTATCCCTGATATGCTGTCTCGCTCGCCCTTACCCGACTTATACAGTGAGGAAGTGAGTAAGAACATTCTTTACCAAGTCCAGATGATTGTAAATAGTGTACCCATCTCAAATGATAAGCTCACATTAATAAAAAAGGAAACCAAGCAAGACCAAGACTCAGGTACACTAAAAAATTATGTAACTTTAGGGTGGCCAGATAACAAGTATAATGTTGCGAATAACGTTAAAGAGTATTGGTCAATCAAGGAAGAGTTATTTGTAGTAGATGATGTTCTTTTCAAAGATCAATCAGTTGTGATTCCAAAAAACTTACGCGATATGATGTTAGGCATCGTACATGGAGGGCATTTAGGTATAGATCGTTGCAAGCGGCGAGCGAGGCAGGTAATGTTCTGGCCACATATGTCAAGAGATATAGAACTGTATTTGGGGGAAAAGCGTGGAGGCGTGCTCGCCGCTTCCCCTGCAGGTCCTGTCAGCTCATTAATATCTTCTTTTTGTGTTGACAGTGCCTCAACTCCACTTAAAATAACCCATGGTGGTAGGGTGTCTTTGGATGCCCGCCTGGCTCATTACCACCCTCTCGTGTGAGCGTGTCGCCAAATGTTGTCGTTCGCGTCGACGTGTTCCGCCACTAGAACGGGAGAACCAGTTCCCTTCCCCTCCCCTGATAATGTGCTTTACTAGCGAAAACTTTGGGACCGAGTATACTTCGACAGTGGCTGCAGTTTTTGGATGTGAAAGGTGGTCGTGGGGTCCAGGGAGACCCGGTGAAACGGCTGACCGCTGGCCGCCCGCGGGATAGTACAGGGACCCGAACCCGGGGATTACTTCTAACCTCCGCCCCGGGAGGCTGTCCCACCATCCGGCGCATAATCTTGTGGAGTAGCTGTCGTGCCGGAGTAGGAGACCGGAGTGGATCCCGACAGTTGCTTCCAGGGGGGACCGGGGGCCCTTCCGTCCCCCGCGCCCACCAGTCACTACTCTACTTACCTAGGCTACTTAAAGTTACACTCTAAGCAACCTTTTTTGTCCCCGAGTTATTCGTCGGAAGCATGTTATCAACACCCATACTCTAACCACTCATCAATGGCTGTTACAAACAATAAAAATAACGTTTCATCAGCGGCCCCACTATCCACTTTTAAAGCGGACTTCTGCAATATCCGGGGCATCCACTCTAATCTTAACGCTGTGCATTACCACCTGGAAACGGCTAAACCTGCCCTCCTCTGTTTGACGGAGACGCAAATATATAGCCCTGCCGACAATTCATATCTGCACTACCCTGGCTACACGTTGGAGCATAAATTTGTTCCTCGGGCCGGTGTGTGTATGTTCGTGCGGGAGGATATTTGCTGTCGCCGTTTGAGAGGTTTCGAAGCTTCAGATTTGTCCACCTTGTGGGCGCGCGTGGACTACGGTGGTCAAATTCGGGTGTATGTGTGTCTGTATAGGCCACATAGTGGTGATTTGGAGACGACTCGCCTTTATGAGCACATCTCGAAGGGTTTGGACAAGGTGATTGAGCAGTTTCCCACCGCAGAGCTAGTGATCCTCGGTGATTTTAATGGTCACCATGCCGAATGGTTAGGATCCCGCAAGACTGATCACCCTGGGAGAGCTGCTCATGAGCTTGCTCTGACTTTTGGTCTAAGTCAACTGGTCACTGGAACAACAAGGATACCAGATATAATTGACCACGAACCCTCATTACTCGATCTCATGCTGACTACTAGACCTGCCAATTACCAGGTAGTGGTTGATGCGCCACTTGGTAAATCAGACCACTGCCTGGTCAGCACTGCTGTCCCTACATCACGACCCTGCACTCTTCCTCCTAGAAAGCGTAGGGTTTGGCACTATAGCTCAGCAGATTGGGACGGGTTACGTGAGTTTTTTTCTGCTTATCCCTGGGGGCAGCTGTGTTTCTCGTCAGTCGACCCTAGCATCTGTGCCGATTCCGTCGCCGACGTTGTATTACAAGGAATGGAATGTTTTATTCCCAGTTCTAATGTGCGCGTCGGTGGCAGGAGTCGACCATGGTTTAATAAGTCATGCGCAGGTGCCGCTAAAGTCAAATTGGATGCTTACAAAGCCTGGACTGCGGCATCATTGCGTAAAGATCCAAAGACTGCTGACTATAAAAAGAAACTTAATGCTGCTTCAAGGTTAGCGAAGAAGACCATCACCAGAGCAAAGTTTGCTCACGTAAGTCGGATCGGCAACCAACTTGCAAGTTATCCTGCCGGCAGCCGTGCTTTTTGGTCGTTGGCAAAAGCTGCTGAGGGTAACTTTTGCCAATCAACACTTCCTTCCTTACGAAAGCCTGATGACACTCTGGCCCACAGCGCAAAAGAGAAAGCCGATATCCTTGGTGCTCTATTTGCCTCTAACTCGACTTTCGACGATGGGGGGGCTGTTCCACCCACACTGCCAAATTGTGCAAGCTCAATGCCCGAGGTGCGCATTTCGCAGAAGGCAGTGCGGAGGGAACTGTTGGCCCTTGATGTGCGAAAAGCGAGCGGGCCTGATGGCATTCCGGCGATCGTATTGAAGGGATGTGCTCCGGAGTTAACTCCTGTTCTTACGCGTCTGTTCTCCTTGTCTTACAATTCCGGTATCGTGCCGTCTTGCTGGAAGGTGGCCCATGTCCACCCTGTACCTAAGAAGGGTGACCGTACCAACCCATCAAATTACAGGCCAATAGCAATCACTTCCTTACTCTGTAAGGTGATGGAGCGAGTGATCAACTCTCAGCTTCTGGGATATCTTGAAGATCACGGACTGATAAGTGACCGTCAATACGGTTTTCGACACGGTCGATCTACTGGTGATCTTTTAGTGTATCTCACTCACCGTTGGGGAGAAGCTATTGAGAGTAGAGGCGAAGCTCTGGCCGTTAGTTTAGATATCGCTAAGGCGTTTGATCGGGTTTGGCATAAGGCACTTCTTGCAAAATTACCATCATACGGCTTACCTGAAGGGCTTTGCAAGTGGATTGGTAATTTCTTGCATGGTCGCTGCATAAGAGCGGTCGTTGACGGCTCTTGTTCTGCGACCATGACAATTAATTCCGGTGTTCCACAAGGGTCTGTGCTATCGCCTACGCTGTTCATCCTGTATATCAATGATTTGTTGCAAATTTGCAATATACATTGTTATGCGGATGATAGCACGGGTGATGCTCAATATTCAGGCAGTGCATACGCCCGTAAGGATGAGGTTATGGTAAGGAGAGCAGAGCTTGTGTCTTCAGTTGAGTGCTCTCTTGAGCAAGTAACTGACTGGGGCATGCAAAATTTGGTGCAGTTCAATCCCACTAAGACGCAGGCTATCGCTTTCACTACTAAGAAAAGCCCATTCACAGTTGCACCCTGTTTTCAGGGCATTCCTCTCACCTTGTCGACAAGCATCAGCATTTTGGGCGTCGACATTTCTAGCGAGGTTCAGTTTAGGAGTCACTTGAAGAGCAAAGCTGGGGTAACGTCCAGAAAACTCGGTGTACTCAATAGAGCCAAGCGATACTTCACACCGGACCAGCGCCTTTTATTGTATAAAGCGCAGGTACGGCCGCATATGGAGTATTGCTCACATCTCTGGAGTGGTGCACCGAAGTACCAGCTTGATCCTCTTGACTCCTTGCAGAGAAGAGCCGTTAGACTTGTCGATGATCCGAACCTATCTGGCAAGTTGGAGCCGCTTAGCTTGCGCAGAGACGTTGGTTCGCTCAGCTTGTTCTACAGATATTATAACGGGGAATGCTCTGATGAACTTTTTGACCTTATCCCTCCATCCCGGTTTTACCACCGAACCGGTCGCCATCGCCAGAAATGCCATCCGCACATTATAGATGCGTGGAAGTCTCGCACTGTTCGATTTGATCGATTGTTTCTGCCACGCACCTGTAAGTTGTGGAATGGCTTACCACCTTCGGTTTTTCCTCCGAAGTATAATTTGGACTGCTTCAAACGAAGGGTGAATAGAGTCCTCAAAGGTAGGCAACGCACTGACAATGCCCCGGGTATTGTAGGTGTCTATAGGCAGCGGTGACCACTTACCATCAGGTGGCCCGTAGCTTGTTTGCCACTTATTCTATAAAAAAAAAAAAAAAAAAAATGTGAAACGTTGCAAAGTTTGTCAGGAGTTCTCAAACGCCCCAACAAAAGAACCCATGCTGCCTATGGAGATCCCAAAGCTACCATGGTATAAAGTAGGCTCCGATATTTTCGAATACAAGAAAAAATATTTCCTAATAATTGTGGATTATTATTCTAACTATGTAGAAGTATGTAAATTAAACAACATAACTACAGAGACGGTTATAGAAAAAACTAAAGAGGTGTTTGCACGACACGGAATTCCAAAAACCTTCATAAGCGACAACGGAACTCAATACACCAGTCGCATGTTTAAGCGATTTGCACAGGAATGGGGATTCGATCACGTCACGTCATCGCCAAATTATCCCCAGGCCAATGGCAAAAGTGAACGTACGGTACAAACTGTCAAAAAGTTACTATTAAAATCAATAAAAAGTAACGAAGACTTTAATGTAGCGTTACTCAACTTTCGTAACACTCCACGGGACGGGTTGAGTTCTCCTGCGCAACTACTGATGGGCCGAAGGCTGCGTTGTCAGCTGCCAGTACAGGAAAAACTTTTAGAGCCACGTCCTATCAACCCGTTAGAGCATAAAACTATGATTGAAAAGCAAAACAAGTCAAAAATTATGTATGACAAACATTGTAAGGTTTTACCTAACCTAAATAAAGGTGACTCAGTTATATATGTTGATGGGAAAACTAGAGGAAGAGCCACAGTGATTGGTCATGCTGATACTCCACGTTCCTACATTGTACAAAACAAAGTAGGCGCTAGGTATAGACGCAATCGGCGACACCTAATAAAATGTGCAACAGGAAGTGATGCATCACAAGACGATCACATCGCATCAGGTGATAATTATAGTGAAGCGAGTGAGGATGGGGATTATAAAGAAGATGTTTGTAGTGAGTATGACAGATCCAAAGACAGTTCAAACACTTCAGAAGAATCCACATCCCCATTGCCAACACGTAAACCTGTTCGTAAAGCTAAAATAGCGGCTCAGGAGAAGCTTAGTAAAAAATAATTTTATTCATAACATCACTAAGATAAGATTTACTAAACTTACTTATTTAAATTTAATACTAGTTCTAATATTGTAAACTAAGTTAATCTGTTTATGTAAAAGTGTTAATTTTAAGGGAGTGGGCATAGGATTATAAGAAACTAGTTATTTGGGGAAGATGTTGTATTGATTAAGCTATTCGATTCTACTCGTAGGTAGATCGTAATAAATCAGTTGTTGTCTTGCACTCGTTGGTTTCACTCACGTCACAACAGTTTAGAATAAAATTTTATTGAACAAAACATTTTCCATCAAAATAGACGCATTTTATATAATATCTTAAGATTTTTTTTTTTCAGTATTTATTGCTTCTCTTTATAAGTTATCGTGCTATTTACGGTTAACCAGAACAGATGCGTTATAAAGCTTTTTATTTTAAATTATTTTATTTTAGGCGTGATAAAATATAATATGATAGTGTATGAAAAATAAATAATTTCTGTTCATGCTATTACAGGATGTCCAGCAGATCAAGAGCTATTTTAAACATGGTTATTTCTAACGCAACAATGGAAACTATTGACAGAGATGAACAATACAACTTTGACTCTAACTCAACACCTACGAACATCAATACTCAGCAGTTTGTGGCCAATGATCAACAAGACACAACAAACTTTTCTTCTGGAACGAACTCCATCGCTGATAGTCAGCCTGATCTTGCAATATCATTGCTTGATGATATTATAATTGACGAAACACTACACAATCAAAACTACGTCGTTGGACCAAGCAGTGATTCTTCTAGCGATTCTTCTTCAACCAGCGAAGATTTTAGTTCAGATGACAGTGTCAAAGATCCTAACTAAAAGAACAGGAAGAACAGGATTCACCTCAACCTGGTCCTTCTTGGGCACATCAATCTATAATCGATACAGCTTTGCCACTCGACTCGGACATCGAGACGGTTTTGCATCCAGCCTATACTGATATTATGCAAACATCGGTTCAATCATCGAGCATTGAAGCTCAATCATCCAGTATCCAGATTCAACCTCTCAGCGTCGAAGCCCAGTCACCCAGTATCGATAGTTATCCACCTAGCGTAGAACCTCAGCCGTTATCTCGAAAAAGGAAGGCCAACCCTGCGTCGTGGAAAAGGAACGTAACCAAGGCTCTAATAAACAGCGGCAAAGCTCACACTACTATGACAAAAAACATTGAAGCTAAAGTAATGGGACCTAGTTGTACAGATAAATGTAAATTGAAATGTGGAAGCGAATTTTCGGTCGAGCAACTGCAAGATATATTTGAGAAGTACTGGCGAAAAGGTGACTTGAAATCTCAAAGGCAATTTATTAGTGAAAACATGACTGAAATTGAACCGAAGTATCGATACATTCGTGTCGGAAGCACTCGCAAGAACTTCAATCATGCATATTATTTGCCAAAAAATAATACACGCACCCGAGTGTGCAAACTATTTTTCATGAACACACTGGCAATATCGGATAAGTCAATAAGAACTGTTGTAAAGAAAAAATCCGAAGGTATGTTAGGAATCGAAATGGAAGATATGCGAGGAAAACATGGTAAACAGTTCAAATTGGAGGCGGATTTAAAGAATGGTGTTAGAGAGCATATCAATTCTATCCCAAGAATTGATAGCCATTACTGTCGTGCTCGCTCTAAACGTCAGTATATTAATAATAATAATAATAATAATAATAATTTATTCAAAAATATAAAAAGGTCTGACAAAAATACAAAACATAAGTAAACATAATTAGGTCTATAAAACACGTGAGCCTGAACTAGGTAATCCTGTGTTTCAGGCGAAAAGAGCTTAATAATAACATGCATTATTATAATCTAATAATCATTATAATCTAATTTAAAAATAAAACAAATTAATCAATTGCCTAGTTAACACAATACAACTACAGGTACAAAACATAAAACATAAATACGATGTAGAAAGAAAACAATATTAGGTATATCGAATAACAAAGTCAACGTCCGATTACGATAACAAACAATATTCATTTTTGCACATTTAATAATTTCTCCGTATCATCATATGACATATTTTGTAGGACAGTCTTAAGCATTTTTTTGCAATTATTGTAATTTAAAGGATATATATTAGCTAACACATTCAGTCTATTGTAAAGAAGTGGACCAAGAAACATGTAGAATTTGGCAGTAAAAGCATGTTTAGCGCCTGTTTGTTGAGGGCAAACATGATACTTCCGCCTTTTGTTAGTATGTTCAGCGTTATAAGAAAGGGCTCTGTGCTGCTTTAATACTATGTTTAATATAAATAGCTGCCTAACTGTTAGTACACCACATGATTTATACAGGAGGCTAGTGGGAAAAATGAAAGGGCGGAAAGTTGCCACTTTGAGTATTGCCCTTTGGGCCCTTTCGGCTGTTAGTAACAATGTTTTACCTGCACCCCCCCCATGTAGTAATACAGTAAGATAAAACCGATTGACAAAGGGCATAATATACTTGCCTAATTATTTTCAGATCAGAAATGTAACGTAGCTTTTTGAACACAAATATTAGCTTACGGATCCTATTATTTAGAGTTTCAATGTGTGGCCTAAAAGAAAGAGTCTCGTCAAGTATTACACCCAGATATTTTATTTTATTAGTATTTTTAATGACGGAACACGTACACTGTTTATCAGTGGGGTATTTACAGTAATTCGCATACAGGTTGGAGATACTTTCAGTTGACCTTATTTTGCGCATCGAAAAGTTAATATAATTTGTCTTGTCTGCATTTAATGTTAGTAAGTTGTGCTGAAGCCATTTGCTTACAATATTGAATCCGGATTGCGCACGCTTGTAGACTTCATCTTCAGAATCAGCAGAGAAAAGGAGGGCAGTATCATCAGCGTAAGAAATGATAATGCCATTGTCTAGTTTTTGATTACAAAGATTATTTATGTAAACCAAAAAAAGGGTAGGGCCTAGTATACTTCCTTGGGGGACTCCAAAGGTCGTATTTTCTAGCTCATCGCTGAGGATATTACCAATCCTTACGCATTGGGTACGTTCTTCTAGGTAGTTTGAAAAAATTTTCAACTGAGTGCCTCGAATACCTAAAGTTTCAAGCTTGCGCAATAGGATAGGGATGGAAACGGTGTCAAAGGCCTTTGCTAGGTCTAGGAAAATACCTATAGTGTGTTTGCCCTTATCAAGTTCCTGTGCAAGATAGTTAGTCATTTCATGGACAGCATCAGCAGTAGATAATTTGGGCCTAAACCCAAACTGATTCTTAGACAAAATCAATTTTTCTTCTAAGTATTTGACCAGCCTTTTATTAATAATTTTTTCTAATATTTTAGACAAAGAAGGTAGTAAAGAAATCGGTCTATAATTAGTGACCTGATCTTTTCCGCCAGATTTGTACACTGGTATAACAACAGCCTTTTTAAGAGATTTGGGAAAAACACCTGTTGACAAACAGTAGTTGAAAATATATGTTAATGGCGGGATTAGAATGTGTTTGAATTGTTTAATTACTTTAGTTGAGATATTATCCCATCCAGCAGCACAGTCGTTTTTTAAGCCCATAATTATCGCTTCTACCTCTGCTTCATCAGTATTTAATAAAACAAAGGAAGACTGGATAGTGCTACCCGTAAAATAAGTGTTTGTATGCAATTTTGTCTGACCTTGCACTTTTTCCGCCAGGCGCTTACCAACATCAACAAAGAAACTATTTGCGGTGTTAGCACATGACAAATGTGATGAGTTTGCTTGTAATAAACCCGAAGATGATTCACGCAGTTTTGAGGTATGAGTTACATTTTTAATATACTTCCATATCTTTTTGCTATTGCTATATATTGAAGGTGGAAAGACTGTTGCAGATTTGCACCGTGATTATATCGCCAAAAACAAAGAAGAGGGTAAGCCGTACGCTTCATATAAGATTTATTATAATATATTTGTCAATGAATACAATATTTCTTTTTGGCAACCCAAAAAAGACCAGTGTGACGACTGTACAGCTTTTAAAAATTCAGACGACAAGACTTTCTTCAAGAGAAGTATGACTTGCATTTAAAAGAAAAAACACTGGCTCGAGCTGAAAAGGAAATGGATAAGAATAATGTGAGTGATAATTTTGTTGTATGTGTATATGATTTACAAGCTGTTATGCCTAGTCCACGAGGTGAGGTCTCTAGCTTTTATTATATTTCAAAATTGAATTTGCTGAATTTTACAATCACTGAATTGGATACAAATAAGACAAGTTGCTTTGTATGGCATGAGGGAGAAGGAGCACGAGGTGTTAATGAGATTGGATCGTGCGTACTAATGTATTTAGAAAACTTAAACGAAAAAGCATCTACTGATTTTGACGTAGTTTTCTACAGTGATAATTGCTGTGGTCCGCAAAAAAATTAGTTTATGCTAAGTTTATATCAATATGCTGTCAATAATCTATCAAAATTGCGAAGTATCACTCATAAATTCCTCATAAAAGGGTACACCCAAAATGAGGGTGATGCCGCACACTCATTGATTCAAAGAAACATTTCAAGAGCATTGAAATCTTCTCCAATCTACGTGCCGGATCAATACGTAACTCTAATTAAAACCGCAAAAAAGACAGGCTCTCCTTTTGTAGTCCGCGAGCTGACGCATGAGAATTTTTTGGATTTAAAACATCTGGCTTTTGGAAACTATACAACAACCGAAGACGGCGAAAAAGTTAAATGGGCTGACATAAAGGTGTTGCAAGTACATCGCGATCTTAAAAATAAGTTTTCATTTAAAACTTCTTATGATAGCGATGACTTCATTTCGGTATCCACAGTCACAAAAAAGCAAAAAAATACCTATAAAGCAGTAGCGCCTAAAAATCTTTATAGCCAAAAACTTAAAATATCTGAATCTAAAAAACGTAAACTAAAGTATACCCTATACTTAAACTTATTGAAAAAAATATCATACCTAAATATTACCAAAGTTTTTACGAAAGTCTTTAATTTTACTTTATGTGTACAAGTAAAAAATTTAAGCATTTAATATGATAGTTTTTTAAAGCTATACAACGTTACCAACTTTTAGATGCGACTTTTGATTTTTTACCAAATGATATTTTTTTATTATAATAAATACTAATATTATAGTTTTGATATCTTTTATAATGTGATATAAATATAAGTAAAATTTAACTTTGTTTGTAGTTGATTAAGAAACAAATAGTTATAATAGAATTATTTTTAGGATACATTCCAAGTTGAAAAAATGCATGTTGCCTTAAATTAAAGACTGAAAAGAGATTTGATTGTGTTAGTTTACAAATACGAATGTGTGTCAAGTGTTAATTTTTGTTTATAAGGTTAGTCTTAGTTTACTTGAAAATTTACTATAATATATCCTTTTCGGATCAGTTGATTGTAAAGTTGGGCTAATTATGCCAACATTGAAAAGAATACTGATGTTTTTGCTGAAATGAGAAAGTTCCTAAAAGCTAAAGTTCAAATCCTATCTTATTTCGCTTGTAAATGTTGCTTGGTAGTATAATTGAAGTTACAAGATATTTAATTTCATTTATAAGAATTTCAAATATTATTACGTTAAATAAACACAAATAAATGTGATTAAAAGATACAGAGCAGTTTTAATGGTCTTAGTACTTATTTTGATAATTTATCTATTTTTATATACTTTAAAAGAATTTAACGATTGTTAGAATACCTAGATACTTTTCATTTTTTAATTGTTTTATGTTTTTTTTCCTTTTCCTTAGAAATTGTGATACTACAAAACTAATTTAAAAGTAATAAGACATTTTTGGATAGGTTATTAGTTCCTACAAAAAGCTTGTACTACATTTTCTTACTAAAAATAAACATTTTAATACATATTAGATATGTATAATGGACAAATTAGATAGTTAAACGTTTTTTTTTGTGTAATGAAAAACTGTTTGTTTGATTTTTATAAAGAAATATTAATAAAGAAATTTGATTTTAAAAATATTCGTTTCATTTTTGGAATATTTCTTCTAATTATAGTTTGAATTTTGAAAACAAAAGGGACTTATCTGCATTTTTAGAGCGTGTGTAATACATTCCAATATAATTTATAATGCAGAAAGATACAGCAACAAATCACGCTTCGAATGGTATATAATAGTATACAATTATTTACAAAAACTACATGTTTTTTGCAAAAAATCCTTAACGAAATTTTGTTTCGGCTGTACTGTAAAAAAAGCTATTTATGGTTTGTGGCTCTCTTGCATTCAAGGAGCGATATAATGTTAAAATTAACAACAGTGAATCAACAATTCAGAATCAGTAAAATCAGCAACCTCATATTACAACCCGCCCGCCTGGCTTCGCACGGGTCTAATTTACGTGCGAAGCCGGGGTTGGTCGCTAGTTATATATATAAACCTTCCTTGAAATGTATCTAACTGATGGTGAAAACCGCATCAAAATCTGTTGTGTGGTTTAGGAGGAGTTAGCGGCCATACAGACATACAGACCGACGCGGAAAGCGACTTCAATTTATACTATGTAGAGATTAACAACAGTGAATCAACAAATGAGAATCAGTAAAATCAGCCGTGAATTTAATTTTTTCAATAATTTCTGTCAGCCAATAACTCTGCGATAATCGCAACATGTTATATAAACTACCTAATCTATAGTTTGCTAGAGATTTAATAATTTTTACGCAAATTCCCCAAATTGGGTCCACGCTTGAGATCTGGTTACGTAGATTGGATATATTACAGCGTTATCCCTTCGCCCGCGCACCTTCTACCAGCCAGAGTCTGTCCTAACGCAATATTACTTGATGGGCAATCGTGCGTGAATACCCATGTAGAACCAGGTTGAGCTCAGTGGTAGCATGAGTCTCATAAGCAGAAGGGTTTGATTCCCGGCCCAGCAGATGTATGAATCTTGAAATTTAAATATTTGCTCTGGGTCTGGATGTAAGTTCAAATTTCAAATTCAAATTTATTTATTTCACATAAAATGATACATCAATAAAGATGGTCGACCCTAGTCACCAAACTGAGCGTTAGTCTGTATCTTGGTGGATAGTTCCTTCCGAGTTGACTTAGCTCAGAACTTTGTACATTTGTATTGTTTTTTAGTGCAGATTTAACTAAATAAATATTCTAAACTAAATATAAATTACAATAGATTGACATTATTATTTGATTTAATTTAATTTATTTGATAATTTTTTGGATTTTTCTCAACAAGTTGTGGATGTGAACTCAAGTACAGACTGAAATATTAGTTTATATTAAACTCAATGAAAGAAGCGATAAAAATATAAGAAAAGGTAAAAAGAGGTGGATACACACGTTGAAGAAAGAAGAAATGGGAACAAATTGTTCGATTGAAATATTTGTGTATATAATATGAGAGATATTCTGTTTGGTGATCGAATAACGCACTTATGCTTATTAACTTAGATCAAAATAAGTGTTCTGCTCGATCACCAAATAGAATTAGTCACACGCTGACTTCGGTCGTGGGCAATAGTAACTTTTCTGTCATTATTTTAAAGTAAAAATAATTGTTGAATGGAGAGATCCATGCTAGGCATCAAACTCCAAGACCGAGTTCGTAATACCGAAATCCGACGAAGAACAAAGGTTCGAGACGTCGGAATCGCGGTAATGAAACTAAAGTGGAGCTGGGCAGGACACGTTGCTAGGCGCAGTGATGACAGGTGGAGTAAGGTCTTAACAGAGTGGTGGCCGAGACAAGGTAAGCGGAGCGTTGGTCGTCCAGCTGCAAGATGGGTCGACGATATTATTACTATCGCGGGTCGAACCTGGACTAGATTAGCACAGGACCGAGGCAGATGGCATAGCAAGAGAGAGGCCTATACCCAGCAGTGGGATAAGGAAGGCTGTGGATGATGATGATGATAAATGATAATTCAACCACCACTGATCGTTCATTCGTCGATCGTTCGCATCAGATTCAAGTGGATGCGACCCGGGACAGATATCAGTGGAGCCATGGTGGCGGAGCGGTAGCATGTGCACTTTATAATCTGACTAGCTGTTGCCCGCGGCTTCGCTCACGTTGTATTGAAATCTACTTTACTACCTCCCGTCTTTTTAGTTTCAGTCTCGCATCCATCCTGTAATCCACTCGACTCCTAAACCACCCTTTCCGCTCCAATTCTGCATTCACCCCCGTTCTGCTCGTTCCGCTCCAGGCCCGAATCCGTCCCGAAATCTACTCTTCTTCCGCCCCATCCTTACTGCACCAGTCCTGCATTTGTCCCATAATCTACTCTAATAATACAGCCCCACCCTTTCCGATCCAACTCGGCATCCGTCCCGTAATCCACTTTACTCCCTTTCCGTCTTTTTGCAGTCCAGCCCCGCATCCGTTCCGTAATCCAATCTACTTCAGTCTCACTCTTTCCGATCTAGTCCCGCAGCCGTCTGCTCCACTCCACTCCCATACCGTAATCCAATATACTCCTATCGCGCCCTTTTCGTTAATAGTCCCGCATCTGTCCTGTAATCCACTCTAGTTTAGTCCCGCCCTTTTCACCTGAATGGTATGCCTACTTTTATAGTATTGTTTAGCACAAAACTATAGTTTTTATCTATGTAAAACTAAAAACATTAGTGATTAGACCGACTTCAAAATTAGTAAAATACGCATTTCGAGTCAGGCTCGCGCATTAAGGGTTCCTTACCACCTCAAAATACAACCATCAGTTATTGTCTGAAATAGTCGAAGTAATTGCGACGCAGTCACATATTTAATTCTTTGCTACAGTGACACTCGAGTATAACACAATTATAACTAACAAAAATTTGACACCGACTCGCACTTGACCATTATTTATTATTTGTTGTTAGACTATAGAGTGTGTAGTATAATCATGCCAAGTTTGACGCTTGTACGTATTATCATTTTTACATTAGAGCTATTATAAAAATTAGTAAATAATTGTATGGGGGTTGGAGACCCCCTTTCACTTATTGACTTTACTATTATTACATTTCCAAGTTGATCCGCCGTAACGTTACATATTCTGTGAAAATTTTAACTGTCTATCTATCACAGTTCGAAAAATACAGTCCGTTAAAAGGTACGACAGACAGATAGACAGAGTAGGCTTAGTAATAGGGTCCCGTTTAACACCCTTTGGGTACGGAACCCTAAAAACCACGTAACTGAGAACCTTTTTTAAAGTCGGTTAATAATACCTGTGACACTGCTCCACCGCCGCACACCATTGTTGAAGGTAGTCTGGAAGAGGTCGCTCATAGCGATAAGGCCGTTTTTTTTTGTTCCCGTATTTAATGCAATCTTGTTGTAATATCTTTTTTATGGTGTTGATAATGATTATTTTATTATATTACCTACTAAACACATAATAATGTGCAGCATGAAGGCGCTGCGCGGATTATAATGGTCGCGTTATTTTAATTTTACATTATCTCATGAACTGTGCAACTAAACCACATACTGTAAACGGCAAAATTTATCTACATTAAGTACTCCTGATATTGAATTCATTTATTTTTGTAAAGATTCATAAATTAGATTACAAAACTGCGTCTAAACATGACCTTATAATTTTAATTTTTATTCTGAACACAATAACCGGTTATTATCGTTATTGTGGTTTTCTTATAAGAGTTAGATATATGCTACCGCGGACTTTTTTTTTAAACTACTTAAGAACTACATTTTTGTCAAACATAGTACTCACTTATCTCAAACCGTTAGATCAGCGTACGACGAAAAAGATGCCAATCAGCTAATTTTTCTCCGACATGTTTTACTAATACGGTTATTTAGTGTAGAAAACTAAACTTTATCATTATAAAACATAGCCTATGGCACTCAGGAATAGTGTAGCTTTCTATTAGTGAAAGAATTTTTAAAATCGGATGAGTAGTTTCGGAGTTAAAACAGAACAAACAAACTTACAAACTTTACCTCTTTATAATATTAAAATATAGTGTAGATGGCACCCGGTTCGGTCCTCAGCCCTTTCAATGATATCTTTAGTACTTGAATAAATGATGTGCAGTTTCGTATAAAATCCGTGATAATAGAACGTCACAGGGCTTGTATTGGATGGACTTCATCCTTCCTAATGGTGTATTATTTTATTTCGAAGGATTTTGTTTATAGAATCGTAGCGTAATTGAATGGCCCGCCATCGGATGCCTTCCGGCCGGCGAAGGTAATTAACATCGCTGCGATGTTGCTATTTCCCCGCCGTCCTGCTCGCACGTATCACAAACACCCCGCGGCCACAACAACAACCCTCGGGCACGCTGATAACTCTGTATATTTGAACTTTTTGTTTTTATCGGCCGAACAAAACATCCAGCGTCCCTCGACCAAACTTTGTAATAATAAACAGTCGGGACCTAACTTTGAGTACTATACATATGTATGTATGTATTATTACGCATTAAGTCATTAATTATGTATGCCGCGAGCCTGCCTCGTATAATTAGTTGTCTATAAACTTTCATGGATTATTAGGTATACATAAATAAATCGCATTTACAACGGGGAGTGTTCTGAAGAACTGTTTGATCTGATGCCGGCGTCGCGGTTTTACCATCGCACTAGCCACCACCGTCTGAAGGCTCATCCACACATCATAGATCAGTGGAAATCGCACAGAGTGCGATTTACATGATCCTTCTTGCCTCACACCTGCAAAATGTGTAATGAGCTACCTAACGTGGTGTTTCCGAGAAGCTACAACATGGGGTTCTTCAAAAGGCGAGTTAATTAATAGAGTCATTAAGGGTCGGCAACGTATTCGTGATGCCTCTGGTGTAGCAGGTATCCATAGGCGACGGTGACTGCTTGCCATCGGGTGGCCAGACAGCTTGTTTGCCAGCTATGACAAATAAAATATACTAGCGCAAACAAATAACAAAAATTGACTCGAAGCATTAGAGACTCGGTGGAGAGACGCGCTATTCGACTCATTAATAACGGGGCTGGTCACCGCACAGCCTCCAGCACAGCACAGCTGGAGGGTAGCTTGTCTGTCCATTTATTAACGCCTTTATTTCTGAGAATGTGCATAAGAGTTGTTTAAGCTGGTCCCGTCAACCAATTTCCGCCTCAAGTCATGGAGGCAGACATTCCATCCTTACGTCGTGAACTTTGGTAAAGTCCACACGCAGCGTTTCCAAAATTCCTTCTTAATACGAACTGCACAGGAATGGAATGCGCTCCCTGTCTCGGTGTTCCCTACACGGTACAACCTGGGTCTCTTCAAGACAAGAGTGAATAGGCATTTTATGGGCAAGCGTGTCCCATCTTAGACCGCTTCGTCACTTACCATCAAGTGAGTTGTGGTCAAACGCTAGCCCATTTCTTCATAAAATAAACGCCATGATGACCTAATCTGTATCCCCTGGAAACAGAGAAGGGCTCTCGTTTGGTCGCTATCATTTCAGCCATAGGACGTCCACTGCTGGACATAGGCCTCCCCCATCGATCTCCAAAAGGGCCGGTTGGAAGCAGCCTGCATCCAGCGTTTCCCTGCGGTCTGCGGTGGCTGGTACTCGATATGAATTAAATCAGGATAAAAGTAAAACGTTTAAACTCCGAATTAACACGTGACCTACTTTTATCCTGAATAAAACACAGTTTCTGCAGAATAACGGTGAAACAGCGGGCTGCAGCTAATTTTTTTTTTAAACAGAGTAACGTGATTCCCTCCGATATTTACAACAAAGATTGCAAAAACCCGTCTATTTAAGAGGAGATTGTACGTTGCGACAGGCGAGCATCCGTCCGGTCGTCCGGGCCGGTTGTCCCGGCGCCGGTGTCCGGTTGTTTTCTCGCCGGAGGGCGGCCGGTAATTGCGTCAAGACAAACGGAGAGAGTCGTGCGTCGTGCAGATTAGTGTGAAGCACGCCTCCGAGTCGCGCGCGGAGGAAGCGTTGATTGTTCAAAGAAATCCGAGACCAGTTGATATCCACCGAGGAACGTGTCACTCCCACGCATGTACGTGTCTCAATCACACGACTCTCTGACAACTTCTTAACTTAATAACAGCACAACGTGTGCGACCTTGTTCTTCCATAACGTACTTATACACCGCATTGATTTAGCACCAGTGGCTGGCCCTAGTGTCTGATATTTAAGGCCGCTTGTAAGCTTCTTACGTGCCGATTGTATGGAATCAAGAAACTAGGATCTTAATGTGGTCCATTTTCCAAAGGCTTCAGAGTTAGAGATCAGAAAAATACAACAGACTAGGTGACGGGTGCAGCCGTAGGACACAACTAGTATACCTACACTACAAATTACAATTAATTATACTAATTTTTAGGGTTCCGTATCTCAAAAGGAAAAAAAGGAATCCTTATAGGATCACTGTTGTCCGGACCCTTTTTCTCAAGAACGCGTGAAGATATCAAGTTGAAATTTACATCAAATACTTGAGTCTACGGTTTTTTTCAGCTTTGAGAAAATTCAACTTGTAAATCAACGCGAGCAAAAGATATGGCCGTCTATGTCGCATACTTTCGCATATTTTGCGACTTCGCAAGGGAATCAAAACCTATAGAGTACTTCGTTCGTTCCGTCCGTTGACCTAGAAACATGAGCATCATTGCGAGAAATAAGGTCTCACAGCCAAAAAAAAATACACTATACTACATAGATCGTTGCTCACACATATAAAGGTAAAAATCCGAAAATAGTTAACTTGATATTACATTACATAAAAAAATGCTATTACGTACTTACATTTATAATATTTCAATCTTAAAAAAAAATCGCCCAGATTCGATTCCCGGGATGATACATACATATTTATTAAGTTTGTACGGAACCCTCAGGGTGCGAGTCCTACTCACACTTGTACGGTTTTTTGTAACCTAAAGGGTAATGTGTCTTACATATATAAGTAGCAATAAACATATTGAGTATTGTATTGAGTAGTTTCATAGTTAAAGTCACTGATAGGTTCAGTAGTTTTATTTCCACTGAAGCCAGAAGCTTCATTGGTGAGTTGGGGCGCAGGTTGAGGGAGAAACATAATGACCCTCGCTCCGGCTCGTGCCTTGTGCAAAGGTTGGCCATAGCCATTCAGCGCGGCAATGCTGCTAGTGTTGTGGGCACCTTCGCACAAGGTACAGTTAGGGCCGGGTTATTTGATTAAAATTGTTGTTTTTATATATTTAGTTTGGAATTTAAATTTTAATTTGTAGTTTGTTTAGATTTAAGTTTTATTTTTTAGTTATTAATTTAAGTTTTCGTAAATTTTCTGTTTTATAAGTTATTTTATAAGTTTGATTTTTAAATCAAAATAACTGGATAATTCGTTCACTTGGATGACATAATATCGAAGTAAACAAAATAGCGTAAATTGCTAATTTAATAGTCTGTTTTTTAAATTGATAATTATTATTGAATAGGCTATAATAATAATTTGAGATTGGTGAAAAAAATATATTTCTATATGAAGTAAAAAAAAATGTTTTAAATGAAGTACAAAAAAAAATATTGGTACAATAAATCTAGTTCATTGAATTTCACCCACCTACTGTGGAGGTTTTTATGTTTTTGTAATTTTTATTATGATTGTTGTAATTATCTTTTCCCGTAAAACTGTCGCCGCGAGACGTCATCTGAGTCAGTTTAATGTATTTGTAGCCGGTACGAGCCGGTTCGAGCCATTCGGGACATTTTTACTGATTCATTCGACGTTTAATGAATGCTGTTAAAGGTACTGCGCTCTCTACAGACGATCTTGACAGGTAAGGGGAGAAGGGAAGGGGGGGGGCTTCACTTAGTTATCTTTTAATTTTATTAGATTTTAATTAAATTGTTGTGTTGCAATAAAAACAAACTACTCAGTACATTATTAATCACACGACACATCAGCAGACATCAAACGTCCGGACAAAGGCCTCCCTCTTAAAGAGGAGTGTTGCCATAATCCCCACGCTTGGCAGGCGGCTTGGGTATCGCAGTACGTTCACCGTGTACTAACAGGACGCTGCTGCCCATCCTCCGGTGGTTCTGGTCGCAGTTTTAGGACATACCCGGGTACATATTATTAATGCCACAGTTTATTCACTTAATTTAGTAGCAGATTTTTTTAAATAATAGGCTTGCGTTTGACTACCTCTCGCCTGATGTTAAGCGATGATGCGGTCTACGGTGGAGCACGCTTGCCTAGAAGAAACCGATTCACTCGTGATTTGAAGACACCCAGATTGTAACTATCGGGGAACACCCATTCAGGCAGCGAATTCCACAGACTAGCAGTTCACACGATAGATGTGGAATCAAAGCGTTTCGTGCACAGCTCGATGGATTAATCGGAACTGCAAAAACTGTGGACCGTTTTCGAATTATTATTACTAACGGTAGCGCTCGTGGCGTAGTCTGAAAGATCACCTTAGAACGGACGACGCGGTCAGTATGCGGATGACTGCGAGTAGCATTTACAACTGTGCGCTACCGTGGCTCGGATTGACGACCAGTTCAGCTCAGCGGTAGCACGTCTGCTTCATGAGCATGAGGTCACGGTTTCGATTCCCGGCCGGGCAGATATATGAATGATGAATTTAAATATTAGCTTTGTGAGTGTGTTAGTTGAAATTCCATGATATCCCGACACGTGTGGACACAAGGGGCCCTAGTGTGGAACACTGAGTGACAACTTATTTATTCTTTATTGATTATTTATATGTATTATAATTTTTGTTCAATATTATATTATTTTATTTGTATGTCTCAGTAGGTTTTCTCGTTAGTTTCTATTTGTTGTTTCGGGCAGCCTTTAAAGTCTGACAAGAGGGCTTTCCACTCAGCCTGTACGAACTGCTTACAATAATAATAATGGTTATGTGGACAATACACAGATTGTTATATATAGACAAAAACACATATTATTCAAATAAAAATACTATAAAACATATATAGTAAATTGTTTTCCCACAAACCGGTACATGATGTAAGTTTTCAAATTAATTTGGTACAAGCGTGTGTACTGTATATCTGTCCGTACAATTTATAACGACCATTTATTAATTTTGTATAAAATATTATCATCACCTTTTTTTTGTATTGTTACTATATATTGTGACAAAAATGTATTATTCGACATGTAATTAATTAATCTGGTAGGTGTTTAAATTTTATAATTATGTAATATTGTCTGTCATTAGTGTAATTGGTTTTTGAACCGTGCTAGTTGAATAAATAAAATAATACAAAAATGAAATCGGCTAAATTAACGTTTCTTAAAAAAAACTATTTAACGGCTTAACTAATATGAACGGAGTTTGGCGTGAGGATAGGTTGAGTCCTGAGTCGATAAATAATTATTTCTGTCTAATTTTGTTCAACTACAAATATAACAATTATATATCTCTTCTCTTCTCTATCTCTACATAGCATAAATTATAGTCGATTTCCGCGTCTGTCTGTCTGTATGTCTGTATGGCCGCTAACTCCTCCTAAACCACGCAACGGATTTTCGCCGTTTTCGCCATCAGTTAGATACATTTTCACGGAAGTTTTATATAACTAGCGACCCGCCCCGGCTTCGCACGTAAAATACACCCGTGCGAAGCGGGTCGCTAGTTAAGGTGGTTCGTTTCACATATGGCGGGAAATTCAAATTTCAAACAGTTTTCTTGTCCTTGTAGCTAGGCCACGTAATTATTGTAAACGATCATGATGTTTGCGCAAATTGATTATTATTCTTTACAAAATCATGTAAAGCTATTTATCTCTAATGCACATTGTTACTTACATTTGTGAAAACAAACAAATTTTTGCTGTTTCAAACGG
This sequence comes from Agriopis marginaria, assembly GCA_932305915.1. NCBI lineage: Eukaryota > Metazoa > Arthropoda > Insecta > Lepidoptera > Geometridae > Agriopis > Agriopis marginaria. The sequence goes on along the minus strand of OW029939.1, from coordinate 9,496,175 downwards.
TTTATTCACAAATGTAAGTAATATGGTGCGTTACTGTTAAATAATTGTACATTATAATGTAAAGAACAGCCAACATTTTGCGCAAACACTGTGTTATTTAAGAATAATTACCTGGCCTGGCTACTAGGACCAAAAAATTGGTTTAAAATTAAAATTTCCCGCCATAGGTGAATCGAACCACCAATGATAAATTTTATTCATCTACAAATAGGGAGGGAACACGAATTAGTAAATTCTAAATGTATTCCAACTCATTGGTTTTAGTAGTAAAGAAGTAAAAGTTGTTCTTACTGATCACACTAATAAGGATTTTTTGTGATAAGATGAGATAGCCGCTCGCTCAGCTAACACTGGATACATTTCGCAATAGTAGATTGTAACATAAGAGAGTAAAATAATATATTAACGGCGAGGGCGCTTTTTTGAATCCAGAGAGAAGGGAGGGATTCAAAGTACGTCGCCCGAGACAAAAAAATATTTTGAATCCGAGTGATACACTCTACTTTTCATTAAAAAAAAAGGCGCCTCATATTTTATTGTATTATTATTATTTAATAAAACATAAAGTAACAACTAAATTGAAATTAAATAGTATCTAATAATAAAACAACTAAAAACTTATATGTATTTAAATTTGAGACATTTTCGCAATCATGAAAATTTATTGTTTCACATAACCATGAATTTCTAACAATCCGTGAAAATTTACAAAAACGCGGGCTGTAGTTCGCACGTTTTTAATTTGATTTCTTTTTTTTATTCAGCTGGCGGCGCGACTGTGGGCCGTCTTACCAGCCAGTCTTTATTCAAACAATATTTGCGTTCGATTTCTTTGGCGCTGAACACTAAGATGTTCCAAATTTAAAAAGTGCGCCGCAAACATAATTGCGGCACACTTATAAAGAGGATTAAAAATTCATTACTGCCCGCTAAAAGTTTCTTGTAGAAAACACCACCTATGGGTGCAGTTAAAGGCGAACCAAGTCGTCTTTTTCGAATAGATGGGATGAAAACATGTTTTTTCTACAGTGGGAGTACGTGGTTGACTAATAACTTTTCTTTTGCCGCAGTCGGATAAAAAAAAGATTTCGCTTGAGTAGAATCGAATATGCCCGTACTTCAATAGTTCACTCCCATTCACGCAACGCCGCCGTGAAGCAAGGAGTGCTACGCGTTTTCGTAGCAAGAGCTACGTAGCTACGTGCTACGCCCCGCCGTTGTGCGGCAGAGCTACGTTCAAAAGACATCAACGCGCGCTCTCGCGTCTCTAACAGCTCAATGAAATAACTTTTTATACTACTTTTCTCTTGTTTAAACATATACCAAGACGTTTTGAAGTAAAATTCGAACTAAAATATGTATAATGTGTCGCTGCAGCGGCGCGCTGTCTACTCCTGCCACCCTTCCATCTTCTCTATCTCTACATAGTATAAAATTGAAGTCGCTTTCCGCGTCTGTCTGTCTGTATGTCTGTATGGCCGCTAACTCCTCCTAAACCACGCAACGGATTTTGATGCGGTTTTCACCATCAGCTAGAAACATTTTCATGGAAGGTTTATGCATATAACTAGCGACCCGCCCCGGTTTTACACGTAAATTACTCCCGTGCGAAGCCGGGCGGGCGGGTCGCTAGTTTACAATAAATACTAAACGAATATAAAACTGTAAACAGAATCGACGCCATAACTGAAAGATGAAACTCGTAAAGACAAAACTTGACAGTTCGGACTTCGTGCAACATTTTTTTAAATATCTTAGCCATGAATCCCGCGGTGTTGTTTTTTTAAAATATAATAGTAGACAAACAAGCGACGGGCCACCTGATGGTAAGTAGTCACCGTCGCCTATGGACACCTACAATACCCGGGGCATTGGCGGTGCGTTGCCTACCTTTGAGGACTCTATTCACTCTTCGTTTGAAGCGATTGAGGTTATTTATGTTGGAAGAAGAACCGAAGGTGGTAAGCCATTCCACAACTTATAGGTTGAAGACATGTTACACGCGATTTTAAAAAATTTCCTCATTTTTGGAAACAAAAATACTCTATTTCTGTCTTCATGATGCAAACTATCTTCTTACCAAATTTCGTTAAGATCAGTTTAGCCGTTTAGTCGTGAAATTGAAAAAACAGAGGGACAGTTACTTTCGCTTTTAATATTATTAATTATTAGGATTTTAATATTATTAATTATTATAGACGTACACTCATCTCTATCTCTATCTCTTCTCTACATAGTATAAATTGAAGTCGCTTTCCGCGTCTGTCTGTATGTCTGTATGGCCGCTAACTCCTCCTAAACCACGCAACGGATTTTGATGCGGTTTTCACCATCAGTTAGATACATTTTCAAGAAAGGTTTATATATATAACTAGCGACCCGCCCCGGCTTCGCACATAAGTTACACCCATGCGAAGCCGGGCGGGTGGGTCGCTAGTATTGGCAACTTTGGAACTGCTGAAGTGATTCTGAAAATTCCCCAACTGATAGTAAGTTACATTTGATGTGGTTTGTTCACAACGCGGGCAAAGTCACGGGAAGACGGTGAAGCTAATAATTAATATTTTTGGAACTTAAAAAATATATATTTAAAAATTATCCAAAATTGATTTGTCTACCCTTTTAACCGATTTCAAAAAACGAAGGTTCTCAATTCAGTTGTTATTTTTTAATGTTTGCTACTTCAGAACTCCGTCATTTATAAACCGAATGGAAAATTATTATTTTTAATTGAAAGAATATACTTTTAGATTTGTCCCATAGAAATTTTATCAAAATGGATTCAGTGGTTTGGCTTTAAAATTAAAATAACTGGAAAATTATACTGCTTGGCTAACAATGTGGTCATCCAAGTAACCGAAATTGCGTACTTTAATAATAAGTGAACTCGTTTTTTTTATTGATAATTATTCGATATAAGAAATCGTACAGTACCTGCTGCTCAGATGGGACTTTCTACGTAGTTTTTTTTAAATTTTTCTTATTTACGTTGGAGGACAGACTATCCAATTCATGTCGATTATAGTTCGATATAAGTATTCGTGTCTCGTAGTGTGTCTCGTAGTGTGTACACTCACCTGGTGGGGCAGAGGCGGACGCAGTGCGCGGCGGAGGGCGCGCTCGCGGCTTATATCGGCGCCACGCCGCCCGCCCCCCGCCCCCGCCCGCCCTACACAGCCCCGCGCGGCGGACTGCGACGCCCTGCCACCAGTAAGGGAACTCTGCTCTACAACATTTTTACATTTGACTGCACATTATAACATTTCGTTAGTTCAAGTTGACGCGATCTTCTATGTATTGTTGGTGAGAGGTACGCACTAGACTGTACCTTCACACACACTATACGTCACGTCCATTTCCTAATACCTTTATTACCGCAGAAAAGAGAAGTAAATAGGACGGAAATGAGAAAGAAAATCTGTTACCAGGCATTATGACTGAACCTTGATTGAACATTCTCAATCTGATTACAACTGCTATTGCGGCACCTAAACCGCTCAGTTGGAAAATCACGCGACCGCTAACCGTATCTGGGCGCGATAAGGTTCACGTTCGCGTGATTTTCCAACTGAGCGGATTAGGTGCCGCAATAGCAGTTGTCCGTAAGACCCCAGTACCTCATTACCTCCCTCTCAACACCTTCAGGAGTGGAACGTCGTGAGTTGTGATACTGGTGGCACTGCAGCCCCTCTGCACGTGACGTCACATCATTCACCTCCTCATGACGATCCAGACTCCATTAGGGTCTCGGCAGACGACACGCCGCGTATCGTCCAACGCAGCGACTATTTATTTGCCTTAAAATAGAATACAGGACCCTTATTTATTATTTTCATAGTTTAACTGTTATTATTTTTTCTTTCTCTGTACATAATGTTGATATTTAATTATCTAGTAATAATAATAAATTATTTTCAAAATTACAAGCACGCACGATATTTCATGTACTACATCCTGTTTGGACCTCTAGATACAGGCTTAGCCTAGTTTGAGGCCCTCAGGCAATTGCTTTATTGTATCTTTGCCATTGTGTGAAATAAATAATTTTGTATTTTTTTACAGCTACCTGCTTTAAGCGATTCGGTTTAGGTGATAACAAACGTTGCAAGACCACAAATCGGAGATAGCGTTCGCGTGATTTTCCGAACTTCGCTGTTTCAGGGTTAATTCGAGCCCGCGTTAAGAGATAGCCCAGGCCAGGCCAGGCCAGAGGTGAGACCCGGGGTGTATGGTGGAGACAAGGCCGCCACTTGTGCCACTAGCTCGTAAGTTTATCTATCTGTAATTGTTATTTCTGACGTACACATTGCAGCGTTTCTTTTTACTCAAGACTAAGACGCGATGTCGACCTAAATGACAACCCTTCGTTATCTTTTATTTCATACTTGTCGTAGCCAGTTGCTCGCCTGGTAGTCAATGCCATGTATAGGTATTATCTTGAAGTCAGTTTATTATTCTTTATAAAAAACTTCTGCACTGCTGACTATAGTAAACGCATTACCATCTGAGTCGTCAGGTCATAAATCAATTGTCTGTCTATCTCGCTCGCACTTACAGGTGTTATGGTATGACGTTTATGGCCCTACGACTCAGTTGGTAACGCGGTGAATATAGTGAGTTATTGTAAAAGCTGTCACTCGTGTCATTCTGCTCACCTGAACATGCCCTCACCGCGCGAGCGAGTGAGATGACACGATAGCGAGTGTCAACTTATGTAATAACCCTACTGCGCTGTAGTGCCGTGATTCCCATCCATAAAAAACCCAAATATTTTGTTCACGTCGATGGTAATTTCAAACGGGCTCATGTCTGTAACCGACGCGACTCTCCAACATTTATCTTTATCTGACTTTGATTTGTTTTTCTGGCTTTTATTTTACTTTTATTACCTTTCCGATAATTTTTTAGACATTAATTTGTCTTCAGATATTTGTTTTGTCGTTTCTTTAATAATTTAGTGTTTCCTTCGTCGCCGGGTTCAGACAGCGCTGCGTGTGTGGCAGCCCTAATGTCCGCCCCCGAGTGTTGCCCGTCGAGGCGTGTTACCGTTATCTGTTACAAGCTAATATAGTTGTTTACAGGTCAGGCTCGGGCGCTCCGCTGACGGCTGCCTCCTGCCCCCGGACACGCGGACACGCTTGTAGCGGATATGATGTCGATACATGAGGGAAACTCCCTGACTAGTATGCTTCGCCGAGGCCCACGTATATAGAATCATCAATCAGGCAAAAATCAAACAAAAAAAAAAGCATGAATCGTGATGATGAATCAGGCGTTACTTTTTTATGCCATAGGTGGCAAACAAGCAGACGGGCTGCATGATGGTAAGCAGCCACCGTCGCCTATGGATACTTGTAACAACAGAGGCATCACGTTGCCGACCACACTTTAGGACTCTATTAACTCGCCTTTGAAGAACCCCATGTTGTAGAAGAGAAGAGAAAATTAACCTATAACTTAATATTCTATGTTTATGATACAAATTCAACAAATAAACAACAACAAATTTCAGTAGAGTAAAATAATTGATCCCAAATTCCTTATTGTGCCTACTTAACGCGACGTTGCAGCGTAGAGGTTCGTACAAGAAACAGTTTTGAAGATGAAATTACTTACTTAAAGGCCCACGTGTTACCATATAAAGAGAAAGAATATGAACATGGACATTCCCGTGAACATGGTGCATGTAACTGCGCCGAAATATCGGGAGCTCATTCCACAACCTTACCACGGTAAATATCCCGTTAATAATCATATAACTTTAGTGAACAACCGTGATAGTTTAAAACAGTGTTTTAAAGAGAAAGGGTCTTTATTAGAGCATCAAAGAATTTCATTATTGCGGGGTTCAGTATACTCATCGTTATGAACAACGTTTTACTATGGCATCAACTCTGAAATCGCGGAAAAATATCAGCTGTTCCATACATTTTGTCGAGTGTCAATGACCGTTTTCTATGCAACAGCTGATATATTATTGGCGATTTCAGGGCTGGTCCCATAGTAAAATATGTTGTTAGTTACGAGTACAATGACTTCCTCTCTTCTTAACATACCCTATACTTACCTATCAATAAACGATTCACTATTTTATCAATTACATCACAAGTACCTAGATACATGTATGGTTTATCCACACTCAACGGACGATAGCTGGACGGATTTGAATGAAATTTAGTATAGAGAATTTTTATTTTATTTTATAGTAGATAGGCTTTCGCTTGGCCGCCATCTCGCCTGATGTTAAGTGATGATGCGGTCTACGATGGAGCACGCTTGCCTAGAAGAAACCGATTCACTCTCGACTTATACCCTAACACATAGGCTATATTTATCTCGAAAAAAACCGGACAAGTACGAGTAGGACTCGTGCTCTGAGGGTTTCGTTGGACAGAACCCTCAGAGAGCGAGTCCAAAAAAAATCGAAAGTTGAAATATTTAAAGACAAACTTAACTTTGTAGTTGACTATATGGTTCTTCTATACCTTCCAACTACAAAATGTAAGTTTGTAATAGCTAAATAATTATTTTTAAATGATATAACTTCAAATTTGTAACTTTCAGATTTATTCCTATAAATGTGCTATGAGACCTTGCCTTTTGCCAAATTTCATGATTCTAGGTCAACGGGAAGTACCCTATAGGTTTTGATTCCCCTGTGAAATCGCAAAATATGCGACATAAACGTTCATATATTTTGATTGCGTTGACTTACAACTTTTATTTTTTTACAGCCGAAAGAAACTGTAGACCCAATTATTTAGTATACATTTCAACTTGATACCTTTACGCGTTCTTGAGAAAAAGGGTCTTGACAGACGAACAGACGGACAGACAGACGGACAACGAAGTGATCCTATAAGGGTTCTGTTTTTTCCTTTTGAGGTACGGAACCCTAAAAACATGGTTTCTGTAGGAAATCGGATAAACCTAGGCGCGCTGCTAGTCCTTGTTAATGATTGGGACATGGAGTACTATAGCATGGAGTTGAAATGAAACCACAAGTTCAATAAATAGTACAAGTATATTGTATGCATTACACGCGGGCCACTGTACGCCGCCCGTATATACTCACATCCCACGACACAGGGAAATAACCCTTCGTGCGCTTACTTTACAGTCCAAACTCATATGTGCAATAAACACTTTGATGCAACAACATATCTCATGAGTCAGGGGAAAATAACCCTTCGTGTGTTTACTTTACAGTCCAAAGTCGTGTAGAACTTGAGGTACTCTCTCACACACAATTGTCGCTGCAGTTTTCTCTATAACATTGTTATCATACAAATATAATTTTAGTTAAATTTACTAAAGTTTTTGAAACAAAAGCAAAAAAAATGCCTAATAAATGTGATAAGATTTAAGCTTGATTCACATTGTACCGGTGTCCGGACGAACCTAGCACTGACATCATCGTCCGTTAAGGTGGTTCGATTCACCTATGGTGGGAAATTTAAATTTTAAACAGTTTTTTGGTCCTAGTAGCCAGGCCAGGTAATTATTTTTAAATAATACAGTGTTTGCGCAAAATGTTGGCTGTTCTTTACATTATAATGTACAATTATTTAACAGTAACGCACCATATTACTTACATTTGTGAATAAACCGTTTGAAACAGCAAAAATTTGTTTATTTACAAATGTACGTAATAATGTACATTAGAGATAAATAGCTTTACATGATTTTGTAAAGAATAATAATCAATTGTCGCAAACATCATGATCGTTTACAATAATTACCCGGCCTAGCTACAAGGACAAGAAAACTGTTTGAAAATTTGAATTTCCCGCCATTTGTGCAACGAACCACCTTAAAACGTTATATTTCGGACTTTCTCATTATAAATCTGAAGGAGACACAATGACTCTTATTTTTTTTTTAAAGTAGATATAAATAAGATTGTAGATATAAATCAATAAAAATAAAACTGAATTACACTATACACGCGTCACAAAATTTTTGCATTTAAAATTATGTCAAATATTTGTGACATAAATGTCAGTCTTCCGCTGTAATATGAATCAAGCTGTATTTACACAGTATGAGAGCACCTCTACAGACGAATATTTCATGAACTCGTGTATAATGGTGAAACCAAGCCCTCCGTATACAACAGTTATGTACAAATAATCATAACTACAATACTTAAATGTAAAATATAAATAAATACAATCCAGTCTCACGTTGGTGGGAACATTACTTCACTAGCTGTATAACCATTGTCTTGTCTGTTCGTATATAAACACGATAATTATACTAATAATTCCAAAGATGTCCATGTAAATTGTGCACAAAATAATTATAATTTTTAGAAAAAAAAAACCGACTTCATGACTACATTTACAAACTGAAACTAAAAAGTAGAAAATATTGTTTAATATTACGACTGAAATACTTTGTATCCATGGTCATGAAAAATTTAACGAAAAACAACAGGGCCCGGTCGCCATGGAGACACTTCTTTGTTTTTTTGAAGTTCTGTTGTAGGAACAGTTCCTCTATGTTTGCTGTTCAGTTGACAGCGTCGCTAGTGGAGAACAAAGTATGAAATTCACCAACAAATAACTGTAGTTCTTATTTTGCCCACCTTAACAGCTAAGTTGGTGGCACTGTACAATGTTTACATTGTACATTGAATTCGTTACTTATTGTCATGTTTTTGTAGATTTTTCAAAAAGCGCTGAATCAATGTCGATAAAAAAAATTATAGGATCACCTACGAGATAAGACCTACCAACCAAAAAAAGAATCATCAAAAACAATTCTAAATTGGTGGAATAATCGCGTAACAAACATACATAAAAAAACATACAGTCAAACTGATAACCTCTTCTTATTGGAAGTCGGTTAAAAATAAAATTATGGTGAACTACGTCATAACTTGAAAACGACTTCATCGATTTCCAGATAAATATCTCAAAATTGGTTAAGCGTACAAAAAAATTTTTTAAAAGAAATTTGTAGAGAATTGTATGCTTTACAATTTATATTTACATGTGAACATCATTAAACCAATAGGAAACGAGAAATTCGCAAAAAAAAAAGGCTTTTGTTTTTTGACGTTTAAGACGCGGACATTTTATGTGTATTTTGAGACAACAGTAGGAATGCAAAAAGAGGCCTAGACAAGTTTACAGCTTACTATCTCTCATCATCAGGAGAGAGCTATGCTCGGAGTTTCTTTGCGCGATAAAATCCGAAACGTGGATATTCGCCAAAGAACCAGAGTCACCGACATAGCTGTTAAAATTTGCAAGTTGAAGTGGCAATGGGCAGGCCACATCGCTCGAAGAACCGATAACCGATGGGGAAGAAAGGTTCTTGAGTGGAGACCACGAACCGGAAGACGAAGCGTAGGTAGGCAGATAGATGAACCGACGACATCGTGAGTCACTGGCATCCAGTGGATGCAAATGCAGGCTGTCGTTCAGTGTGGGGGTTAAAGGGGGAGGCCTATGTTCAGCAGTGGACGTCTTCTGGCTGATGATGATGATGATACAGTTTATATCTATATTTTAAACAACAAATTAGTATAGAGAAATAACAGAGAACCGATCTCAACTATATATCTGGGAGCACTGTCCCTTTCTGGCAGCTTTATTTTAATGGTATTTTTATTTATTTTACCAGCACCTTTATTTTAATGGTACTTATTGTGATTTTTAAAAAGAGACACAAAGCTCCGGCTCGTCGAAACGAAATTATATTTCTTGTGCACATTCCAGCTAAAACTTAATAAGAATTGTTTGTTTTATTATAAGTTAGACATCACGTCAGAAAAGTTTAAAACTAAATGTAAATAAATTACCGAGACAATGGATATCAGGAATTGCAAATGAGCTCTGACTTCGTTCATTAACATTCATTAGCAAACTCTGCTCCGTGCACAAACTAATATCAATACAAACTAATATCAATACAAACTATACTAAACGCATTACCATCTGAGTCGTCAAGTCATAAATCTCGCTCGCACCCACGAGTCATATCTGTCTATCTCGCTCGCACTTACAGGTCTTATCGTATGACTTGTATTGCTCGACGACTCAGTTGGTAACGCGGTGACTATGGTCATAAAGGCTCGAACACACGGAGACACCTCGCGCGCCGCTGGTAACACGCAATTTGTAATTTGTATGTAATTTGTTGCAAAATTTGTATGGCATTAGAATTTGTATTGCATACATCGTAAAATTATACAATTGCATACTAATTTGTATGGCATTCTAATTTGTATGACAGTCAAACTTGTATTTGCCGAATATAGTAACGAATATTCGTATCCCGCCAAGTTTTTTTCTAGACAGTTCACATAATTATACAAAATTGGTCTACTTTGTTTATTTAATTAATTTTTTTATCGATTCAGCAGTGCGAGTACCGTTCTTTATCGGTCGTCAAATTCGTTAAAATGCCATAGAATCGATCATAGTAAGTACTGATCAAATGGCATTTTATCGAATTTAACAATCTCAACTGTCAAATTTCATGATCGACAAAGAACGGTACTTGCACTGCAGTAGTGCAAGTACCGTTCTTTATCGATTATCAATTTTGACAGTTGTGATCGTTAAATTCGATAATATGCCATTTGATCAGTACTCGCTATGATCGATTCTGTGGTATTTTATCGAATTTGACGTTCGATAAAGAACGGTACTTGAACCGCAGATCCTCTGACCGCCGTACGCCATTCGGTTAGTGTCAAATCAGCAGTACAAGTACCGTTCTTTATCGAACGTCAAATTTGACAGTTGAGATCGTCAAATTCGATAAAATACCATTTGATAAAACTTTCTATGATCCATTCTATGGCATTTTATCGAATTTGCCGATCGATAAAGAACGGTAATTGCACTGCAGATCGGGCTCCCGATTCTACTAAACAAATTGTTTTTAAATTGTAATTGTTTGAATTTCAATTTTTAATAATTGTCTCAATATTAACAGTTTTTAATTAAAAAAAATATACTAGATAAATACCACCACCTATATTATAACTTAGTACAAAATAAAAATTCAAAACTGTCAATTTTGAGGCAATTATTTAAAAATTTAAATTGAAACAAACAATTTATGAACAATTTGTTTAGTAGAATCGGGACCCAGGGAGGCTACCACAATCTTAAAAACATTCTTATAATAATGTTACATTCAGCTTTGTCTCGCTCTCTCGACCAATGAGAGAGCGAGACAACATTCAAAGGTTATTTATAACAATGTTTTTGAGATAATGGTAGCCCACCAGCACCAGGTAGAACTGATCATAGCTGATGGAGGCTGTAACTATTCCACGCTCATCTGCAATTCCAACGCTTTCCCAAAAACTTTACAATTTCATAACAAACATACATAAAATCAATTAAATCAGTCTAAAGTTTCTTAAATACATGTCTAATATAAATCAGTACATAACGTTCACAATAATAAATTCATGCCACACGTACAATAGACTTTACCACTCGGTGATACGGCTTACATTCGTTTGAAGATTGAACTTATAAGAAAGGTGTGGTCACAGTGCTCGCGAGTTACGTTCAAATCACAAATAATTCACCGCAGTTTTTCTCCTTATCGCTAACATTGCAGTTCTGCTGTGTTTTATCGTTCCTATACTCGAGCCACGCTAACAAAACGTCTGATAGTTGTAGTCAAACATTAGTAAAAAACTTTGAAAAATTCTGATCAATTTGGTATATTTTTAACCCCCGACGCAACAAGAGGGTATTTTTTTAAATAATAGATAGACTTGCGCTTGGCTGCCAACTCGCCTGATGCGGCTACGTTGGAGCACGCTTGCCTAGAAGAAACCGATTCACTCGTGATTTGAAGACACCCAGAAGACCCCCGGTGTTTTAAGTTCTTGGTGTGTATTTCAGGGTTGGTCCCATAGTAAAAGTTGTTCATAATGATGGAAATTAGGGACCCCTTTCGACTTAGTGCACCTTTCCTGGCTAACCCTGTATAATTATATAAGATTGAATACAACTTGAAGCGATATGAGAAGGGCGAGTCTTCATGATTCGATAGTAGTATACAGGGTTACTGGCAGTCAGTCAGCATCCTCTTAAGGTGGTTCGTTTCACAAATGGCGGGAAATTCAAATTTCAAACAGTTTTCTTGTCCTTGTAGCTAGGTCGGGTAATTATTGTAAACAACCATGATGTTTGCGCAGATTGATTATCATTCTTTACAAAATCATGTAAAGCTATTTATCTCTAATGCCCATTATTACTTACATTTGTGAATAAACAAATTTTTGCTGTTTCAAACGGTTTATTCACAAATGTAAGTAATATGGTGTGTTACTGTCAAATAATTGTACATTATAATGTAAAGAACAGCCAACATTTTGCGCAAACACTGTGTTATTTAAAAATAATTTCCTGGCCTGGCTGCTAGGACCAAAAAACTGTTTAAAATTTAAATTTCCGGCCATAGGTGAACCACCTTAAGGGCGAATTCAATACGTCAAAACAAACTTTTGTTCTAAGACTTCAGTAATTCGCGGGAAAAAGAAACTGCTGTTTCATAAATATTTTGTCAGAAGGGAATGATTTTTTGTATGGAACAGCTGATCATGAAAAGTCGTAGAATAAAAGTTGTTTGTTTTGATCACAGAAAAGAGAAGTAAATAGAACGGAAATGAGAAGGAAAGATCTGTTTCCAGGCATCATGAGTGAACCTTGATTGAACATTCTTATTTATGTCAACGCGTCGAACTTCGCATCACAGTCGCTAACTGATTTCGAATGACTGACGTATCGTTTATATGGGTGCAACTGGCTACAACAAATTTTCTACAAAAATGCCTTGACAACAGATCTAATAAAAAAAAAACTGTGGTTTTGATGTAATGACGCCGTTCTTAAGAGGATGCTAACTGATTTCCAGTAACCCTGTATAGGCAAGTCGTTGTGAGCTGACAGTATTCAATATTAGACTGTAGTTATATATATCTAGTATGTATATATATATCTAGTGCAATTCCATGTGTTGGTGTATGTTCCTCTCTAGTGTACAAATACTAACTAACTCAATACTAACTCAATACTAACTGACATAACTCAGCACGCTACAACACTCTCATACTAACTATCCATATTTTATTATTTACTTTTCAATCGTTGGCCGCCATTTGTTAATACGATCTGATCACGATTTCAAATTCGTTTTTCACCCGCTCACGCCATGATCTATTTGCTATCTAAAACGGCTTTGTTTAAAGTCGTAAATCGTATATCATCATATTTGATGGTGATGATGACTTTGTGCTTGTGTTTATATTATTTTGAGGGTTTTTATTTAATTTATCAAACTATATAAATTAATTTCAACAATTAACTGGTTAAAGTTTTAAAAGACTAGTCTGGCTATACAATTCGTACAAAAAATATGTTGTTGTCGCTGAAAATTCAGAGTTCTTCAATTCAGAAGCTATTTTTATTGTGCAATTTGTAATATGTTTTTTTAAGAGACTAGACAATTTTTAAAAAATTTATTCGGTTAAGATTATTACCAAGGGGTTTTTTCTACTTGTAGTATTTTTTTTTATCTGATCAGCTAATTTTGTCACGTCACACAAAGCGTTTAAAAACACTTCTTTTGGTAAGTTTTGCGATTGTACCGCGTCTTAAATGAAAATTATCCAAGTCCATTCCAATGAGTCGCTGGCATCCAGTGGATGCAAAAGGCAGGCTGTCGTTCAGTGTGGAGGTTAAAGGGAGAGGCCTATGTTCAGCAGTGGACGTCTTCTGGCTGATGATGATGATGATGATTCCAATGATAAATATATCTTCACACTTTCTTTATTATAACCATCCCACTTGGGACCGAAGTCGGTTCAGGGTTTCCCAAGTGGGCCATGGTTCTTCAAGGCCTGAGGGGGAGCCCTTGGAGACAATGGAATTGGGAGGTGGACTCTGTGTAGTTTTTGCCACAATTTCTATATTAAACGGCTATTAAATATGTACTCAGCGTTAAGTTAATTTAAGTATCAACATATTGGAATTTATTAAGGTCTTGGAATTAATAAACATCAACATACAACGTGGCAATGCTGCCAGCATTTTGGGCACGCTGCCCACCGGTAGCGGATTGTTAGATTAGTTTTAGTTTTAGATTAGTTTTAGGTTTAGATTAATTTTAGTTTTAGATTAGTTTTAGTTATAAATTTAAATTTAAGATAGTTTTTATTTTACTTGTAATTTTTATTGAATAAATTTGTCTTTATAAACATCTGTATTTGCATTGATAAATCGTTCTAGACACAATCGGCCTTACTTATAAACGTTGCTTAAATTAAGCAATAATTCAAATTGCTCTGTCAACTTTTCGTTAACGGAAATTGTCACAGGTGAAAACGAGACAGAGTAAGTTTAAGCATTGCTTAACTTAAGTAACGATTATAAGTAAGGCCGAATATGACGGAGGAAGCGCGCGTCGTGTTTGAGGATGGACACCCGATATTTTCCATTTTGTAAAATGTGGTAAATACAAAAGTAAACTGTAAGGAAGAAGTTACTTCATGTGTTGAAGGTGTTGTAGCGCGCCGGGGCAACAATGTACGTATATACACACGCGGGAGACAAACCGAGGTCACGTGGTCCAACATGGGACAACTACCGGCTCCCGGGACATCTGGCATTCACACAAACTTACAGTTAAACGCTTCAGTCAATACTCGCCCGATTTTGATGAAACTTAGTATGTACCTACTGCCCCGGTGGCTCAGTTGGTAGTGAACCTATCTTCTGAGCTTGGGGGCGTGGGTTCGATTCCCATCTAGGACAAACATTGGTGTGATGAACATTTGTGTTTGTTCTATATCTGGGTGTTAATATCTATTTAAGTATGTATTTAAAACTATATACGTACGTATATCAGTCTCTGGCAGCCATATCACAAGCTTTGCTTAGTTTGGGGTCAGATGACCGTGTGTGCAAAAATGTCCCGAATATTTATTTATTTATTATTTATTTATTCACATTGGCAATCATGGTTGATTGAAACAGATCACTTTTAGCGATAAGGTTGCCACTTGTGGGCCTAGCTCGTACGTTTTTATCTGTATTTTGACGTGATAACGTCTTATAAATAGATGAACGCCGGCTGCACGCACGAAACATTGTCACGTTCCGCCTGAGCCGCGCGTGCAAGCGAGAGCGCGGAACAAGCGACAGAGAGGCACGATCAGCCTAAGCGTTTTTTTTTTCATTCATTACAACTATCACGTTTGTCACGTACCACGTACATTATCACGTACAATTATCGTCCGTAAGCTTACTTTACAGACAAACCCTTTTTTCATATCTCTACATAGTATAAATTGAAGTCGATTTCCGCGTCTATCTGTCTGTCTGTATGGCTGCTAACTCCTCCTAAACCACGCAACGGATTTTGATGCGGTTTTCACCATCAGTTAGATACATTTTCAAGGAAGGTTTATATATATAACTGGCGACCCACCCCGGGTTTGCACGTATCTTGCACCCGTGCGAAGCCGGGCGGGCGGGTCGCTAGTTTATTTATAAATGTTTGTAACAACTAAAAAAACGGAAAACAAATATTTTGAACGTTATTTTATTTTTTCAAATAAGTGAATCGATATTATGTTACAGTTATATGATTATTTACGTGTTATTTACCGTGGTAAGGTTGTGGAATGAGCTCCCGATATTTCGGCGCAGTTACATGCACGGGAAGACTGAAGAATGCACCCGGTTGATCGAACAGTTAATTTTTTTTTATACTATAGGCTTGCTTTTGACCTCCATCTGGCCTGGTGTTAGGTGCAGACAAAACGATCTACCCTATTTCTTAGTCTTTTGCTACGGTTATCACTGGAACTGGAACCAACCGTGACAGTTTAAAACAGTGTTTAGTTACTATATTGCAAATTCAAATGTACTGGAGAAGTTTCATCAAAATCAGGCTAGTAGTTTTCAAATGTTGAACCATGTCCGATGTTCGAGAAGGCTTTAAGATTACGTTTTACATTGTTACAGCGAGTTTCTTGCTCTCTCGCTCGCACGTTAATATAAAACAAGATATAAAATTACCAAGCAAAATAAATGTTATGTAATTTCAATCCAAAACAGTTTTCGTGAATATTTAATAAATAAGTTTAAATTAATATGAAAATTCGAATCAAAAATTACAACAAATGCAACTAAATTCTTGAATAAGATATTTAATTATTTACAAGAGCGAGAGAGCGTAAACTTTTTTCGAGTACTTATTGTTTACGTCGCCAAGAAAAATTATAAAAGGCGAATAAAAAATTGTCCTAATTACTTACAATAAAAAGTTAATTTACAAAATACACAAGAGTTGCTAAATATCGTATCAAAATTTTTACAATTCCTTAAATTTAATAATAATACAATTGCTTAGAGAAAATTGTGACTTACAACAAATGTTCAATAGCTCTTAAGAAAAAATGTCTTAAACGCAGACTTACTCATAAAGTGGTATAAATGGTGTATTTCAGTTATACTCGGTCTAACTATTTTTTGGCTCTGACAACTGCAGCAGGTTTTAAAAATCAAAATGAAAACTTTCAATTCTAATCACTTTTGCAAGGATTTTGAACGTAAAATTGTAAAGTTGTAGCGTGTGTGTGAGTGTGTGTGTGTGTGTGTGTGCGTGTTGTAGCGTGTGTGTGTGTGTGTGTGTGTTGTTGCGTGTGTGTGTGGTGTAGCGTTGTTTGTGTTGTTATTTTTTGTATTAGAGCAACTCGGCCACATAATACCGGCTGGCACGGAGGGGAGACGCCACACTATTTCCAACCGAAACATAATTTTGCTGTTGTTTATTGCGGTTCAACGCACACACTAAAACTCTATTCGTATATTCAATTCATTTATTTCGGGTCTTAGGTATAGCTAATATACACTTGACGACGTCATTTACAGGAAAAAAATCACAATTTAAAATTAACATGACACAATTATACAATATAAAAAGGTACATAATATTAGCGGCTAGAAAATAGCCTGGTCTATAATTGTCAATAGCTATGCAGCTGTAAAGAGGCTTTGTCAGATTATTAATAATAGAATAATACATTAATAATAATTGAATGAAAAAAACTAAACTGGGATATTATAGATATTTCATTTATAGAGGTGTTACTTTAATTTATAATTATTAATAGACAACTTTTTATTTATGGGAAAAAAACTCTTTTGTTTTAAATTTAACACACATTATAAATAGTATAAAAATTATATAAATAGTAGTAACACATCAACATTGTATAAACACATCTATATTGTATGGCCGCGTGGTCTTGTTTTGTGATAGCGGGGAATGCCTGTGCTTGGCAACTCCCTTCCGTATTGTTCTAAGTATCCGATATACTAAAGTGTAATATTAAAAAAAGTGTTCATTCAACTTTTTGCAATTGTCAAAGCTAAAAAAGCTTGGATCGAGTATATTTTATATAGGTAAACCTTATGCAGAAACGTTCGATAAGATAATGTTTGCTATAAGATGCTCCGTCTTCTCGTCGAGAACGAGACAGCATATATCAAACAGATTTATAGCGCGTTTTTGAATAAAGCTATCAATTTGTTGGATTGCGTTGTTCTTTTGTCCGGAAAGTCAATCGACGCGACGGAAGCACTGAGAGCAGCGCTACTGTAGCACCCCAGAACGATTTATTTTTTTCGTCAAGTAAAAGTTTTAGTTCTCAATTTATCCGCGTCGGTTGAACTTCCGGACAGTACCGATCAGTACTACTGACTAGCTCTTTACATAAAATAATATAAAACTGTCTGTTTATATACAATTGGCAAGGTTTGAGCGTGAAACAAACTAACTAGACCTTTTTCAATGCAGTTTGAGCTAAATCGTAGGCCATTGAATAATTTATCCATTGAGCGAGTGAGACAAACGTATTTTTTGTCTTTTTCTGTTACATTTTCTAGAATAAGTTAGTAAAATATAAAGAGATATTTCAAAACACCATTTGTTATTTATTATCTAGGTATTTATTTACATTATCACTAGCTGTATATAGGGATCACGTGTAGGTACATGGCGCTACTCGACAGTGCAGTCCGGTTACAGCGACTCCGGTATAGCGACCGACAGCGTGTCAAGACGTCTTCATCCACAGAGCTTTAACAAGATAAGACCCTGCGAGCTTGCATGTCTGTGGAGGTGGAGCATTCATCCAACTAATTCAGTTTCGGCAGTAGCACTTCAAACGTCAATACAAATTTACAGCCATTTTATTTTTTTTACAAATTAAACAGCCTGTACCACTCGCGGTGTCTATCTTGATAAAGGTTAGTGTAAGAACGATGTAAGTGAAACCGGTTACGTCTGGTTCGAGGTCGCTATAACCGGATTTACTGAACAATAATTGGTTACCTACATTATAGAGCTCAAAACGGGCAGTCACACAAATAACCAACTTATCTAAACAGTTTAGTGGGGGCATCACTGTCGTATTGTCTATACAAAGCTGACCGTCTGCCGTCGGAAATTTTTAGTTTCCTCATTTGACCACCACTAAAGATAAGTTGTACTGGTTAGAGTAAAAGTAACAATATTTAGACAAAATCTTGTTTCTTTTACCCCAATTGAAACAATTTGGGTACGTAGTAACATACCAAAAATCTTTGAAAAAGTATTTAAATTAATTTTAATTATGTAATTCGATGCCGTAATTCCATTTCGCGAGCTATAACTTATCTATGAATTAATAAAAAATTCAATGTACATAATTATTTGTATAAATAACTACAAAAATGAGAGATCATTCTTGAATCAGTCAGGGCTAGCTGCATCACAAGCTGAGTTCAGGATACAACTGAGTTCAAGTTACAGGAGCCTTACGCCTAGCTGTTTAAAGCAATCCAGTTTAGGTGATAAAAAAATGTTGCGCGGCCGCAAACCGTGTCTTTACGCGGTCTCTCTCTCCTTACGCGATCTCAAATTAAAGTTAAAACCGCGCAGCTCGGACCATCACGCGAACGCGCCGAGATACGGTTTGCGGTCGCGCAAATTTTCTCATCACCTAAACAGATTGTCAAATTTCGATCCAATTTAACGACTGCTTGGCGAATTTAGCGACCCATCGTTATAAGGAGATCGGTACTCGCAACGTCGTCAAAACGCCATATTAGCGAATTCGGCGATATTTTGGCGATCGATAAAGAACGGTACTTGCACTGCAGAATCGCTTAAAGCAAGTAGCCGTAAGGCCCCTGGTTACAGCTGAATACAAGGTCCATTCGAATTCAAAGCATAACCACACTCAGAATATGATTGTGCGAGACACGTATGCATGCCGACTGATGGGCCAGGGTCGTCGCCTGGATGAAGACGCTCCCCGGAAAGGCCTAGAAGACGCTGGCATTCCAGCAGGTTGGGAGAAGGTAGCAATGGACCGAGATTTGTGGAAAGAAGTTCACTTCTTTCCACAAATCTCGGTCACTTCCTTCCACTGTGGGAGGCATTTACCCAGCGGGGACAAAATAGGTTAAAAGCATACACTCAAGGTACAATTAAATTCAGATTAACTGAGTTTAGAGTCCAGCTGCCTTTGAGCTATAATCAAATTCAGAGCAGAACTAATCCAGGATTCAACTAAGTTCAAAGATATTATACTGAATGTATAGGGTCTAATAGCGTTCATGTTACAACCTCGTTCAAGACAACTGATTTGAGGTACAACTGACCCCAAGTCTGAGGGCACTGGCTCCCGGCTAGCAGTGGAACTGATGCTGGGTGATGGCTGACAGATCCTTCATGAGTCCTTCCAAGTTCTGCATCTCGCGGTGGAGTCGCTCGGTGGAGCGCGACGGGGTGAGGGGTTCCAGCTCCTCGGCGCAGTGGGGGACCACGCCGCCTGGGGAACAAACAACTATCAGGAAAAAAAACGGACTGCACGTAAGAAGTGAAAACCTCAATAATATAGTATTCAACTATTCCCCATAAGATGTCGCGATTATGGAAATTGACGTGGTTTTCACACATTTTATTTATATTATCTATAGTCGGAGTAACCGGCTTAATATTACGTGAGGAATTCCCGTGTAATATAAATAAAACTGTAATTGTAGCTGGGAATGGAACCAGTAACGCAGATCCAACGCTCACTCACCGAGCTGCAGCCGGTTGGGTATGTGTCCGGGGGACGAGCTGGCGCTCTTCTTGTACGGAGACGTTTCTCTCACGCTGCCTGTGGAACAAACAACACCAAATCACCATCAACGTACCAATTACTGCATGTATGTACGGGAAGTGATTAGATGAAACTAAAAGTCAATGGAAAAACGTCATATGCAATATGAAGTTCAGTAATTTTTTATTATATTATTTACGACTTATTATGTTATGACTATTTCACGGCGTACCCGTGCAAAATAACTGCGACCTGCGATTGCTAACTAGCATGCCCAGTATGGCAACTAGACAAGCACATCCAACTAAGTCATATTAACTAATAACGGACTCAGTGGGTCTCCTTGAGAGATGCCCAGCCCAGGTGGCTTGTAACGCTGAATGTAACTCACCTCTCGAGTGTGAGTGTGTGGGCGTGGAGTGATCAGACACGTTGTCTGAGAGCGCGAAGCTGTGGAGCGGAGCAGAGCAGGGCACGCGCCGCTGGAGGGACCCTCCCGCGGGGCCCGGGGGCCCTGCTTCACTGCTCACCGAGTCTCGACTGTAGCGGATAGAGGCAAAATATAGTACACTGCCCATATGCACTAACTACAAACACGCTCGTAACGCGGCGCGTTATATTAACCTCCTAAAGTTGACCTTTATTCCTTAGAGAATAGAGGCCAAATTTTTTGAGGTTAACTTAACGCGCCGCATTCCGTGCGTGTTTCAGTTAGTGAATACGGACCCTGACTGAGATACGTTATTCCTGGACATGCGTTACTAGTTATGTTACTTTCTCTTATTCGCATTGGCATAAGTGAGACTGGGACAGAAATAATATCGCGAGCACCAGGGCTTCAAATACATATCAACTGACAAATCTGGGGGGTTAGACAAGGCCCACTTTATGTTAGCGTTAACGCCTGCGGAAAGATGAAATTTTATGAGATTGATTGATTTGATTTGATTGAGATTTTATCTCAAGCTAATGTCATCTCTTCTATACATAGTACAAATTAAAGTTGCGTCTGTCTGTCTGTATGGCCGCTAACTCCTCCTAAGCCACACAACGGATTTTGATACGGTTTTCACCATCAGTTAGATACATTTTCACGGAAGGTTTATATATATAACTAGCGTAAATATATGTAAGTAGCGTGGCTTCGCACGTAAATTACATCCGTGCGAAGCCGGGCGGGCAGGTCGCTAGTTTTCATACAATTCCATCTTTCTGCAGACTCTAACGCTAACAGAAAGTGGGTGTTGTCTAACCCCCCAGGTACCGCGGCTCAGGTGGAACATTCAGATTTCAGATAAAAGAGAAGAGTTGGAAAAAAAACAATACCGCGGTGTGGTAGTTGTCGAGCGACAAATTTGACATCTAGAATCAGGGTTAAGCAGATAGACTGTACTAAGCCGAAAGGAGGTCAATGTACTCATTATTAAGAACAACTTTTACTATAGGATGATACTATGTTCATAATGATAAAGAAATAATAAATATTCGGGACATTTTTGCACACACGGTCATCTGACCCCAAACTAAGCAAAGCTTGTAATATGGCTGCCAGAAACTGATATACGTACATATATAGGTTTAAATACATACTTAAATAGATATTAACACCCAGATATAGAACAAACACAAATGTTCATCACATGAATGTTTGTTCTAGGTGGGAATCGAACCCACGCCCCCAAGTGCAGAAGGCAGGGTCACTACCAACTGGACCAACGGGCTATCTTCATCTTAATTATGAGTTCAATGGCCTCCTATCAGCTTAGTACAGTCTATGTGCGCAACCCTGTAAAAAGTGCACACTGTAGGTAGGGTATGCTGTAAGCAGGGTGAGGCAGAGATAACATGGAATTGCAAACATCTAATGTGATAGGCCTATGGGCCTCATAAGCAAGCTCAAAGTCGCACAACGAGCTATGGAGAGGGCTATGCTCGGGGTTTCTCTACGAGATCGAATCAGAAATGAGGGGATCCGTAGACGAACGAAAGTCACCGACATAGCCCACCGGATTAGCAAGTTGAAATGGCAGTGGGCAGGGCACATAACACGCAGAACAGATGGCCGATGGGGCCGAAAGGTTCTAGAATGGAGACCACGGACCGGTAAGCGCAGCGTAGGACGTCCACCCACAAGATGGACAGACGACCTAAAAGAGACCGCAGGGAAACGCTGGATGCAGGCCGCTTCCAACCGGCCCTTTTGGAGATCGATGGGGGAGGCCTATGTCCAGCAGTGGACGTCCTATGGCTGAAATGATGATGATGATGATGATGAATGTGAGAGAACAGAACGCAAGCCAAGCTGCAGACATGACGACAGACAAACTGCACACTACTGATGACTCACTGCGACATCTGTCTCAGGCTCCGGTTGGTGCTGAGGAAATAATTGAGTAAAGCTATCGATGAAAACTACATACAGCGTAAGCGGTCACATAAACCGAATACTAGTTACTAGTTACCGGTGATGTCTTAAATAATGGCATTATACACAATGCCGTATTGTATACAATAGGCATGATGACTAATATTTTTTATTGCCTCATAAAAAAGCTGATCATAAATAGAGCACATCAACGAAAACAAAATTAAAATTTGTTCAAAAATAGATAGATAGATAGATAGATAGAAACTCTTTATTGTGTACACCAGAAATAAAAATTACAACACGATAAATAAGATATAAGCATTTTAATTTCATGCTAGACAAAGAGCGCACTATACTGAGCCGTGACGTCACGGCTCAGGAGCGCCATACAAATGCTATACTAATTCACGCTTTGCGAGAAAGAGATAGAGCATCCCCTCTCTATCCCCACCTAAAACTTTAAACACTCATATCTCAGAGATTTATCAGTCAATTTAAATTATTTTTTCAGTATGTGTAATGTATTTAGTTATATTAATTGCTAAGCCGATTATTTGGAATAAATAAATATTTGTCATCATGCCTATTGCACCTGTTTTAGGCAAATACTAATGTCATCCGATTCTATCGCTCTCCGTGCGCTTCGGAATGTCAACCATGAAACGGAAGCCAAAGTCAGTCATTTATTCGTAAATTATGATTTACAAGTCAATTCAAATTAATAGTATACATTGTATACAACGATCTATATACATGTACTGCGTACATTGTACATTGTCGGTGTCACCTTGTAGTCCCCGCCCTGTCTTCTGACAATGTACCTAGCGTATAATATCTACGATGTTCAGCTCTTGAACCAATTTTGTACATGCAAAAATAAAATAATATAAACATTAACATCCACTATACTGCCGTATATTTATTTTTTATGTGAGTTTAAGTTGCATTTGTATTTTCGGTGCGTAATAAAGAAATATTGTATTGTAACAGCAACAAATTTATGCCCAAGTGAAATACGTCTTCTATAAATCCTTTTCATCCTAAGATTCCTTGAAGAGATCGCTTTTAGCGATAAGGCCCCAAGTTGTTACACTAGTTTTTAAGAGTTTTTGTCCGCTGTATCAAATTTAATTGCGTGAACAATAGAGTTAATCAATCAATCAATCAAAAAAGATTCTGATTTTACATTGTCTGATCATTTTGGGTATTGTATACATTACCTAGGCATTTGTGTACATTACCGGTAACATAAGCATCGCATTGCACTTTCCACGCGTGACGAGAAATCGCTTCGGACTTGCAGCGGCACTTAGAGTTAGGTGTTTAATTTCAATGAGAGCTACATTTGTAGCGCTCCAAGTTCCCCATTTACATGACATAAGTACCTATGATGAGAAAGAGGATCGAGTTCGGAGCCCACGTATAGTGCGTCGTCTATCTCGCTTGAACATGTAATTTTTTTATAGGTTTTTTTTTGCTTAACAGGACGACCAACAGCTTGGTTTCAAATGTCTTATAAATAAACTTAAATAGATACACAAAGCCAGTTACAATGAACACTGAGGATACAATAAATACTTAATGAAGAGAAAACAGAATTAAATTAAAAAAGAAAACAGATAATAATAACCAAATTACTTAATGAGCTTATTAAAAAACTTACTAGTACAAATAAAGAAAATAACATTAAACTGTTCAGGCAAATTATGATTTCGTTTGAAACAAATTTTAAACTGACAATAGGCATGATGACAAATATTTATTTATTCCAAATTATCGGCTTAGCAATTAATATAACTAAATACATTACACATACTGAAAAAATAATTTAAATTGACTGATCAATCTCTGAGATATGAGTGTTTAAAGTTTTAGGTGGGGATAGAGAGGGGATGCTCTATCCCTTTCTCGCAAAGCGTGAATTAGTATAGCATTTGTATGGCGCTCCTGAGCCGTGACGTCACGGCTCAGTATAGTGCGCTCTTTGTCTAGCATGAAATTAAAATGCTTATATCTTATTTATTTTTGAACAAATTTTAATTTTGTTTTTGTTGATGTGCTCTATTTATGATCAGCTTTTTTATGAGGCAATAAAAAAATATTAGTCATCATGCCTATTGTACTAAAATTTAATTTTAAGTAAGTAAACCTGTTTGATTCGAAATTATTTTTTTTACTAAACATTTGATGTTATTTTCTTCATTTGTACAGCTTAGTTTAATCGTTTTAAATGTTAAAAAATTTTGAAAAGCGCGAGCGAGATAGAAGACGCATGAAACGTTGACCCTGAACTGCTGATATTCCACCTTCCCTCAATGTTCGAGGAGCAGCAGGCCTAGCACGGGCCGCGGGCAAATTGTCTTTCCACCGTTTTTATCCGCGCGTAGATGCAACAAAGATAGAATGTGGATACGTTTGTCTCTTTCACGCGGGATAAAAGCGGTGGAAAGACAATTTGCTCAAGGCCCGTGCTAGGCCTGAAGAGGGGTAATAATTTCTCGCCTCCCCCACGTAGGATGCTACAAACAAAGCTCGCCCTCATAGAGAAGGCGTGCGGCTCGTCAGGAAGGGTCCATACTCACTGGGTGTAATGTCCGAGCGGCTCGTACGCGACGTAGTGCCCTCTCTCTCGCGCGGCGCACGCGTAGATGTCCCCCCCGCCCCCCGGCGCGCCCGGCAGCACGCCCCCCGCCGCGCCGCACGCCGACCCCAGCGGACACGTGCCCGACCCACCTGCAAGCACAACACTAGTTAAGGAGCTGGCGAGGTTCAACACAACAACAGGGGAGTTAGACCAAGACCCACTTTCTGTTCGCGTTCACGCCTGCGGAAAGATGAAATTGTGTGAAAATGACATTAGCATGAGATAACATCTCTCAAGCTAATGTCATTGTCAATGTCATGTTCATACAATTTCATCTTTCCGCAGACGTTAACGCTTACAGGAAGTGGGTCTTGTATAACCCCCCCAGGGAAGCAACAGGAATGCTCGAGTACATACAGTGTGTGTTCGTGTGTGTGTGTGTGTACGTACAGGGCGCGGGCGGGGGCGCGGGGTGCGCGGGCGGGTGCAGCGAGGCGAGCGAGGACTGCGCCGAGCCGAGCGGCGCCACGCCCGCCAGCAGCGGCGTGCTCTGGAATACAAACTGATAACATATACAATACACCAGCGTCACGCCAGGGCTGCACACTCGTCCCTCTGCCATACTTTACTGATGGCAACTCAGTCGTTATATACAGGGCAAGTGGTCAGCCCGAGTTCACAAATATGCGATATGAATTATTCCATGTCGATACTCTCGTGCTTCGCTTTAAACAACGTCATCCGTCGGACTCTTACCACCGTTATCGTACTGGCTTGCTCAGAGCCGAACGGTATTTCACGTGACGATGGCATGAGGACTGATGGCATGACGTTAGTTCCCTGGAGTCGTGGGAGGCCGTTAGTGTGGGATGCAACTTGTGCCGACACGCTGGCGCCCTCTCACCTCTAGGGCACATCAAGAGCTGGTGCTGCAGCGGAACTGGTGGAAACCCTCAAACCAAGGAAACATCAGGCGAGTTGGCGGTCAAACGCAAGCCTATTTATTATAAACTCTTATTTTTCTATCGGACTGCCAGAGCGGGCGCGAAAAATCGTCCCCTCTTTATGGTTGATATTAAAAACTAGTATGAAGCGCTTTGATTCCACATTTATTGTACGAACTGCTAGTCTGTGGAATGCGCTGCCTGAATGGGTGATCCCCGATGGTTACAATCTGGGTGTTTTCAAATCACGAGTGAATCGGTTCCTTCTAGGCAAGCGTGCTCCAACGTAGACCGCATCATCGCTTAACATCAGGTGTGATGATCGTCAAACGCAAGCCTATTATTTATACAAAAATATATATGAATCTCTCGGCGAGGTATAATTTTTTTTTTTTTTTTTTAACTATTTTATAACGAATACCGAGCACGTGCGACGTAGATGTGAACACTAACCTGGTCGGGGTGCGGCATGCGGTGCCGCCGGTCGCAGGTGGCGGCGCACCCCACGCCGCCCACGCCCACGCCCACGCCCATGCCCGTCATGGCTGGAACACACACACACTAGTTACACTGAGCTCAGGCACACGACGCGGCTGACCTGCTCCACACGGAACCAGGCTTTGTGAGGTATTCTTGCGCAGATATTTTTTTCTGTCCCTATCGCACTAATGTCAATCCGAAAGAGAGAGACTGTGACAATATAAAATATCGCAGGTCCTAGAATAGCTCACCAGAATATATGTAATGCTAGAATAGCCCACCAGGATATTTATACTATATTATCTATCTATACTAATATTATAAAGAGGGAAGATTTGATTGTTTGTTTGCATTGAATAGGCTCCGAAACTACTGAACCGATTTGAAAAATTCTTTCATTGTTGGGAAGCTACACTATCCCCAGGTGACATAGGCTATAATCTAAACCCGTGCGAAGCTGGGGCGGACCGCTAGTAATATTATAAAGAGGAAATATTTGTATGTAAGTATGTTTGTAACGAATTGGCTCAAAAAGTACCGGACCGATTTAAAAAAATCTTTCAGCATTTGAATGCTACATTATCACTGATTAATATAGGCTACATAACTATACCCGTGCGGAGCCGGGGCGAACCGCTAGTATGTAATACTTGAATAACCCATCAGGATATATGTAATGATACATACATCCTTCCCTGGTTGCGCAGGCTAGATGCACCGTGTGTAAGACTCACAAGGCAATTTCAAGTATTTCAAGCGACCTCACTACTAATGCACCGAAAGTTGTTATCATCATCAGCCAGAAGACGTCCACTGCTGAACATAGGCCTCCCTCTTTAACCTCCACACTGAACGACAGCCTGCCTTCTGCATCCACTGGATGCCCGCGACTCTCACGATGTCGTCGGTCCATCTAGTGGGAGGCCTCCCTACGCTGCGTCTTCCGGTTCGTGGTCTCCACTCAAGAACCTTTCTTCCCCATCGGTTATCGGTTCTTCGAACGAAATTAGTTACATCACATCACACATCAGCAGCCATTAAACGTCCACTGCTGGACAAAGGCCTCCCTCTTAGAGAGGAGAAAATCCTCTTAGAAATTAGTTACATAAAAAAGATTATTTAGAACCATTTTCAAGCAGAGCCAACCGTGGTGTGGTTTCTACTTACATCGCTGTTGAAACAACTTGACCTATTAAAGGGTACTTTGTGCAAAAATCCGTGCAATAAAAAAGCAAAGGTAAAAAATATAATTTTGCTAGTTTACAAATAATTTTCTAGCATAAAATAAGCCAACACTTGTGAATAAATACTAACGTGTATAAATGAACAAAATGTATAAAAACAACACAGTCTTGAAATAACAAACAAAAAACAAAAATGAAACCTTACGTTTGTAAGAGTATTCGCATCTAGAGCATGTGGGCACGGATGCTGGAGAGGCTCGTAAGATGGCGGTGTCATCTGACCCGCTGCCGGCCACTGACGGCGAGCGCGACTCTACGGGCAGGCGGGGGGCGTGAGGGGAGCGCGGGACACGGGGGCCGCGCGGGCACTAAATAAATAGGTACAGTAGGTGGCTTCGGCTGACCTTGATATTAATAACTTACGCGCAGCCGTAGCGCTAGGGCAGGCAATGCAAATACAATGTTCTGAGAAAAGTTTAGATATGTTTTTTTTTGTTAACCACTGTTTTAAACTATCACGGTTGTTCACCACCGTTCTTCAGTCTTCCCGTGAGCATGGTGCATGTAACTGCGTCGAAATATCGGAAGCTCATTCCACAACCA
Organism: Agriopis marginaria; assembly: GCA_932305915.1. Classification (NCBI taxonomy): domain Eukaryota; kingdom Metazoa; phylum Arthropoda; class Insecta; order Lepidoptera; family Geometridae; genus Agriopis; species Agriopis marginaria. Next base: position 9,467,869 of record OW029939.1, on the reverse strand, counting down.
TTTTTTTATTGTTGTTTTAGTTAAAAATAATTTATTAGGTTTTTTACATTTATTTGTAACAGAAACGGGTAACCAAATAAGCTTAAAGCTTTTTGAAATATGACATTGGAAAATGTAAATTATGACATTTCTCACATGAAACGATAATAACGTGTATATTAAAAAAGAGCGGGCACTCGCAACTGGCGTTCGACCCACTTGATCAGAGATCTTTGTTCTATGGGGCCAGCTTTCTGTACCTATTTATTTTGTGCGTGGGGTGAGGCGGGGACAACAAAGTACTAGCATAGACAGGATGCAGCATGACGGGGCAAAAGGGGTTACACGGGGCATGAAGGGTTACACGGGGCATGAAGGGTTACACGGGGCATGAAGGGTTGCATGGGGCATGATTATGGGACGTCGCCATGAAGAGTTATGCCAGTGATATGAGCGCCAGAATCAGCGCGTAGCGAGTCGGGGACATCAGGTGGCGGCGTGGGGACATGAAAGGACAGTACGAGGAAATTATAGTGAGGTATGCAAACATGAATACGTGGACTAAGGACACGATAAACTACTTCGAAATGAACAAGCAATATGATATGAAAATATCGAAAGTAATAGGAAAATATAAAGTAAATTAAAAATAACAAAGCGTCTAATATAATAAAGTAAGTGAATAATTTGGTATTTATTTGTTCAGCAATTCAGAATAGTAGGTAGTACAAATAGCGTTGTACCACATTTTCAACTACTCATCATCAGTAGCCCAATCTGCTGGACATAAGCCATCTGTCTCCAAACATCCCTGGTTTGTGCCAATCTTGTCCAAAAATAAAAGAGTATAGTACACAGGGTGTAAGGGGAACACTCTCGAAGCCAAAAGAAGGTAATTGTACTCATCATTATGAACAACTTTTACTATGGGACCAGAACTGAAATCGAGAAAAAGAATCAGCTGTTCCATACATTTTGTCGAGTGTCAATGACCGTTTCTATGGAACAGCTGATATTTTTTTCGCGATTTCAAGGCTGGTCCCATAGTAAAAGTTGTTCATAATGATGAGTACAATTAATGATCAAACGAACTTACCTGTACGTGAAGTTCGATCATAATTATATGATCAGCTTAATTCGAAGCGATTTTTTACATGTTGTAGTCCTGTCTCACGTCACAGCCTTGCACGGTGTTTAAAGTTTTTCTAAATGTGGCAGCACTTCCCTTTCCGGTCTCCCACCCGGTAAGGGCGAGCGCCGCCATCTTTACGAGTTCTTCATTATGTTTAAAGAATAATAATATAAATAAATTAAATACTTAGTGGTATGGGGTAGGGATAATAATATATTTTCTGGGAGGGTTATTATAAATCGCTTCGAATTAAGCTGATCATATAATTATGATCGAACTTCACGTACAGGTAAGTTCGTTTGATCATTAATTATATTTCTCAGCTTAATTCTTTGCGATTTTTTACATGTTGTAGGATGTTCAGAGCAAAGAATGAAAACTATCAAATATATTATTCCAATAATTTACTTTTCATTCATGTATTTATTTTTATCTTAAGTATTTATATTTATTTTTCCATAACTATAATTATGTTTTATTATTTGATAGAATTGTTCTAGCAAATTGTGTTGAATCATCAGTGATCAGATCTCTATTATAAAATTTAGCAAATACAGAAGATGTTTGACTCCACCCTGCAGTTTTTCTTATTATTTCGATATTCACACCTAACCTACTAGCTGCAGAGGTAGCCGCATGCCGAGCACTATGCCCGCTGAAAATGTTCGTATCAATGCCACTCTTGTTAAGTATATCTTTAATCCAGTGACTAAGCGTTTGCGATGTGACTTTTTGGTGTGGTTTTCTATAACTGATAAACAACTGATCATGATTTTTAGACCGTATTGAACGAGTGTTTTCAATATAAGCTAAAAGAGCTTTCGCTGGACATATCTCAGGCTTATCAATAAAAAATGGCAATTGTAGTATGGGTTGTGGAGCATTTAACCTTGATGTTTTTATCAGATCTAGAATATTTATACTAATTTTAGAATCATATATTTTAATACAATTTAATTTTATCAGAGATAATGTCTGTACTCGGTGTGCGGTTACCAATGCTAACAATGTTACAGTCTTTTTTGAAAGTATTTCTAAACTTAAATCATCATTGGGCCAGTATCGAGCTAAGTAACTTAATACATAATTTGGATCCCAGGTCAAGTTGTATTTTGGAGTTGGAGGCTTAAGTCTAAATACACCTTTCATGAATCTTTTCAGCTGATCATCATTAATATTAGGCCCCAAAAGTAAAGATATCGCAGATCGATATGAATTGACAGTACCATAGCTAGCGCCTTTCTCGAAAATTGTAGTTAAAAAATTTATAATGATCGTAACAGAGCAATCTAGATAATTAAAATTGTTTTTTCTACAGTAATCTAGCCAGGCTTTTATGCATCCATCATATTGTTTATATGTATTATCGGAAAGAGATGCTAACATAATATCGATTGATTTCTGTGACATAGATTTGTTTAGTAAAGCTTGCCTGATAACTTCACGGCAACCAGGGTAAGAGTCTTGTGTAGCTTGTGGGATAATCTGAAAGGAGATTTGAGCAGTTTAATATCCGGTCCGAAAAATAATAGATCAGATGCGGCTATTTTATGTAGAATTGGAAACCAAGGTTGAGTGGGCCAATGTGGGACGACAACTATACCTTCTGCTTTATCACGAATTATTTTTTGTAACATTTTTAAAATTACTGAAAATGGAGGAAATGCATAGAAAAATACACCTGACCAAGAGACTGTAAAGGAATCTATGGCATATGCATCGGGATCATTTTTCCATGATACATACATCGGACACTTAGTATTAGATCTACTAGCGAATAAATCTATACTAGGCTGCCCAAGATTCTTAGTAATTTGTTCAAATGCTATTTCGGATAATTCCCACTCTGTATCTTGAAATCTTTTTCGGGATAACGAATCTGCTTCAACATTATCATTAGTGTTAATATATGAGGCGAATACTATCAATCTTCGGAATTCGCACCACTCCCATATGTCTCTTGCTACCTCATTGAGATGTGGATACTGAACACTTCCCATCCTATTTATGCATGAGATTGCAGTTATATTATCGATTCGTATCAAAATTTCGCTATTGTAAAAATCACTAGCAAAAACCTTAAGCGCGAAAAAAGCTGCTTTTAATTCAAGTAAGTTTATGTGTAATTTTTTTTTCATTACACTTCCAAAAACCATGAGCTTCTTTATTTTGGCAATAAGCACCCCAGCCAGTTTTTGAAGCGTCTGAAAATATCTCCGCCTTAAACTCATTAAATCGGAACGGATTACAACTTCTATCTATATGTTCAATCCACCAGTTTATATCCAGTTTATATTTTTTATGGTACTAGGTAGAGAAATCGATTGATCATAATTTGGATTTTCGACTAGGTGTAAATATTTTAAGCGTTCAAGTGGTTTAGTATATAACCATCCATACTGTACAGCTGGACATGCTGAGATTAAAAGGCCCAAAAAGCTTGCAAAATCTCTCAATTTGCAACTTTTCACAATATTGAAATATTCTAAACGTTCCCTAATTTTATCTTTTTTATTTACTGGCAATCTTAGTAACATATTTTTTGAATCAAACATGAAACCTAAAAATTTACATTCTGAGTTTGGTGTTAAGCAACTTTTTTTACGATTAATTATAAAACCAAGATTTTGGAGAACATTCACTGTAAATGTTACATTTTGTTGACACTCAATATAGTCTCTTCCAATGCAAAGTATGTCATCTAAGAAAATAACCGAAGTTAAGTTTTTTAACCTCAAATATTCCATGATTGGTTTTAGTAACTTTGTGAAAACATATGGCGCCGTTGATAACCCAAAAGGTAAACAGTTAAATTCATACAAAATATCATTATATTTAAAGCGCAAATACTTTTTGTCGTCATTATGTATAGGTACAAAAAAATATGCGTCTTTTATATCGATAGTGGCCATATGACAATTATCAGTTATTAATTTTGAAGCTGTTCTATAATCCTCCATCTTAAAGTGGCACTTTTCTATAAATTTATTTAAGCACTTAAGATTTAAAATAAATCGCTTATCCCCGTTTGGTTTTGGAACTAAAAATACAGATGATAAGAACTCATGTTCGGTGTGATTACATCTAGAAATTGCATTTATATTTAGTAATGATGTAATTGCTTTAGTAAATTCCTCGTGTTCCAGTTTACTTTTGGGGTAAACATGAGGACTATTATTACGGAAAGGTATAGAATTAAATGGAATCTTATACCCATGTAGCCACTTTAAGATGATAGGATCGTCAGTAATTTGTCGCCACTTTGGAATAAAGTGACGAAGACGACCAGAGTATTGTACCTCGGTGTTCAATATCTCCTGTTGAACCTCGCGGCTGGTGGACGGTCTGCTGTCTCCCGCTGTTGATAGCTGCTCCTGGTGGGTGGCGGCCGTTGTGCAGGGCGCGGTTTTCCTACGTTTGGTCTGTTCGGCGTCTTTCGAGGCAGGTTTCTCCAGTTTAAATGTTTTTCATTTTTGTTGTTTTTAATAAAATTATTTTTATTAAATATCTGGTTTTTTTCATTCCTTATAGGCTTTAGGTCTGTGCTCGATTTTTGCACAGTTTTGGCCGACTTTAATCTTTCAGATAAGTTTTCACCGAATAACAAAGAGTCCCTTTTTGAGTCTATTAAGGTCTCTCTGAGTTCAGATTTTATAGACGACACGACGAACCCGCGTCGTGTTTTCGTTTCGGCGTTGTAGCTGTCGCATAAGAGCCGGCATGCGTCACTTATTGGTTTTAGGATTTGTGAATGGTCCGATTTATTTAAAATAAGTTGGACCGCTTGTCCTAGTGCAGCCACGGCAATGCCCAGCTGTTTCTGCTTTGTCATTATGGCGGTATCTCTTTTTACCATTGTATCCGCCAAGGCCGCTTTAACCTCTGGGTTTAAAGTCGGCGCCACCAGTAGGGGACAATTTTCCGGAATTAAATATTCTAAAATAATTTTTTCCCTCACTTCCTTAGTCAGGCCTTTTGCCAATATATCCTGCCATCTTGATGCCAAGTCTTTATGGACTGCTTTCCCGAATTTCGTATCCAGCTTCGGCGCATCCCCAAGTAATGCGAGAATTTCATCATCGAGCATTTCATCTTCATTTTCGGCGGTAGTTGGCTGCGACGAGCCAGGTTGTGGCTCAGGCGCTACGGCGCATGATGAAGTGCGCGTTGGGTCAGGCGACGAAGCGCGTGACGGCTCTGGCGAAGAGGCTAGCGATGCTTCGGCCGAGTGGTTATTTGTTACGGAAATCGTTCGTGATGGGTCCGTTGCGCATTCATCAACGGGTTCTGGAAGGAACAATGATCTTTTTTAGACCACGTGGAGGGTACCCACATTTAACATGACAGAGATAACCCAGATGGTGTCTCGCATCATAAACGTGCTTACGAAAGGATATATTTCGTGACAGTAGTAACCCTTCATGGTAGTACGCATCACATTTCCTTTGCTTCGGTTATGATTATAATGGAGAAGAAATATAAATAGTGACAGTAGCAACCCTTCATGGCAGTACGCATCACAATTTCTTCTAAATGTTCATACTAAAATATTAACACTTATTGCTATAAAAAATTCAACTAACCTTCTGAATCACTTCCCGATGAAATAATTCGTCGTCGGCGTTTTTGTAATTTTTCTTGGAGTCTTTTAATCTTGGTTTGAATTTTTTGTTCACGTGTACTTTTTCGTTTCCCCATGTTCTTCTTTTCCACTTTTCTTTTTCTACTATGTGTGCGAAGGCTATGAGCACGGAAACACGAAATGAAGAACTCGTAAAGATGGCGGCGCTCGCCCTTACCGGGTGGGAGACCGGAAAAGGAAGTGCTGCCACATTTAGAAAAACTTTAAACACCGTGCAAGGCTGTGACGTGAGACAGGACTACAACATGTAAAAAATCGCAAAGAATTAAGCTGAGAAATATAATTACCTTCTTTTGGCTTCGAGAGTGTTCCCCTTACACTCTGTATAAAGCTACAGGAAAGTTGTTAAAAAAGATTAACATAGCGCCTAATTTACACAATACTTTGGAGTATCAGATCTTAATAAAGTATTCCTTTATTGCCAACTAAAAAAGAGAAACACATTTGACCACAAACAACACAAAATTTACAATAACACAAACAATATTTTGTCTTTAATTATTTGAAACTAGTAAGAAGAAGAAAAAAAGAAAAAAGTATATTTTTCAAGTTGTGGTACTCCATAGTTGTGTGGAAGTTAGACGCTGCGTTAATTGTTAAAGTGGATAATCCACAGGCCGGTGGAGTATGTCAGCTTTGAGCTGAAGACCTCTGGAGACCTCTGGAGCACCACTTCATGATCACATCGGCGATACCTCCACCGAAACCATTCAAGATGGTAAGACCACGCGAAGTAGATGAAACAACAGGAGAGCGTACCCTGGAGCCAAGTGTGGTGTTACTTACCAACGTATGTAGGAACATAATGCCTCCTGTCCAGGGAGGCGGGGGGCGGAGGGGGGTGTCGCGCGGGCTCGTACTCCGCGGGGGCGGGGGGCGTGCGTCCCAGGGTCAGCGTGGACGACACCAGCGCTGACCCGTCCACGCTGCCCGCCGATACTGCGGGGGAACACCACGTGAAACCTTACTTCCACACAATTCATAATATACTATTAAGATGGAACGTTTCACAAATGGCGGGAAATTCAAATTTCAAACAGTTTTCTTGTCCTTGTAGCTAGGCCGGGTAATTATTGTAAACGATCATGATGTTTGCGCAAATTGATTATTATTCTTTACAAAATCATGTAAAGCTATTTATCTATAATACACATTATTACTTATATTTGTCAATAAACTAGTTATTGCTGTTTCAAACGGTTTATTGACAAATGTAAGTAATATGGTGCGTTACTAATAAACAACTGTACGTGATAATGTAAAAAACACCTAACTATTGTCGCAAACGCTGTGTCATTTCAAAATAATTACCCGGCCTAGCTACAAGGACAAAAAAAGTGTTTGAAATTTGAATTTCTCGTCATAGGTAAAACGTTCCACCTTAATACAAAAAAATTCTGTACAAGTGTCATCATCATCATCATCAGCCAGTGATCATCCGCTGCTGGACACAGCCCGTCCTATTGGAAAATCACGCGACCGCAAACCGTATCTGGGCGCGATAAGGTTAACGTTCGTGTGATTTTCCAACTGAGCGGATTAGGTGTCGCAATTAGCTGTTGTCCGTAAGGCCCCTGGGCTCGGTTATCAGCTCTCTGCGAGCAGTGTTTGTGTGCCGACTGTGCTGACTAATAATAACCAACGTGACAAGTATAAACTATGAGTCATGAACTAGTAAAGAAATAATAATAAAACGGTTAACGATGCTAAACAAAAAGTGTGATATTGTATTTAACGGTATATGTATTGTATGTTTCCACCTAACGCATTTAGTAGGCTTGCGCTTGGCCCTTGCCTTGGCCTTGGGTGTTCCCCGATGGTTACAATCTGGGCGTCTTCAAATCACGAGTGAATCGGTTTCTTCTAGGCAAGCGTGCTCCAACGTAGACCGCATCGTCGCTTTACATCAGGCGTGATGGTGGTCAAACGCAAGCCTTTTATTTATTTATAAAAAAATTATGGAAGTCCGTTTATCGCCATCTGCAGTGCGAGAACCAACTAAGGAGGAAACAAGACCAACCAACAACAAACAAACATTTGTGTTTGTTCTGTATCTGGTGTTAATATATATTTAAGTATGTATTTAAAACTATATATGTATGTATATCAGTCTCTGGCAGCCATATCACAAGCTTTGCTTAGTTTTGGGTCAGATGACCGTGTGTGCAAAAATGTCCCGAAAAATCCTTACTAACATTGTAAATGCGAAAGTAACTCTGTCTGTCTGTCTGTCGCTTTTTCTTCACGCCAAAACAACTGAACCGATTTAAATGAAATTTGGTACACAGATAGTCCAGAGCCTGAAGACATAGGCTACTTTTTAATGCGAACAATGGGTTTGGGGTCAGATGACCGTGTGTAACTTTTTTTTTGGACATACGTATCAAAGTGTGTGTGAAGGATGTGTTATGTAGTAGTGTGGTAGTAAGACATGGAGTGGTCGTACTCTTACTGGCGGAGGTGTGCATCCCCTTGTCCATGTGTTTGAGCTCCATCTGGTCATGGTGGATCCACAGGTCCGGGGGCTTCAGCGCCGCGCTCGCGCTCGACTTCTGGTACGTGCTGCAACACAGGCGTTACACACGTGTTACACATGTGTTACACATGTGTTACACAGACATTACACAGACGTTACACACGTGTTACACACGCGTTACACAGACGTTACACATGTGTTACACAGACGTTACACACGTGTTACACAGACATTACACAGACGTTACACACGTGTTACACAGACGTTACACATGTGTTACACAGACGTTACACATGTGTTACACACGCGTTACAAATGTGTTACACAGACGTTACACACGTGTTACAGACGTTACACACGTGTTACACAGGCGTCACACAGACGTTACACGGGTGTTAGCAAGCAGAACTAGACCAGAGCTGAAGCCTTTCAAAATGGAAAAAAATTGGTTGTCTGTAAAGTCGGTTTACGGACGATAGTTTGACGTGACAACGTCATAACAAATACACAATGAGCGTAACGGGACAATGAGCGTAACGGGACACTTTTTCGTGCGTGCAGCCAGCGTTTATCGATTTATTAGACGTTGTCACGTCAAAAAGGAAAAAAATAAATAGTAGGATGAAACCCATTGGAAAAGGAAGAAAATATAACAAAAATGAAAGGAAAAATAATTTATGGGCGATCTGAGGTCGGGAAGTGGAAGGGGGAGGGAGAGGGGGGTTAAGGGTAAAAAACGGTTTATCTTGATTTCCGGCAAAACTACAAGTCCTATGGAAAAAAGTTATATTGCAAAGTTATCTATACTTCTATACTAATATTATAAAGAGGAAAGATTTGTTTGTTTGTTTGTTTGCATTGAATAGGCTCCGAAACTACTGAACCGATTTGAAAAATTATTTCACTGACGGGACGCTACACTATCCCCGGGTGACATACGCTATAATCTATACCCGTGCGAAGCAGGGGTGGACCGCTAGTAGGTAATAAAAAGATCTACAACTTTTGTTAGAACGGGACACTACAACATAAAGACGGCTCAGTAAAGGAAGCAAGTTGTTGAACGCTGAGTGTCATCACTGGGATATATGAACGATACGATAAGGAAGCACCGTGACGTCAGGAGCTGGCCGCAGTACCTGGTGTCAGGCGACAGCGGCGGCGAGCCGCGCCGGCAGCAGAGACTGAGCGCGAGCGCAGCCGCGAGGGCCAGCACTGCGCACGCGCCGCCCGCGGAGGCCCACAGCCACGCCGACGTCGCGCTCGCCAGCCCCCCGCCCTCGCCTGCTTCTGGGGGACAAGCGACACTCACTCACACATATCTGACTCCTGGGGCCTTACGGACAACTGCTATTGCGGCACCTAAACCGCTCAGTCGGAAAATCACGCGAACGTGAACCTTATCGCGCCCAGATACGGTTTGCGGTCGCGTGATTTTCCAACTGAGCGGATTAGGTGCCGCAACAGCAGTTGTCCGTAAGGCCCCTGTTATGTGAGGTTCTACATTGAAGATGGAGGGAGTTTACATCAGAGATAGTAAACTCGACCGCACAGTTCAAGTACCATGCTTACCTCAATATTAAAATATTACAATCATAAGTAGGTATACGCAATATGCTGACTTAGACTATGACTAAATACTTAATGCTACATAGTCACACTACATAACAAAAGACCTTTAACCTCCACACTAAACGACAGCCTGCCTTTTGCATCCACTGGATGCCCGCGACTCTTACAATGTCGTCGGTCCATCTAGTGGGAGGCCTCCCTACGCTGCGTCTTCCGGTTCGTGGTCTCCACTCCAAAACCTTTCTTCCCCATCGGTTATTGGTTCTTCGAGCGATGTGGCCTGCCCAGTGCCACTTCAACTTGCAAATTTTAACAGCTATGTCGGTGACTCTGGTTCTTTGGCGAATATCCACGTTTCGGATTCTATCGCGCAAAGAAACTCCGAGCATAGCTCTCTCCATTGCCCACTGTGTATATATATATTCTAGTGTATGTGCGCGTGCAATTTATGTCTCACTCACCCATGGCGGTGGTGTAGGGCACCGGCTGACAGAAGGGCCCCAGCCCCCTGCTGTTCCTGGCCTGCACCTTGAACAGGTAGGTGGTGCGCGGGCGCAGACGGTCGACGCGCGCGCGCGCACGCTCGCCGGCCGCCGTCACCGCAGTCCACTCCTCGGAGCCCGCGGCGGCGCCCGACCGCTGGATGGCGTACATTATCACGTACCCTGGGGGAACAGGGACGAATTAATTAATGAAACATGTACCTACCTGTAATTAATTTAAAAACTAATAAGTAAATTATTGTAAAAAAATGAGATGACAGTACAATACAGTCGGGTATTGTATGAAATATTAATTAACTAAAAAGTTACAGCAGCGCGCTGTGTACTTATACAGGGTGTAAGGGGAACACTCTCGAAGCCAAAAGAAGGTAATTGTACTCATCATTATGAACAACTTTTAGTATGGGAACAACCCTGAAATCGCGAAAAAAATCAGCTTTTCCATACATTTTGTCGAGTGTCAATGACCGTTTTCTATAGAACAGCTGATATTTTGTCGCGATTTTAGGGTTGGTCCCATAGTAAAAGTTGTTCATAATGATGAGTACAATTACCTTCTTTTCAGTGGCGGATCCAGGATTTCATTTGGGGGGGGGGGGGCGGCATTCTGACATTCCTGGTCAAGGTTCAAAGGAATCAAATCGAAAAATTGAGTCGAATGTATGGAATTGCTAGGTGTTTTTGGGGGGGGGGCATGGTCTCCTGGATCCACCAATGTTTCTTTTGGCTTCGAAAGTGTTCCCCTTACACCCCGTATATACCTACTCGTAGTATTTAATAGTAGGGTTATATATTTATATTTATTACATATTTTTATATTACTTGGAAAACAAACAGCTGCTAACAAACACGGTAGATATGAAATAAATTATTCATCATAATCAGCCTTTTAACAGTCCACTGCTGGACTTCTAGCCTACCCCCGAAAGGGTGATTGGGCCATATCCACCACGCTGGCCCAGTGCGGGTTGGTAAATTATTATTATAATATTATTATTACACATACTTCGTGTACTGACTAACAAGCAAGTTGTGAAGGGTGTGTGTTAGTTAAGTTTAGCTTTATTTTGTAAGTTTTGTTTTTTATATGATCAAAGTGGTCGAAATAAATGAATTTGAATTAAACAAAAACCTCTTCTCTTCTTCTTCTTTAGCCTTTCTTCGTCCATTTCTGAACATAGGCCTCTCCCAATTTCCTCCACGATCTGCGATCTTCTGCTTTTAACATCCAGTCATGGCCTGCGTGTCTTCGGATATCATCAATCCAGCGTTTCGGTGGACGGCCTGGTGGTCTGGTGTTTGCCCACGGTCTCCACTCAAGGATGCGTCTCGTCCAACGGGGACTGTCCATCCGAGCTATATGGCCAGCCCAGCTCCATTTTCTTCCCGCAATCACTTCAACGACGTCTCTCAGCCTCGTTTTTCGCCTAATCCACTCATTTCTCTTGTGGTCGCGCAAGGTAATCCCAAGTATAGCTCTTTCCATAGCCCGTTGCGCGACTCTGATTTTTTCGGCTGATCGTTCAGTTAGAGACATCGTTTCCGCGCCGTACGTGAAGACTGGCAGAACACATTCTTCAAACACTTTAGCCTTCAGTTTTAGTGGCAGCTTACTGCGCAATATTTGTTTGTTTGCGCCAAATGCTGACCAGGCTTGGGATATTCGTCTCTCCACCTCTGCTGTCTGATTCCCGAGACCAAACGTCAGTTTGTGCCCCAGGTATACGTAGCTTGTGACTAGTTATACTGGCATTTGGTAGTCCTTTACTTCTGATATGTTGGTCATAATCTTGGTTTTGGACAGGTTCATCTTAAGACCAACTTTTCCCGACTCTCTCTTTAGATCTTCGATCATGGCCAACATATCAGGAACACTTTCTGAGAACAACGCCAGGTCATCGGCAAATCTTAAATTTGTAAGTTGTTCCCCATTCAAGTTAATACCTTTATCGTCCCATTTCAATTTCTTGAAAATGTTTTCCAGGGTCGCGGTAAAAAGTTTTGGAGAAATCGTATCGCCTTGTCTGACACCTCTGGCCAAGTCAAATTTTGGGGTCTTCTCATGCAGGTTAACACAGGCAGTCGCGTGTTTTTGTAGATATTTTATCACCATGATGTATCTTTCATCCACCCTACAGTGTGGTAAAGCATCCTCGACGGCCCAGGCCTCAACCGAATCAAATGCCTTTTCGTAGTCAACGAACGTTATTATGATCGGCTTCTGGTATTCGTGGCACTTTTCAATTAGTGTTTTGATAGTTTGCAGGTGGTCGCAAGTACTGTAGCCGGATCTAAAGCCTGCTTGCTCTCGTGGTTGATAAGAGTCTAGTTTGTTCTTGAGCCTATTGACAATCACTCTTGTGAAAAGTTTGTACACGTGGGAAAGTAAACTGATTGGCCTATAGTTGTCCAATCGTTTAATATCTCCTTTTTTGTGCAGGAGTGTAATTACAGCATTATTCCAGCTGTCTGGTACTTTTGTCTCTAGCAGACATTTTGTAAAGAGTTTCGCCAGAGCTTCTTGTATTTTCCTGGATGATAATTTAAGTAATTCTGGAATAATGCCATCTTCACCTGGAGCTCTTCGATTTTTCAACTGATGCAATGCCCAGCGAACTTCGAAACAAAAGCCACAAGATATTAAGTTGATTTAGATATTATTGAAATCTGCTGAGTTCTACATAATGATGGTAATAGTGACCTGTTTAGCAAAGTTTACTAACAATTTTTCTGTTTAATTTTTTTTTCGCGGACGCCATTTTAATTTGTTGTATTCTATGTCACTCCCACTATTAAAATCACAGATAAGAAAAAAAAAATTGTTTAAATTAGAACGGCTGTCAAGGCATTTTTGTAAAAAAAAAATTGTAGCCAGTTGCAACTGTGATTAAAATGATTCAAATGACACCTCACATCTAAATCCATTCAGCCGCCATTTAAGCTGTAGGGTGTGCCAAAGAAACCTCATGCATACACTCAAAAACATAATCCTCCTTCTTGCGCAGTCGGGTAAAAACCCAACTGCAACTAATACATTATAAATAATTCGGTTCGTATTTTCCTGTGTCCAACTTAAATTGATTTAAAAAGTAAAATTTCTTCCGTAGAGTGATCGGACAACAGGTTTTTTGGATATATCTTACCGATATAGTTGACAAATAACCTTCACGATATCATGGTGACAGAGGTCACTACAGATTGTTTTTATCTTACTTAAAAAGTGGCAAATATGTGGGGCACATATGTGGGGCACATGTGTCACTTTTATATGCCACTAGCGACCCGCCCGCCCGGCTTCGCACGGGTGTAATTTACGTGCGAAGCCGGGGCGGGTCGCTTGTTATAATTATATATATATTTATATATAAACCTTCCGTGAAAAATTATCTAACTGATGGTGAAAACCGCATCAAAATCCATTGCGTGGTTTATGAGGAGTTAGCGGCCATACAGACATACAGACAGACAGACGCGGAGAGCGACTTTAATTTAACCTATGTAAATAAACTAAACTATAACTAATATGTAGAGATAATACTTAAGCGCGATCCGAGTTTTGTTAAGCTTACCATGTTATTGTATCGGCTGTGAAATTACTAATAACCAAAATGTGTACAGAGTAACATACAACAAAATGGCGGAAACAGTTGTACGAGGTAAATAAAAATATAAATATAATATAAATAACTCAATATAGCTCAATGCAACAAATAGTAGATTGTTGCATTGAGCGTAAATTGAGTTATTTATACACGAGTGTGCACTAAATTAAGGCACGAAGGCATTAAATACTCACTTTAGCAAGGTGCGTAATCTACTTTTCTTTTAACTCCCAATCTGCCTACCGTGATAAAATATACCCACACAAAATAATAACTTAAGTTAATGAAAACAAAGTTTAATTCATCTTCTTCTCGAACATTTAAAACTTAAAACTATTTTCACCAAGTCAGTTTTATTTCGCCGATTTTTAAGTTCAGTCAATATCTTTGTTGTTCCAATGCATAAATTTTATATGAAACTTAACGGGAGACATTAAACCTCTGTCGTAAATTTATATCTAAATAAAAATATTATAAAACAGTGCAATAATAAAAAACTGTGCAATAATGAGATTTCATATTACATTTCTGCACTGTTTTGGTTCTAAGCAAAAAATATGTCCTTTGTGATTGGGTTTGTAGTGAATAATAATAAATTACTACGCAGTTGAAAAAAAAAGGGATAATTTATTTGCACAAAACATGAGTAAACCACACACACATATAAAAGCGCATGCAAATTATTATAAGTGTTTAAACAATATTAGTGACTTTGTATCATGTTTTTGAGCGAACTGCTTCCGTTCGACTCTTTATAACACGAACACGTGACGTCACGTACCAGTGATGACGCCATTAGGTTTAGAGGGGGGCAGCCAGGAGAGGTCCGCGGCGCGCGCGGCGGGGCCCCCGGGGGACACCCGGAGCTCACGAGGGGGGCCCGCGGGGGCCACCTCCAGCGTCGTATTAGACACCAGCATAGACCACGCCGATTCCCGACCACCTGGGAATAACAAGTATACATTGAATTTTTAACCCTCGATAAAAGCGCTGATATTCTTCAAACGGCTGAGCAGATTTTCGTGAATTACAGCTGAGAATACTCTCGATCAAGTAACATATCAAACAAAAAAAATATAAACGAAACTACTTCAAACGAAGGGTGAATAGAGTCCTCAAAGGTAGGCAACGCACTGACAATGCCCCGGGTATTGTAGGTGTCTATAGGCAGCGGTGACCACTTACATCAGGTGGCCCGTAGCTTGTTGGCCACTTATTCTATAAAAAAAAAAATATATATATATACTAAATTAAAATCGGTTCAGCCATTGGGAGCTACGATTCCACAGACAGACACATAGATACCTCTCTTTTTGCGTTGGGGGATAAAAACCATAGCTGGACATTAACTCGTTAATCCGTTAATCGTTCGAAGTTAACATTTTTATTAACGGATTAACTTTTAAGTAAACTTTTAAAAATGTTAACGGACACGTTAACTTCAGTTCACATCACATCATCAGCCATTAAATGTCCACTGCTGAACAAAGCCTCCCTCTTAGAGAGGGGTGTTGCCATAATCCCCACGCTTGGCAGGCGGCTTGGAGATCGCAGTACGTTCACCGTGTACTAACAGGACGCTGCTGCCCATCCTCCGGTGGTTCTGGTCGCAGTTTTAGGACATACCCGGGTCCCGTTAACTTCAGTTAATATGCAGAAGTCCGTTAATCGTTAATCCAATGCCTAATAGTTACCGCACAGCACCGGCAAGTGCCGGGCGGCGCGTGGCACCGAGTGAAACAAAAACAAAACTAGATATATGTCGCCGGCGCGTGCGAGTGAGAAAGAAAACTGCGAAGAGATTTGTTTCGTTTGGTCATTTCATTACTTAGCGCCGGTGCTTAGTAACGAGTGTTTTGTTTGTTTGATTGTTGTTATTATAAAGACATTTTAACACCAAAATAGCTCGCTTTCAGACGAGAACTTCAACATGTTAATGTTCATGAAGGGGAATATGCACCTTATGCCCAACGATTAAATTACACATTTGAATTATACAAGTATTAGTAAGTATTTTATTCCTAACCTGTTAACTTCCAGAACCTAAGCAAACAGGTTTTATAAGTTCTCTAACGCAGCGATATAAAGATGCAATTTTTACACATATTAAAGGCGCGGTCTGATCACGATTTCAAATTCGTTTTTCACCCGCTCACGCCATGATCTATTTGCTATCTAAAACGGCTTTGTTTAAAGTCGAAAATCGTATATCATCATATTTGATGATGATGATGACTTTGTGCTTGTGTTTATATTATTTTGAGGGTTTTTATTTAATTTATCAAAATCCATAAATGAAATTCAACAATTAACTGGTTAAAGTTTTAAAAGACTAGTCTGGCTATATAATTCGTACAAAAAAATATGTTGTTGTCGCTGAAAATTCGAAGCTATTTTTATTGCGCAATTTGAAATATATATTTTTTAAGAGTCTAGACAATTTTTCAAAATTTTATTCGGTTAAGATTATTACCAAGGGGTTTTTTCTATTTGTAGTATATTTTTTATCTGATCAGCTAATTTTGTCACGTCACACAAAGCGTTTAAAAACACTTCTTTTGGTTAATTTTGCGATTGTACCGCGTCTTAACTTACGTTAATTCTTCCGAAATGTAACGCTTTAACGTTTAACGAAGCTAACTTTTTTTGTAGCGGATTAACGATTAACGAAGTTAACTATTTGATTAACGGTGCCCAGCTTTGATAAAAACAAAGATCACAATATATAAAGCTCTAATATTTTTCTCACTTCAGTAAACAAAATATTCATCCTAGAGAAGTTATGTTGATGTAGCTGTTAAAATTTGCAAGAAGTGGCAATGTGCAGGCCAAATCGAAGAACCGATAACCGATGGGGAAGAAAGGTTCTTGTGTGGAGACCACGAGCCGGAAGATACCACTAGATGGACCGACGACATCGTGAGAGTTGCGGGCATACAGTGGATGCAGATAGCAGGCTGTCAGTGTGGAGATCAAAGGGGAAGGCCTATGTTTAGCATTGGATGATGATGATGATGATGATGACGTACCTTTGATGAGTTTGACGCTGAACTCGTACTGCGTGTGCGGCTTCAGTTCGTCGAGCATGCAGTTGAGGTCGGTCGCATTGAAGTAGCGCGTGCGCCCCGCCCCCGCGCCCCCCGCGCCCCCCGCCGGCGACCAGCGCACCACGTACCGGCGACCGTCTGTCGCTGGCTGCCGAACAACCAGGGGTATAGAAGGTAAAAAGGGTAAGGTAAAAGGTTTAGATAGCCCGTTGGTCCAGTTGGTAGTGAACCTGCCTTCTGAGCTTGGAGGCGTGGGTTCGATTCCCACCTAGGACAAACATTCATGTGATGAACGTTTGTGTTTGTTCTATATCCTGTTGTTAATGGCGTCTATTCTGTCATACCACTAAACTAAACCAATCTAACAGGACTAAAATTATCTGCCTCTCTTTTCATTTTAATATGTGAGAGAAGGATGGCAACTATTTTAGAGCTGTCAAATTTAGTTTAGTTTAGAGTGCAGCAGAATCGATGCCAATATCTATTTAAGGGTATTTAAACATATATATATATATATATATGTATGTATATCAGTCTCTGGCAGCCATATCACAAGCTTTGCTTAGTTTGTGGTCAGATGACCGTGTGTGCAAAAATGTCCGGAATATTTATAAAAAAAAAAAATTACAAAACATATTAATGTTATATTGGCATCGATTCTGTTGTACCATTCACTAAACTAAACCTAAATTTGACAGGACTAAAATTATCTGCATCACTTTTCATTTGAATATGTGAAAAAAGGATAGCAACCATTGTAGAGCTGTCAAATTTAATTTAGATTATACAATGGATTACCAGAATTGACTTCACTGTTCAACTAACCTGAGTTTACTTGCATGGACCCCTCAAGAGACCAACCCAAGTGAGGAAACCAATTTTATGAAACTTGTTAAATGCAAAATACTTTTTCACTTCTCATGCTCGTAAAGTTCTTTCCCAATGTAAGCGGACTAAAATTGCTTTTTATGCTCTAGTGCACAAAAGACTTTTTTGCACTAGTGCAAAAAATGTTGGATAATCCCTCAAGAGACCAAATAAAAGCGGAAATACACTATAGAGATTCGTCAGGAAAAAACAGTTTCAAAGATGAACTTCCGAAAAGTAACGCGTGATTCAATGATCTATAGTAAACGCATTACCATCCGAGTCGTCAGGTCATAAATCATTGCTCATGTCATCTCGCTCGCACCCACATGTCATATCTGTCTGTCTCGCTCGCACTTACAGGTCTTATGGTATGACGTGTATTGCTCGACGACTCAGTTGGTAACGCGGTGACTATAGTATACCTGTCCTTTGGGCAGCGTGGGGTCCGTCCAGTACACCACCGCCGTGGACCCGCTCAGCATGATCACCTGCGACACAACACTTCACGTGAGATGGCGTCACGTCAGCGTCAACTAATGTTACAAGCTTTCATTTAGTTCCACCTGACCCGGTGTCTGTCTGTCTGTTATCGGTTTCTTCTAGGCAAGCGTGCTCGACAAAACCCACATCGTCGCCTAACATCAGGAGAGTTGATGGTCAAACACAAGACAATCTTATATATATAAAAGAAAGTTGTGTTAGTTACACTATTTATAACTCAAGAACGGCTGAACTGATTTGACTGAAAATTGGTGGGGAGGTAGCTTAGAACCAGGAGACGGACATAGGCTACTTTTCATCAGCATCATTACCATTTTACATCACTACGCGGGTGAAACCGCGTGGCGCAGTTACTTACTATTAAAAATGTTAAATTTGACCCATTTCCCGGTGTTCGATTGAGTTGAAATTTGTCATACTTGTCAAGTTCCGATGACAATACAATATTATGATGACAGCGAGCTGATCTGATGATGGAGACGGTGGACAACGGCACTCCTCGATGGATAATAGTAGACTGGCAGGGTTTGGGCTCATTTTGATAAGCAAATCATTCACATCACTAATTACATAAAAGCTTGGATTGAAAACGACATTTTCAATAAAAAACTTATTTTCAAGGGTTGACCGAGCTAAGCATTTGTATGTACAGTTGTCGATCTCATACTCAAACTCACTTTGCAGGAACGGGACAGAGCATCCCTTCCTATTCCAACCCTAAACTTTAAACTCTTATATCTAAGAACTTTATGAGCCGATATAAATATTTTTTTAAGTATAAATGTAGTACATTTAAATTAATGCCTAATATTTTTACTAATCAACCAATTGTCCGATAGCCTAACATGACAACGTGTTGACAGTTGAAGCTCACAAGCAGACGAAAAAAAAAACAAACAAACCAAACCACACTGTACTAAACGCATTACCATCTGAGTCGTCAGGTCATAAATCATTGCTCATCTCATCTCGCTCGCACCCACGTGTCATATCTGTCTATCTCGCTCGCACTTACAGGTCTTATGGTATGACGTTTATTGCTCGACGACTCAGTTGGTAACGCGGTGACTATAGTCTAATGTACCTTGAGTCCGACGGGCGGTATGAGCGGCGCGGGGTCGGGCTGCTCGTCCTCGTCCCCCGCGTCCCCCTCCATATCCCCCGGGTCGTCGAGGTCGTCCCCCTCGCCGGCGGCGGGGCGCGTGCGCACCGTGCCGTACACGGCGGGACCCAGCCCCGCGGAGTTGCTGGCGCGGAGAGATATCACGTACTCCGCGTTCGACTCTGGACATACACACATCGCGGTTAGAAACTTGGCCAACAGATTCTACAAGTTTACATGTTAAAAAAACTTTATTAATAAAAAAAGAAAGGTTTATAAAATAAGCTTTTTCGTATTCCTCTCAGCAAACCCTTACATTTGATACTCATACCATGTCGGTGGAAGCCGTGGTAGCCCATTTGGGAGACCGCTAGACTTGAAAGCGTGACGTTGCGGGTTCAAACTCCGGGCCCGTACCAATGACCTCTTGGAGTTTATGTACGGATTTTCATTCCACTGGCTTTTCGTTGAAGGAAAACATCGTGAGGAAACCTGCATACGTAGGGAGAAGGAATTCAATGGCATATGTGAATCCACCAACCCGCACTGGGCCAGCGTGGTGGATATGGCCCAATCGCTCTTTGGGTAGGCTAAAAGTCCAGCAGTGGACTGTTTAAAGGCTGATTATGATGACCATGATGGTAGATAAGAACATTTTGTCCGCCATCTTGAATTAGGTAATCATCTAGTACCAAAGTGGGCACGCTGAGCACCTTTTGAGATGGAAAAAAGCACTGAACTCGCGTGACGTCACGCTCAGATACTCGTTAGGGTAAAGTCGGCTCGAGTCGACTAAGAGAGCGAGAGAGATATAGAAACAAGCTTGATGAAGTTTTCACTTCAGTCGTGTGCTCCTCACACTTTTTTTTAAGACCAAATATGCTTAAAATTTGACGATAAGTCCTCAAGAATGTTCAAAAGTAGACCTAATCGATTAATTGACATTATTTCTTTATGAAAAAAAAATATGTGAAATAAATATTGTTCTTGAAATATATTATTTTATTCGGATGTGTTCACCGTAGCACGATTAACGCCGATTTTACAAGCATTACCGTCAAACAAGTGTAGTCTCTACCATTTCACCTTCAAGAAATTCACTCCTTGTGGCTTTTCTCTGTCCCCGCAGTGACTATTCTGTCCTCGTGCTCACAACTCTGTTCCACTTGTTCCTGTCTGTCCCGTTCCCTCGCTCATCCCACTTTGTTTTTGTTGAAATTTTCATGACCGTGGATTCAATGCCCTTCAGTCGTAATATTAAACAATTTACATATTATTAATAGCGTCAAACAAGTCATAGTCACAGTCAGAGTCAAGCAAAGTAAGTCACGATCAAGTCAAACTTATGCCCCTGTAACGTGGTGGAGATTTACAAGAGGCTCCTATGGAGTTTTGAAAACAACACGAAAAGACATGTTTCACATCGTTATATCACTTCCCCACACTCGAGCACGTTTACGAGCACTTAATGAATAATAGTTCACCATTTAGTACACATTAACACTCGAAAATACCAAAGTTTATGCAAACAATTCAACGAGCCGACATGTTTTTTTCTACGTTGGCGCCAAAACTCCTTGCAATCCTACTGTCGTCCGTGTGTCGCCAGTGGGTGCAACACCCCCAGCGCTGGTACAGTGGGCACGTTACTGACCGAGGTTCCGTATGACGTGCGAGTGTATGTGCTGGGGCAGCGTGCGCGACATCTCGTCCGGCACGCCCAGCCCCCAGCCCAGCAGGTAGCCCCGCACCACCACGCCTCCCCCCGCACTGCCACCCCCGGCCCCCTCCTCCGACCACCACACTGAGATCCAGTCGCGGCCCGCGCGAGCTGAAAATACCAAAGTTTCACTATGTTATTTGCATCAAAACTTTTGGTCCTTTGAGCTTAAATCAACTGGGGAACCAAATATTTGTTGAAGCTACAATTTTTCTAAGAAATGTACAGTAAGTTTTGTATTAGTTTTGTTCGTTTTTAGTGATTCGAGCCGCAATAAATTTAAGCTAGAAATAGTTTTTGTGTGTGTGTGTAGGTTATGTGTGTGTGTGTGTGTTTGTGCGTGTGTGTGTGTGTATGCGTGTGTGTGGTATACATACTAGTGAGCGGAGGCGGCTGCGGCGGCACCCTGGTCTCGTCGAGTTGCTGCGCATGTGTGATGTGTGTGTGAGTGTGTGTGTGTGCGTGTGTGTGGTATACATACTAGTGAGCAGAGGCGGCTGCGGCGGCACCCTGGTCTCGTCGAGTTGCTGCGCATGTGTGATGTGTGTGTGTGTGTGTGTGTGTGTGTGTGCGTGTGTGTGGTATACATACTAGTGAGCGGCGGCGGCTGCGGCGGCACCCTGGTCTCGTCGAGTTGCTGCGCATGCGTGGTGTGTGTGTGTGTGTGTGTGTGTATGTATGCGTGTGTGTGGTATACATACTAGTGAGCGGGGGCGGCTGCGGCGGCACCCTGGTCTCGTCGAGTTGCTGCGCATGCGTGGTGGCCGACACCCACTCGCTGAACGGACCCGACCCGTTCGCGTTGATGGCGGACACGCGGATCTGGAACGTATTACACACGCACATGGTAGATATTTCTATAAACTAATGACAACATTCACAACAAAAAATGTTTTTTTAAGTTTTAGTAAGTATTGTCAAAAGAGAGTTACAGTCGAGTCATGCGTGCTAAAGTGGTAGTCTTTGCTGAAGGAGTTTTGGAAATAACAACAGGACATGTTTCACCTCCATATAAAATAAATAAATATTCGGGACATTTTTGTGCACACGGTCACATCACACATCACATCATCAACCATTAAATGTGCACTGCTGAACAAGGCCTCCCGCTTAGAGAGGGGTGTTGCCATAATCCCCACGCTTGGCAGGCAGCTTGGAGATCGCAGTACGTTCACCGTGTACTAACAGGACGCTGCTGCCCATCCTCCAGTGGTTCTGGTCGCAGTTTTAGGACATACCCGGGTCCGGGCGCACACGGTCATCTGACCATAAGCTAAGCAAAGCTTGTGATATGGCTGCTAGATATAAAGTTTTAAATACAAACTTAAATAGATATTAACAAACACAAATGTTCATCACATAAATGTTTATCCTAGGTGGGAATCGAACCCACGCCCCCAAGCTTAGAAGGTAGGTTCACTACCAACTGGACCAACGGGCTATCAAATGATGTCACTTTCTCACATTATGTTTTAAAATACACTGGTTGACAATGATTGTTCACGTTGGCGCCTAATCTTACGACTAATTTATTCACAACTAGCTGCACCCCACGGTTTCACCCGCGTGGATTTATTTTTATTTTATTTTATTATATTTACTTCTTATAACAGCAGCTATCTGCTAGTGAAAGTCAGAAAAGTGAAAGAAATTATTTATCTATACTAATATTATAAAGAGGTTAGATTTGATTGTTTGTTTGCATTGAATAGGCTCCGAAACTACTGAACCGATTTGAAAAATTCTTTTACTGTTGGGAAGCTACACTATCCCCGGGTAACATAGGCTATAATCTATACCCGTGCGAAGCTGGGGCGGACCGCTAGTGTTACATAAGCGGAATATCGCTTATGTGTTGTCTGAGAATGTTCGCCCAATCTATGAGTTGAAATACCCTTCATTACTCGCAAGTACGCTTTTTTATACACTACGTTTGATCACCAACTCGCCTGATGGTAAGGGACGGAAATTTCATATTATGTAAGTTTTACCTGATACGTGGTAGCAGTGTCGAGGTCCCTGAGTTCGGCCCTGCGCGCGTTGGCGGGGGTAGTGAGAGAATCAGCCTTGCGCCGTGCCCCCGGCCCCGTCACCCCCGTGCCGGCCCTGTACCGCACCTTGTAGCCGGTGAGAGGCCCGCCGTGAGTGCGGGACGGGGGGGCTTCCCAGCGGACTATTATAGACTGGAATTATATAAAGGAATAATCTATAGAATTAAATATTGGAATGTTTAAAAATAAACTTAAAACTTTATTAGCACAAAAAAGCTACTATGAAATTTCAGAATTCCTTAATGATAAAAATGTTTTGATATGTAATGTAGACTAAATAATTGACATAAAATCGAGACTAGGTACTAGGAAAAGATAAAATTATAATAATAGCTTATATAGGTAGTAATAAACATCTAAAATACAACCAAACCAAAATATGATTCTAACAATATTCTAACATAGACATAATTTCGTTATTTATTAACTTTAATAAAAACTAATAATAATATATATAAAAAACTAACATTTGTACGCTGTAACAGGCAAGGACATGAGATACGTCTCCATTATTACGACCATGTATTCCTCCTTCCCCCCCGGACCTCTGCACGAAGCAGACGTGTCTAATCAGTCCCATTTTTAATTTTTAATTCATAAAAAACATAAATATCGGCTCGTAAGATCAGTGTTAATAATAGGGGCACATAAGTTGTGAGAAGTCCTGCCCTGCACATTATGTCTTCTGTGCCTGCACTACCTGGCTTCTTAGTGGGCCATTGGTGAGTGCTTTTTAACATCGATTACGCACAAGTCCACACTCCGTGCATGCAACGTGAGAATCGCCTGTGCTGCCGCCTGCGAGGCCAGGACCGGTTACAGATAGCTGTACTCATACGTAATCTGCGTAAGTCACAACCACCTGTTGCGTACGCGCATCTATTGTACAGTTCTGCTCGCCTAGTATTTGCGGCGGACTGGCGGTCTACGTTGTGTTACGATGTCCCGCATGGTCCGCACTCCGCCCCGTCCCTCGCTCGCGGCTGAGTTATCCTCCCCGCTGGTGCATGCTATGTCGGACCCAGATATAAGTAACTCGCCTATCGCTACTACAATATCCGTACCGACTATCTCGAGAGAACATGCGTTGAGTGACTCAAACATCACCTTACGTAAGCGACAAACAGGTGATAACTTAAGTAGGGATGAAATTATTGATATGTTTGCCCAACTTAGGTTGGAGCAAGATAGCAAGTTCAGTGCACTCATGAATAAGGTGCAGTGTGGCATAAATACACACACGGAACAAAATAAGAATATATCTTGCTCAATTGAATTTTTGGGACAAAAATATGACGAGCTAGTAGCCAAAGTACAAAGCCTGGAACAAGAGAAGTCCATAGATCGCCAGTACATTAAGCTGCTGGAAATCAGGCTTGAACAAGTGGATAAAACCTTACACAGCTCCAAGTTAGAATTGCGAAATGTACCTAAAAAGGTAGGTGAAACGAAAGAAGACCTACTCAAAATGGTGACAAACGTGGGTACTTCGCTCAGCGTATCAGTGCAGACGGGAAAATATACTAAATATAGAAACACTTGTAATTATATTATAAAAAAATTAAAGAAGGAGTATTATAAGAACAAATTAGTCAAAAACAAAGGTAACATAAAAGAAACATGGAAGATAATTAAAGAAGTTTGCAATCTTAATCAATCAAAAAATCCGTCAGTTGAGCTGTTAAATATTAAAGCCTGCCCGAAAGAGTCTCTTAATGAAGTAAACTCATACTTTACTTCAATCGGCGAATCTCTAGCAAATGCAACCCTGCAAAAGCTAAATGCCACTGAAAAGGATTTGGTATTTTTGGCGAAAACTCCAAACCAGCCTGTAAAATCGATGTGTATGTTTCCAACTGATATAGCTGAAGTTAGGCAAGTAGCCATGAGTCTAAAAACGAACAGTGCCCCAGGCTGGGATATGATCACTTCGGCTTTGGTCAAAAAGTTTATAAACCTGATTGCAGAACCCATTGCGTTTATATGCAATATGAGTTTTGAGACTGGCAAGTTTCCGTCCTGTTATAAAAACGCCATGGTATGTCCTATATTTAAGGCTGGTGACAAAAAGAACCCATCAAACTATAGGCCTATTTCGCTTCTTACTACTCTCTCAAAAATATTAGAAAAACTGGTCAAAAAAAGGGTCACACAATATCTTGAGAAAGAAAATATATTTAGTAGGAATCAATATGGTTTTAGAGAAGGACGGTCTACAGAGGACGCTGTGCTTATGTTGACGAACAAAATCACAACATACTTAGATCGTGGTGAGAAGTGCATTGGTGTCTTTCTGGATCTACAAAAAGCATTTGATACTGTGTCTATTCCTATTTTACTAACTAGGCTAGAAAATGCTGGGATTCGGGGTATGGCACTTGAATGGTTTACAGATTACCTTACAGGAAGATCGCAGAGATTACGGGTTGAAAATGATGAAAGTGACAGTGCGGATTGCACCTACGGTGTACCACAAGGTAGTACACTAGGTCCGACGCTTTTCCTTATTTATATCAATAATTTATGTGATACTACTTTATCTGGACTAGACCTGTTGATGTTTGCAGATGACACTGTACTTCTTGTTCACGAAAAGACTTGGCCAAAAGTTGCAAACTTAGCTGAAGATTGTCTTGCAGTAGTGACACAATGGCTTGAAAATAATTTACTTTCATTAAATGCTAGCAAGACAAAGTATATGTGCTTTAGCATAACGGAAACTGGAGCCCCCAAATGTGATGTAACAGTCAAAATCCACACCTTTCCCTGTAACCGTGGCGTCCGTGGCATACAATCTACCCAGTGTTCATGCACAGCTTTGTCTCGAGTCGAATCAATGAAGTACCTTGGAATGCACATAGACTGTAATCTTAACTGGAACATACACATAAAAATATTGGTATCAAGGATAAGAAAACTAATTTATGTATTCAAAACTCTTAGAACCGTGGCAGAACCTGCATTAGTAATCGACACATATAAGGCGCTCTGTGAGTGTATTATCAGATACTGTATTTGTGCATGGGGCACCGCAACTAAAACTAATATCTTGCCAGCGGAGCGTGCACAACGTGCCATTCTTAAGGTGCTTTTTTATTTGCCCTTCAGGCACCCAACTACTGATGTCTACGAAAAAACAAATGTTCTCAGTGTCAGAAAATTATTTATTTACGATAGTCTACGACGGTATCATAGAAAAACTGTACCTGTATTACAAAATGTAACCAAACGTGACCGTCGCTGTCCTGTCCCGGGAGCGAAACGAAAATTTGCACGAAGAAGCTTTGAAGGCATTATTCCGCTCTTATATAATAGACTAAATGAGGAATGTAAAATAAAAAAGTATAGCAACAATGAGATTAAGAAAGTTATACGGTCCTGGCTAGATACATTTGATTACGATGGCATTGAGCATATGCTAACAGATTTGGATGTCTCATAAAACACTTTACACATCACACACATACACACACACACACACTCCCATACCCACCCACACACACATCCACCTACACACCCACACCCATACACACACCCACCCACACCCACAAACACACCTACACCAACACACACACCTACACCCATACACACCCATACACACACCCACCCACATCCACACACACACCCCTACAATCACACACCCACCCACACACAGACAACCACCCCCACTCCCCACCACCCCTCCCTGTGCACATACTCCTGTGACTTCTTGTGTATTGAGATGGCACATAAATGCGTACATTTATATGACATTGTTTTAATACTTTTATTGTTTGATTATTATGTATTAGACTATCGCCTTATTAAGTGTATGTATTTGATATAAAATTTTGCCTGTATCTTTATAATTATATATATGTATATATATATTATTTTGTTTTGTATAAATTAATAACTTTTGTAAATTTTTTGTCATAACTTTTTCTTATTATTTTAGTCTGTTTAGGCATTTAGTTAGTAACATTTAATGGGAGAGGCCATTGGCTCCCGAAACACAGTATTTATTACTAGTTCGGAGCCAATGGGTTCATATATTATTTTGTCAATTTTTATAATGCCCAATAAAATTAATTTGTATTTAATTTGTATGTATGCTACTTTATATGTGTGTACCTACCATGTTCTGACAAATAAATAATTTGAATTTTGAATTTGAATTTGAATAATCTATAGAAGAATGGTCACAGTGAAAACAGAACGGAAACATTCAAAGATAAAAGTATTAAGTACCAGTAAAAGAATAATCATATTAGAAAACATTTATCATCATCATAATCAGCCTTTTAACAGTCCACTGCTGGACTTTTACCCTAGCCCGGATGATTGGGCCATATCCACCACGCTGGCCCAGTGCGGGTTGGTGGATTCACATACGCCATTGAATTCCTTCTCCGTACGTATGCAGGTTTCCTCACGATGTTTTCCTTCACCGAAAAGCCAGTGGTATGAAAATCCGTTACTTACTATTAACTCCACCTAATTTGACAATTTTAGTCTGACGACGTTTTTCTATGTCGCCATTGTAATAAAATGACTTCAAAAGTTTTTCTTTTAAATCTAATGATAGGATATCTAATGATAGGGGAGATGCGATTTATTTAAAATGCAAAATACCTATTTTGCATTTAAATGCCTTTTAGTAAAAAACATTTTGTATTTTATTTGAAATACCTTTCTAGATGTATTTTGCATTTTTAATATTCATTTCAAAATTCAAAATACTTTGTGATTATAGCCAACATTACCAGTCAACAAAATGAAATGAACGAATGACGCTTGTGTTGCCGAATTTGACCGATAGAGGCGCCTGCTAGCCATCATGCATAAGGTGCCATGTTATTAGACGTTTTTGTTCGGCGCGCCATTGTGTCTTTAGTTCTGTATTTATCATGATAAATACACCGTCCGTCAATACACAATACATTACCAGAAAACCCAGTATATTTCGTTGTGTCAATGACATTGTTCAAAACATTATTTGATGTTTTGTATATATATTTTTTTGTCTTCCCGTGAACATGGTGCATGTAACTGCGCCGAAATATCGGGAGCTCATTCCACAACCTTACCACGGTAAATATCCCGTTCATAATCATATAACTTTAATGAACAACCGTGATAGTTTAAAACAGTGTTTTATCAAATATTTTTTCGCACTATCCTACTAATATTATAAACGCGAAAGTTTATATACATAGATGTATAGATGTATGGATGTTTGTTCCTCTTTCACGCTGCAACGGAACAACGGATCGACCTGATTTTTGCATGGGCATAGTTCAAGAGCCAGAGGGTGACATAGGCTACTTCTCATCATCATCATCATCACCATTTTTCATCACTACGAGGGTGAAACGGCGAGGCTAGTTAAAAAAAATATACATCTTAAAACACGTACCGTGGGTCCGGCGGGCACGGCCGAGACGTTGGCGGGCGGGGCGGCGGGGGGCGCGGCGGCGGTGCGCGCGGACATCGCCTCCCCCGCGCCCCCCGCACCCCCCGCGGACACCGACACGGAGTACGCGGTGGCGGCTCGGAGCCCCCCCAGCGTGTGGCTGACGGACTCCAGCGAGGGGTCCACGTCCACCAGCTGGAACTGCTCGCGCCCAGACTCCACCTGGAGGGGACAGTCAGGGAGTTAGTGGTGTCAATTCTGTTGTACCATTCTCGAAACTAAACTAATTTGGCAGGAATAAAAATATCGGTGTCTCTTTTTTATTTAATGCGTCAGAAAAGGATGGCAACAACTTTAGAGCTGTCAAATTTAGTTGTAAATGAATTATTTAGTACTTTTTATTTTTTGTTTGTAATTATTGTTAAGTATGTTGCAAAACATCAGTTAATATCTGATAAGACATCAGTAAGTATCTGGAAAACATCCCACACCAAAGGACGTCCCATCTTCCAAGGAATGAGGGTCATTCCGTCAGGACTTTTACCATCGTCACGCATGAGACCATTTGGTTCTAAAATGGCCGCACAGTTAGCGGTGGTAAAAGCCCGACGGATGATATCATTAAGGCTGGAGTGGCGAGGAATTCTTCCCGTACTTCTGCTGCAAGACAAACCGTGGTGACCAAGCTGGTCACCACGGTTCCACACAACAAGCTGAGCAGTGCCACACTGGCATATAGATAATAAGATAGTTATATTTTTTTAAGGCTGTTGGTGTTCCTTTGAAATAAATAAATAAATGATGTAACCTAAGTAGAGCAGGTTGGCAACGAAGTGCCTAATTAAGTTATTTTCCCGTCCAGTCATAAAGCAGCGATCCTGATGAGAACAATCTCTGGGCCATACCGTCACCTGTTTTAAGCGTTTGCGAAAAGTCGCGCGACCGCAAATCGTACCTATCTCAGCGCGTTAAGGTTCACGTTCGCGTGATTTTCACCAATCACCTACACTGGCGTAAAACAGGCGATAGTACTGCCTCTGTTTATTCAAGCTGTTACATAGAACTATTTTTCCCGCTCCATTACATGGTTTCGTACTGAAATATTCTCTAAATGTCATAATCTTTGCGTCAAGGTTTATATAGCTAAGTAAAGCTAACCTCAGTATAATGCACGGTGTACTGCGAGGGGCGGGGGGCGGCGGGCGCGCGGGGCGCGGGCGGCACCCACGTGACCCGCACCGCGTGCGGCCCCACCGTCTCCACGCGCAAGTTCTGCGGAGGGCCGTGCAAGCCCTCCTCGGAGGGTGTCGTCACCTCTAATATCTAGAACATAGGATTCAAACTCGTATATCAATCAAGTAGGTAACTAATAAGAACTCGAGAAGTCGAGAGTGAATAGGTTTCTTCTAGGCAAGCTGACAAGCGTGCTCTATCGTAGGCCACATCATCGCGAGTTGACGGCCAAGCGCAAGCCTATTTATAATACAAACAAAAAAAAACATAAGAGCCTTGACTGTTTAAGCAACTCGGTCGGAATGCGCGAGTGAGATAGAAGACGCATGAAACACGACCTTTTCACAAACTTAGCTGGCGTTTTTAATGGATAAATTTCTGACCCGAAAGACGTTGTCGTGCCCAAATTTCATAGAAAACAGTTCCCTAAGTTAAGTACCAGTTGTCTAATTTTTTTTTTTTATTTTACTGTCTCACCTCGGTCCGCGGCGAGGCGCCGTGCTGCGTGTGCGCCAGCATGCTGAACTGGTACGTGGTGTTGGGCTGCAAAGAGGCCACGTTCATCTCGTGCCGCTGGCCCACGCCCATCGACACGCGCTCTCTGAAACGTCAACATCGCATTGACTGAAGTGACAGAATCATGGATTATTTAATTTTTTCCTCTGTGAAGATTTTGGCGTCGCACTCCTGTGCATTTGCCAGTATCAAATAGTAAATTACTATCAAGATTGATGAAATGTAGTCAAATAAGTCAGTCACAGTCAAGCAAAGTACATAATGGTCTAGTGCTTAGAATTACGCGCTTTTTCTGCGTGAACTCCGGTCAAAAACTTTGTAATTTTTTTTTTCAATGTGAAAGCTTTGCCTTAGCTACGCTCACGATCGCTACAACCGTTATTTCGTGAAGAGATAACAAACAAAGAGGGACATAAACACTCTTGCATTTTCAATCATCATCATCATCATAATCAGCCTTTTAACAGTCCACTGCTGGACTTTTAGCCTAGCCCGGGTGATTGGGCCATATCCACCACGCTGGCCCAGTGCGGGTTGATGGATTCACATACGCCATTGAATTCCTTCTCCGTACGTATGCAGGTTTCCTCACGATGTTTTCCTTCACCGAAAAGCCAGTGGTATGAAAATCCGTACATAAACTCCAAAGAGCTCATAAGTACGGGCACGGGGTTTGAACCCGCGACCTCACGCTTTCAAGTCTAGCGGAATCCCAAATGGGTTACCACGACTTTTTTTTAAATTGGCATTTTCAATATTAGTATGGTATGATAAAGAGACAGTTGACTCACCTCTCGCTCCCTTTCACTCTGTAGATGACAGCGTAGCCCGTCACATCTTCGCTCCCTTTCTCCGGCGCTTCCCAGCTCAGCGTGACAAAGCGGTGCTTCACGATAACCGCCTTTAATTCTTTAGGCGCAGAGACGATTGTTGCGTTTGCTTCTGACTCCAGTCCTTTTGCCGCGTGAAAGTCATAGTACTCTTCATATTCTAGGTCGGGTATAGGAGTGTAGGCAGATGACGTCTCGCCAAGGAAGTTTGAGTCTTCCGGGGAAGGGTCTAAGGTGGAATCTACTGTGATTAAAGAAGTAAGGATGTCGTGGGTGGAGTTTGAAGGGGGGATAACTGAAAATTGGGTGAAAATAATATATAAAAAAATGAAATTAAAAACGAACAAAATCAAAATTTAGGAACTGAAAATATGTGACGGACAATGGCGGTATCACTCAAGGTTTTAGTTATTTACACAATTACCATCATGGGGTGGCATTAGTACAGTAGGGTGACATCGGAACTATAGCTGCCGCTAAGGAACAACAATACAACTCAACAGTCACGCGGCGGCATTGACAGAACATTAGGTGGCATTCCCATGAAGAAAGATTGTGAACAAACGCACGCCTGGGGTGGAAAAAGATGAAATTGTATGAAAATGACCCGGGTATGTCCTAAAACTGCGACCAGACCCACCGGAAGATGGGCAGCAGCGTCCTGTTAGTACACGGTGAACGTACTGCGATCTCCAAGCCGCCTGCCAAGCGTGGGGATTATGGCAACACCCCTCTCTAAGAGGGAGGCTTTATTCAGCAGTGGACATTTAATGGCTGATGATGTGTGTATGAAAATGACATTAGCTTGAGTTATTTTTTTTTTCTTTGTCAATGTCATTTTCATACAATTTCATCTTTCCGCAGGCGTTAACGCTAACAGAAAATGGGTCTTATCTAGCCCCCTGGTCCGATGTAAAAAAAACATGAGGTGGCTAACATCAATACAATAGAGATCTTTCCAGGGCGGCATTAGTACAATATGGGGCGGCATTAGACCAATGGCCACCGTTGTGGGGCGGCATTATGACATAAATGACCATAATGGGTGACATAGGTACCGTCATCGGGCGGCAGCACGCGCAGCCGGAGCGCGGCGGCGGCGGCGCCGGCGGGGGACGTGCACACGCACTGGAACATGCCCGCATCCACCCGCAACACGCCCTGGATGCGCAGCGACGACCTGGGAACATGACCATTCCATGCAGCTGTCAGCAGGAATGTGACCAGGATTACAGCATCATGCAGCAGGTCAGTAGTTGCGTGTTATCGGAAAGATGCCGCTGACATTGTTATCAATTTTAAGCCCTTCGAACTCTTTCAAATTTAGTTTTGCTTTAGCATACCAAGAGGCTCATAAGCAACGAATCTCTGGTTCAGACTAAGCTCCTTAGTCTTGAGTATCGACGCAAAGTTGCTAGTCTATCGGTTTTTTTTCGGATACATTTCGGAGAGTGTGCATCGGATCTGCATGATTTAATTCCCTCCTGCCTATTTTTCTATCGGACTGCCAGAGCGGGCACGAACAATCGACACCGCTTTATGGTTGATATTCCGAAAACCTTTTAGAAGCGCTTTTTTCCACTTTTATTATGCGTACTGCTAGTCTGTGGAATGCGCTGCCTGAATGGGTGTTCCCATAGATACAATCTGGGTGTCTTCAAATCACGAGTATTCACGAGTGAATCGGTTTCTTCTAGGCAAGCGTGCTCCACCGTAGATCGCATCGTCGCTTTGCATCAGGCCAGTTGCCGGTCAAACGCAAGCCTATTATTAAATAATAAAAAAAGATTTTAGTCCTCACCCGTCGATGATGGCGACTTCATGGTTGTTCGGCGTCAGAAGGTCTCCATCCTTGAGCCACATGACGGAAGGCGTCGGTCTGCCGCGCACTTCACACCGCAGCGTGACGTCACCGCGCGTGCGCGCAGATACCACGCCGGAAGGGAGCGACACACGGGGAGCAGTCTGAGAGAGGAAAACGTATTTATACAATAAAAAAACAGATCCCATAAAAATACACAACCGTGTATTTTGTCTGGTCAAACAATCATATAAGAACAGACAAACAAACGTATGAAGGAGAAATCCCTACTGGGGCAGTCAGGCTGTAGGCTGCGCACGCGCAGTGACCCCGACCCCACCAGGTAGAACATGATACCTGCACGTGCAGCTGTGTAGTGTGGTCAGTAGAGTCGAGGCGCGAGTGCGCGCGGCACGTGTAGGCGCCGGCGTCCAGCGCTCGCGCACTCTGCACGCGCAGTGACCCCGACCCCACCAGGTAGAACCGCGAGTCCAGGTCGCTGCAACATCACACTGTACAATTAACGCACGTCCGAAACAACAAGCAAAATAATACCACGACAATAAGTAACGAACAAATAATCAAGCTTGTTTGAGAAAAAATACAAATATTTGCGCTCGCTTCGCTTGCACCTTCTTGGATTCATAGCTTTTGATGAGGAATTTCGATTATCTGTAAATATTCAGGGTCGCTCACATCATTCTGCGGACGTATTTCCGTAGTTTTCTAAGTAATAATTGAATAGGCCTAGAATAAATATATATATATATTTTACGGCTCAATTGCTTTGATAGATTTTTTTTTATTTTCGTGCTCGCTTCGCTCTCGCAATTTTGCAAGTGTCATTTTTCACGGAAAATTTCAATTGCATATTAGACACACCTAAAAAATTAATTGCATTACCTTAAGTCGATGGCAACCCCATTGTTGAGCCACGTGATCTCCGGCTTGGGGTTGCCAGTCGCCGCGCAGTCGAACGTTACAGATGCTCCTGAAATTTAAACGTTGAGCTTTGTATTCTCTTTGGTTTTAGATCTGTACCATTATCTGTGTCTTTGGGCATTGGCAATTGTCAAACTAGCGCGGCACAGGAGCCAGCATTTGCTTTTTTCTCGAATGAAATGATTTTGGCTTCCAACTTCTTGTGCATTTTGTCATTTTCTAAAACAATAAAAACGATATAACAAAGGTTTACTGCCCATGCTAGCGCTCCCAGTAAAAGGTTTCCACTGGCAACTCTAAAGTATGAAGGACAAGGATTGTAACGTTGTACGTTCCAAGTCTAAAATTAAATAAATACAAAGTACCTAACTAAAAATATAGCAATAAATATTAAATGAATATCGTTTAATATTAACATTAAGTACAAATTCTCATGTAAATATATACCTAGATAAATACTTTTAACTAGTTCCAAAGACTCCGATACGTAGGTACTTATCCTCGTCGGCAAACCTTCTAGAATCTTTCCGAGCGCTTCATAGAAACTGGATCGCAGGCGGCGATGCGCCATTCTCCATTCATATTCAGAGTGCGCGCACGCAGATCGCGGCCGCACTCCGTAATTATAAATTACGATTAAATAAGTACTATAACCCCTAAATTGGGTAAGTGTTGAACCAGTAGTGTACGAGTGTATTTCTGTGTAAACTGTAAATCTGATCTGACTGAACGGCCACGGCGTGTCACATATCTGACAGTGCTTTCCTCGTCGCCGTGGGCGTTCAGGATTCTGGACAATTAATTAATACCATCCATGGTACTTTCCAGAGTTTTACGGAAGACGTGGACATTTCATGGTGGACCTTTCACGTTGGACCTTTTTATGGTGGACCTTTTCCCACCTTTTTATGGAAGACGTCCAATGGTGGACATCACTTCAGCGGTGGTCCTGAAGACCACAGCAACTTAAATATAAAATGAAGACCACTACGTCCCGTTTATAACATGCTGCGCACCTGACGCTGCTCCTGGACCTGGCTACCATCTGGATGGACTGAATCCGGAACTGGACCAGATCGCCCTCTTCACAGCGACTTCAATTTCCAGG
Organism: Agriopis marginaria; assembly: GCA_932305915.1. Classification (NCBI taxonomy): domain Eukaryota; kingdom Metazoa; phylum Arthropoda; class Insecta; order Lepidoptera; family Geometridae; genus Agriopis; species Agriopis marginaria. The sequence continues at coordinate 9,432,847 of OW029939.1, read as the reverse complement.
AGAGTACTGTCCCTCGTATAAGTCGAAAGAATAAGCGCCACCCACTTCCCTTTGATATCTTTGCACTTATAAACGCCCTTCAGGCATAACTTAAATAAAATAATATAGATAGAATAACGCCCTTCAGGCACGAATTGTAACCTTTATATATTTTTAATAAATAATTGTATCGCTTGTAATCTGTGTTTACTTTAATACTACCGCACTAGGTAGGTTAACCTATTTTAATATAATAGGACCATTTAGTTAGTCACTAACTAGGTCACAGACTTTTAAAACGCGACAGGATGTAGAGCAGTACCTTCCATGATGGTAAGCGGCTGCGGCGTGGCTATGAAGCGCGGCGGAGACTCTACGCTGGCGACCTCCGCGCTGACGCGCAGCTCGATCTCCTCGCTCGTCCTGTAAGCACGGTACAGTCCAGGTCAGTCGAGTTGTTGCTATCTGTCTAACACGCACACTAAGGCAGGGCGCAAACGTGGACGTGCCTTGTGTCAGATACAAGCTACCAATAAATATTTGATTTCTATATAACCAGTATGAAATCAGCCACTCTCTTTGTATCCAGTTGCTTCCACGTGATTGGTACTGGGTGTGCTGTATCGGCAACAAAAAGTGTCTACGTTTGCGCAGCGCCTAAGAAACTTGTAGCAACACCACAGAAAAGAGAAGTAAATAGTAAGGAAATAAGAAGGAAAATCTGTTACCAGGCATTATGAGTGAACATTCTTATTTATGTCAATGCGTCGAACTCCGCATCCAAAGAACTTGGATCTCACCTTTTTGGGTTACGTCTCAAAGTTCTTTGTCCGCATCACAGCTGCTAACTGATTTCGAATGATTGACGTTTCGTTTATATGGGTGCAACTGGCTACAACAAATTTCTTACAAAAATGCCTTGACAGCCGTTAAAATTCAAACAACAAAAAAATCTTTTCTGTGGGTGACAACTAATAATCCGGCGGATCCAGCTTTCAAGTCGACTTTGGGTCACGTGGTATAGTCGAGGTCAAGTCAGACAGGGGTTAGACAAGACCACTTTCTGTCAGCGTTAACGCCTGCGGAAAGATTAAATTGTATGAAAATGACATTGACAATGACATTAGCTTGAGATAACATATCTCAAACTAATGTCATTGTCAATGCCAATGATTGGGTATTGTCTAACCCCCCAGGTCATCTGCTGGGTGTGTTCCACCAATGGCATCAGCCATTGGTGGAACACACCCACGTGATACCACTGATGCCTGATTTAGACCTGTTGCGCTCGCACCCGCCACCTTCCTTACCACATCTCCCTTGTTTGTCGGATCTGAGGTGAGAGTACATATAATTACAGTTATAACTATAATTATGTAGACATATGCGTAGACCAGGGTATTGAGGAAAAACAGAACACTAGTGAGGAGACCCCGCTACTTGCATGCAAACTACTACAATGTTACTCACTTGTAAACAGTCGCCGAGTGTAGCAGGGAGACTCTGCAGCGGTACGCGGCTGCGTCGTGGTGCTTCAGGGGGTCTATCTCGAGGGCCCCGCTGGGGGTCAGGGAGACCCTCGCGGTCTCCATACGCATTGGGGACCCGTTTTTTAGCCACGTCACCTGGACAACAAGACACAGTACAATAAATGGGCCTATAATAATAAACCGGCTAATTGCAAATCGGGCTCGCGCACTCAGGGTTTCGTACCACCAAAAAAAGTTTAATTTGGCTTATTACTTAAAGAAATAACTACTCACGAAATTGAATTGAAATCTGCACGATCTAATTCCCTCCTGCACATTTTTCTATCGGACTGCCAGAGTGGGCACGAAGAATCGACACCGCTTTATGGTTGATATTCCGAGAACCCATACGAAGCGCTTTGATTCCACATTTGTTATGCGAACTGCTAGTCTATGGAATTCGCTGCGTGAGTAGGTGTTCCCCGATCGTTACAATCTGGGTGTCTTCAAGTCGAGAGTGAATCGGTTTCTTCTAGGCAAGCGTGCTCCATCGTAGACCGCATCATCGCTTAACTTCAGGCGAGTTGGATGCCAAGCGCAAGCCTATTTATAACTTGAAAAAAGGAAGCGACTCACGTTGAGTCTGAGCGGCGGCGGCGCGGCGTGCGGGCGCGCCGCGCCGTACACGCGCCGGTCGGCGGCGCCGGCCGCGGCGACACGCAGCGACACGCGCGGGGACGCACGCATGCCGCACGGCAGCAGCGCCACACCGCCCGCCGCGCCCAGCACCGAGCGCGCGCCCGGCGTCAGCTCCGGCACGTCTGCGAAACATAACCACCATACCACCATATAATAATTAGTCTAAAATGTTGTGTTCCAACTCGTTGATGATGAAATGTTGCAAAGGGAGTAGATGTCTGCCAAACTGCTATACAGTTTGGCAGAGTAGGGTTATAATAACATGTATGTTAGTCAATAATATTTAAAAATATATATATATATATAAACTGACGTGGTTTCAACCGCATTAGGCAGTCTTTTTCAAGTCTGTAGTCGGAGTGACCGGCTTAATCTTACGTGAGTAATTCCCGTGTAATATAAATAAAACGATATAACCACTTTACAGCTAGTCCTTCTCCCCCTTTTGATTGCAACCAGCACTGAAGAGCATTGTAAAGCTTTGGAGCATTGGAGTAAACAAGCTTCAGTTACCCGAATTTACCTGTTTTCTGGGGCCTTACGGACAACTGCTATTGCGGCACCTAATTTGCTCAGTTGGAAAATCACGCGACCGCAAACCGTATCTGGGCGCGATAAAGTTCACGTTCGCGTGATTTTCCAACTGAGCGGATTAGGTCCCGCAATAGCTGTTGTCCGTAAGGCCCCTGGTTCTTTTTCAGGCCGTGGACAAATTGTCTTCCCCCCCTTTTTTATTCCACGAGAAAGAGACAGATGTATCCATATTCTAGCTTTGTACCGTCTACGCGCGGATAAAAATGGTGGAAAGACAATTTGTCCACAGCCCATGTTAGGCTTGCTAATACTCATACCCATACTTATTTATTCATAACAATATTAGTTACATGTCACAGTGTATAAATTCTTATTATCTTTTACATAATCATCAAACAAGAAAAAAAAACATTAAAGAAAAAAAAACATTCAAATAATACAAATAAAATTAAACAGAATTATTAAATTACATAATGTCAAAATTAAATTAAACAATTAGGATAAACAAATAATATTAGTCAATAAAGAATAATAATTTAAAATGTCAGTTTTACATTAAGTTATCAGCAAAATATTGAATTTAAATAATGAATGAATGCCTACTGTACCTTAGGTAGAAAGTCATCCACCTTATAAAATGTTTTCTCAACAAGCCATTTCTTTGTTCTAAATTTAAATGAGTGTCGTGACGGTGCCTCCTTTATGTCGTCTGGGAGACGGTTGTAAACGTCCGTCGCCATTACGTGGACCTGCTTGGACATCTTCACTAGCCGGCAGGTGGGCGCGCGCAGCACGCGCTCGCGCCGAGGGGCATGTGCGCGCTGGTCGCCCAGGCACGAGTATTCATCCAGGTGGTCTCGAGCGTACATGGCCGCTTCCAGAATTACCATTGATGGAAGAGTCAGTATTACCGTAGTAACTTCCTCACCAAACATCCACACCCACCTGCTAGGAAGACGGTGGCTATCCTCGACACGATGGTGCCTACCCCCTCCACACTGGCCACGCACTGGTACTGCCCCGCCAGCGATGACGTCATACTCTCTATTACTAACGTCCCATTGGGCAGCTGCTTCCTGAAACACACGAGATGAGGGATGTTACTTCCCTGTCGCACTATTGACTATTCGAATGGAAGTGACAGTGACATATCGGGACCGTCCATTAATCACGTGATGTTTTTTAGATTTTTTTAACCCCCCCCCCCTCCCCCTTGGTGATATGTGGTGAGGTTTAAGACTAAACCCCCCCCCCCACCCAAAATCACGTGTAGTTATTGAAACCTACAAAGAATCTTTATTTTTTTTAATATTATTTTATACAGGTATATAATCTAATTTTATTCTGAAATTAAGGACCATGACAAAAATGTTGCAGTTTGTTTTTGATTGGCAAAATCACGCTACACGCTGGTTTTCGGTTTAGAAATCGCGCGTTTGACGAAAAAATAAATACACGTGATATCTTACTACACCCCCCCTCCCCCCTTGTGATATTTCGTGATTTTTGCAAACACCCTCCCCCCTTTCCAGCCTCACGTGATTAATGGACGTATTATAGCAGGTCCTGTACCCACCTGTACTTGTCATCGCTGGAGAGCGCGTGGTCCCGCGTGGGCATTGCGCCCACGTTGTGGCGCCACGAGAGCCGCATGGCGTGCCTCGTGATGGCGCCGCACGTCAGCAGCGCTGACTCCCCTGGCGCCACCACGAGGTCGCTCGGTTCAGATGTGAATCTGATGCCGGGGTCTTGGTCTTCCCCTCCTGGGGAAGAGGGACACAGAGTTACACTTCTTACTCTTTCTATTTATAATAATCTACACAGGGGTCGTTTTTTCTATGATCCAAGAAAACAAGATCTAGCACACTCGGAGTTGTACCGCAATGACGTCACTGTCCAGTTGCCACTTTATTGTAACAAACACAGATACTGGGGAACAACTTTTTTAATAATCTATTAATTTAAATACAAAAAGCATTTCAATTGTCATTTGGTTTGTCCGCTCAAGAAGTTAAGGACGAATTGAATATATTAAACACAATTTTATCAAAACCACATTGATTTATTGGATTCCCACAGGTAATATACGAATATTGGGGAGTTATAATTTCACGCTACTGTTAACACAGAAAATCATAGAGAGTCCGCCATTGTTTCGTGTATCGTCATCTCTCTCGAACTTGTTGTAAATTACTTATTTTGCTCTTGCTTATGCACGTGTACGTGTATCCATGACATTGATGACATCATTGTGGGACGCCCACGTCACATTATTTCTCGGAGTACTATACCTGGCGGAGTATATTATTATACCATGTTTTTTCCATATTTTGGTGGACTGATGCTATTTTGTTGCCAAAACTTCCAAAGTTACGTTTACGTTCGTCCAAGAGTGGTCCCATACAACTTTTATCAAAATCATAGCGAAATGAACGAATCCCAACACTTCCTCGAAGCTAGAGATGTTTGTTTTAGATTAGGTTAAATTAGCATCATTGATAAATTTTTGTAGATTAAAACCAAATTAAAACAAAAATAATTGACCCCAGTTAATTTTTTTTTTTATTATAACGTATTTGAATGCAGTTTGGGATGAAGATAGCTATACCCTGGATTAACGCACACGCAACTGCTTGTCCCGAAGAAGTAAAGATTTATGTACAATGGCGGTTGAAACCACGGGTCGCTGATAGTGATTGCATCTGTAAATAGCTGCTACAAGGTCACAGGACGATCACTATCAGGTACCTTCCATATACCTCCAGTAAGAATGTCATTAGAATGGTACCCATGGAGTCCTATTCATACTTGTGCGGTGAATCGAGCTCGTTCAACGCGACCATTGTGTCCTGACATCTGGCCGGCCATCAGGGCTGCCATATACCAAAATATATTCCTACGCTACGCCTGTACTTCTGAACCAGGTAATTGTTAAATTACCATAATCTCAAAAACATTCTTATAGTAACCCTAAGATTAAGATAATATGTAGTACATATTTTCCCGTAATTACTAACTTCTCCAACGTTACGAGCATGTTTGTAGTTAGTGAATAACCAAGCTAGTGTCTATGCCTGTTTTTACTATAATCCGTTTTTTAATCTTAGATATATTATGTAAACAAAGAAATGTCACGAAAAGTCACTGTCAAAGTTACATGCCAGTTGCTCAAAACATTTTTCACTTATGATCAAAAAAAAAAACCCTATTTCCCTCAGCTTTGCTCTCGTGCGGTACAATGGGGGATATACTGATAGCTCAAAAAATTTATAAAAAACATTATAAAAGATTGTAATAGATGGCGTTATTATAGAGGCGTTGACTAATAAGATAGAGGAAATAGAGGGCAAATCAAACGTTGGCCAGAAATGTTTAGAATCCCTACTGTCCTACCAGTCTAGTAAAATATTTTCTACCAAAATATATTTTATTTATCATAACATTGTATAGAACAGATATTACGTTAAAATAAATAGAACAACACGATTTTTATTTTATAATTGTTCATATTACAACTAGAAAAACGTAATAAAATACTTTTTTGGCCAAATATTGTAAACTACCATTATGAAAGATATTTTTTGCACTGGTAACCCCTTTGTTTACATAAAATATCTAAGATTAAAAAACGGAGTATAGTTTTTATAATTTCTACCGTATTATAATGTAAGGGTTATGTTGTATCACGTGCTGCACAATTTCCAATGACAAACTGTGAATGCTGGTCGGATCTGTGTTCGTCGCGTTTTACAATGTTGTTATTTTTTCTTCTTTCCTCGTGGGAGGATTTTGGCGTCGCACGTCTAAAGGTGGCGACTGACATGAACATTCGCTCGGTGTGAGCACGTTACAAGTCGTTCATTCGGCATGTCAGTACAGCGAGCCGGCCCCTCGATGGCAGCGTACCCAGCATGCTGGCGGCATTACCACGCTGAATGGCAATGGTCATGCGTTGAGCCAGAAACACGCCAGCATTTTGGTAACTTTGTTGGCTAATAAGATTAGCAACTATTTAGCAGACATATATTTTACATTAATTTATATATCGCGTATAAGTCCGTGTTTGACAACCAACATACTATTTATTTTTGTTGTCAATTTACGTGTTTTTAAAAACACATTTTAAGAATGTGCCAGCCCCATGCCAATCGCACATACAAAAGGATTTGATCCTTTATCGAAACAACATCCATATTTGCCGTCCCCGAACAAAATCTTCAACTTTATTGTCTACCGCATAAAACCCTTTATTCAATACCTTGCGATCTTGTTTTTTGGCATCCTTTTACTAACACAGCGCTTTCATTTACCTAAACCCTAAGCTCTTACAAATAGAGTTCAGTTTTGAATACTTTCTTGAAGTTTATCTGAAGATATAATCATTGTTATGTAATGGTATAAAAATCGTTTTATGGGATAAAGTTTAATTAAAAGGGACTTGAAGGCTTCGACCAAGGTAAAATTAATGGACGGGCCATAACCATAGAACTTGCTCAGTAAAAACGAGTCAAAACCGTTAGACATATACTGCAACACCTAAATATAACCATGTACAGTACATTTGTTACAAAAAATAGATAACAGTTTTTGTTGTGCATTTGCACTTCGGGAAAGCACTCGAAGGCATAATTTTGTCAGATGGTTCTTTATCATGTAACAATAGTCGCGTGTTGTACTTCCTACGGCTAGAAACCGACTGAAACGAAGTGAGCGCCGACGCTCATTTTGTAATCTTCAAAACTGCGCTTCTTCTGGGCCCGTCCATTCATTTTGTTATGGTCGAAGCTTGAAGGTCGTGTTTTTATTTGTTCTCGACGCGAAGAGGTTATTGAGCTGAGAGGTTTGAAAAGTTGTTGGGACTTGTGATTATTGGCAGTCAGGACTCGAAGGTTGGGGCATAAGTGCCTTTTTTATTTAAGTTCCGAATCTCTGTAATATCATTTTTACATGAAAAAATGTCCGCCGACTTCCGTCGCCTAGCTTAGAGGAAGATTTGGAATAACGTTCACGGTACATTTGAATAAGCTGATATTGATAAAATCTGTCATCATCATCATCATCAGCCAGAAGACGTCCACTGCTGAACATAGGCCTCCCCCTTTAACCTCCACACTGAACGACAGCCTGCCTTCTGCACCCACTGAATGCCCGCGACTCTCACAATGTCGTCGGTCCATCTAGTGGGAGGCCTACCTACGCTGCGTCTTCCGGTTCCCCCCCCCCCATGTCAGACAAAGATAAAAGCTGTATGGGACGAAATACCAAAGATAATGTTTGTCATACACTACATGGTAATACACTATAGATAAACTAAGTACGCAAAGTTAGACAAGTTGGTGGCCAAACAGTAAAAAAAGATATATTTTTTTACAAATTTAAATGTTATGTATTTTTTTTTAAATTTAATAATTATTATAATAAAGATAAAGATTATTTAAATTGGCATAACCATCCTCGCGTCAAAACAAACTATCCCATTTTTGACAAAAAAAGGATCTGTATTTTTTATTATATTTTGTATATTTTATACATTCATCTTTTAGTTTAATTGTTTATTCTCGTAGGAAGGTTCACAAATAACAACACACTGTATACCGTAGAAAGAAAGCAATTTTATTCACAAACACTGACATGGCCTTAGTTTGCCGCGAATGAAACACTTGCGCGATCTAATTTTTCCTGTGGCGACATCTAGCGATATTTTTCGGAACTAAATAAATAATGCCAATAGATTTTACCATGCAATGCGCTCTGGGTTTGGACATACCGCCCACCAAAGGACGTAGTCCTTTAAGAAACTCTAAAAACACTATATAAAATAAGTTGTGACTCTAAATTGATATAAACTGTGACAGTTAGAACAACCGCCCACCATGACAGAATGTCTGGTAATATATGAACACATAAAGAAACTAGTATAATGACTCTAAACAAAGTTACTCCTCTAAAATACATGTTAAACATATCAAACAACTTAAAATCTAATCTAATCTACTCAGTTGTTTTTGGCAAGAAACATAACTTATTACACGGTCTTTTGCAAATTCCATTTTTAGTTTTAATAGATACCACTCTCGTTATGTTATCTTTTCCGCTGTGTTTCTCTACAATTCTGCCCAACCACCATTTAGCTGGGGGTATATTGTTGTCTCTTATTATGACAATGTCATCGATATCAGGTTCAGTCTTTTTTGTGGTCCACTTGTATCTCTGGTTCAAGGTGACCAAGTATTCGTTGGACCATTTTCTCCAAAAATCGTTCATCATTTTTTGGCAGTACTGCCACCGTCTCAAATTCGAAATGTTATGCTCCTCATAAGTCTCGTCCGGTATAATTAATAATGGTTCTCCCACCAAGAAATGACCAGGTGTCAAGGGCTTCGGGTCGTCTGGATTATCACTCAGATACGATAGGGGTCGTGAATTAAGACAGGCTTCTATCTGTGTCAAGACCGTCGTTAGCTCCTCGAAGGTAAGTGTAGAGTCCCCGATGACTCTCTTGAGATGCTTTTTTGTAGAGCGTACACCCGCTTCCCATAAGCCTCCAAAATTCGGTGCGTATGGTGGAATGCACTTCCACGTTGTGCCTTCGTTTGCCAGAAGGTGCTGAAGCTCGTCAGGTAGCTGTGACGTAGATCTGGTAAACATTTCTCGTAACTCTCTGTCTGCGCCGATAAAGTTCGTGCCATTGTCTGAGTATAACATCTGGCAATGGCCTCTCCTCGATACGAATCTCCGGAATGCGGCCAAGAATCCTGATGAAGTCAGATTTGATACCGCTTCAAGGTGTATCGATTTGGAAAAAAAACATACAAATACACAAATGTAGCCCTTGTAGGATTTGGCTCCTCGCCCTGGTGAAAATCGGATATTGATGTGACCAGTAAAATCAACTCCAGAAATTTTAAAAGGTCTCATTGGCTTCAATCTGTCTTCTGGAAGTTGTCCCATAAACTGGTTATTGTTTTGCTGCGAATATCTCACACATGTAACGCAAGTTCTATAGCATTTCTTCACCAAATCTCGTGCTCTAAGTATCCAATACTTCGACCTTAAGAAGTTCAACATCAGTTGTGGTCCGCCGTGGAGAGTTTTAAGGTGCGCGTCCAGAATTATCAACTTAGTGAGGTGACTTTCACTAGGCATAATCACAGGATGACGCTTATCATATTCCACTTGAGCCTCGTGTATTCGGCCTCCTACTCTTAAGAGTCCGTTCTCATCTAAAACTGGATGAAGAGTATGGAGCTGACTCTTGTTCGGAATACTCTGACCAGTTCTCAAACGATTGATGTACTCTTTAAAATACATTTTCTGTGTCTCTTTTATACAAAATTGTAATATATCTTCAGTTTCTTCTCTACTCACAATTTGGAATGACATCTTTCTCTGTTCTTTAGGTAGTCTCAGGTTTAAAAACTTCTTGCAATAGGATAACACTCTTAACATTTTAGGTAAATTTGAAAATCTTGTCCAAATTGTTTCCTCCTCGTTAATAGTAGAAGTTAAAGCTTTAATCGCTCTTGTCTCTTCCGATGTCTCGAAATTCTTGCATATGCTCTGTGAATGATCATCTCCTTGCAACCAATTGGGACCATGCCACCACAATTGATGTTCTACTAACTCTAGAACTTGTAGCCCTCTTGACGCACAATCGGCTGGGTTTTGATCCGTTCCGACGTGTCTCCATTGATCACGATCCAGCATGGTAAGTATCTCAGATGTTCTATTGCTTACGAAAGTCGTCCACCGACTTGGCTCTCCTGCTATCCATGCTAAAACGACCGTGCTATCCGACCAAGCGAATATTTTAATCTTAGGTACGTTCATTATCTGGGAAACTTCATATACTAGTTTTGTAGCTAGTAGCGCCGCACATAGTTCCAGGCGCGGAATTGAAATCTCCTTCTCAACTGGCGCCACTTTAGTTTTAGCGGTGACCAGATTGGCAGCGGTGCTACCATCTTTGCTCGTTGATTTCAGGTAAACAACTGCTGCATACGCTGATTGAGATGCATCAGCGAATGTATGAAGTTCTACGTCATCGTCGTTCTTGCTTTGTAACCATCTAGGTATAACAATCTTTTTTACGTTTGGTAAATCCGATTTGAACCGTTGCCATTCTAGTAAGAGTAGTGGCGTAAGTTCCTCATCCCAAGATAACTTCGACTTCCACAGTTTTTGAATGAATATTTTTGCTGTGACAATTATCGGAGCTATCCAGCCCATTGGATCGTAAAGTCGAGCTATCTCGGACAGTACCATTCTTTTGGTTACGTCTCTTCTCGTTTCATAAGTCTCAGGTAATTTGAAGTGGTATTCAAATTGATCAGTGTTCTTATTCCAGGATAGACCTAATACTTTGATGCTATCATTAGATTTAAAATTTATCAACTGATTTGATCTCTGACTCTCCTTGTTGATATGATCGAGCAATTCGTGACTGTTGCTACACCATTTTTGGATCTCAAAACCACCTGCTCTCATTAAATTGTTCATCTGTTTGTAGATCTCGATAGCCTGCTCTAAAGTTTCACAACCAGAAAGTAAGTCATCCATATAATAATCTTGCAGCGTGATTTGAGCTGCGAGTGGATACTTTTCTTGCTCATCTTTTGCTAGTTGTTGCAGGGATTTCACAGCCAAGTATGGCGCACAGGATGTTCCAAAGGTAAGTCTCAATAGTTTATAATGCTGAATTGGATCGTGTGGATTAGATCTCCACAATATTCTTTGAAAATCTGTGTCTTGGTCGTCAACAACAACTTGACGATACATTTTCACTAAGTCTGCCACGATACAAATTCCATGGCGTCTCCATCTCATTAAAATGTGACGTAAGTCACCTTGCAGTTTAGGTCCGACGAGAAGATTGTCGTTTAATGACACATTATTTACTCCTTTACTCGAAGCGTCGAACACCACTCTCACTCTAGTTGTCTCCTTATCTTCTCGAATCACTGCGTGGTGCGGCAAATAAACTACGTCAGAATCGTTTAACTGCCTCTCATCTGTTATTTGCCTCATATGATTTTGTTCTACATAATCCTCTATCACGTTTTTGTACTCCTCATGTAGCTTCTTATCTTTAAGTAATCTCTTCTCTAGTGATATGAATCTTCTTTGGGCTATTTCTTTTGACTGGCCATTTAAACATTCCGGATTAGAATCTTTAAAAGGCAATCTCACAACGTAACGACCTTCGCTATCTCTTAATGTTGTTTCTTCGTATATTTCTTCGCTTCGTATTTCCTCTTTTGTCATTCTTTTTTTGATGTTATCAGGTTCTCTCTCTATCTCCCAAAATTGTTTTAAAAGTAGATCTTCTTTCAATTGAATATGCATGCTGACTACTTGACGATCTTCCAGTACTAACTCATTTCCTATTTTTCCAGATAGAATCCATCCCAGTTGTGTATTTTGTGCAACTGGTCCACTCGACGCAGAATGCCTCAGAAGTCCATCTAGTAGAATTTCACCGTGAACTTCAGCTCCCAAAATAATATCTATCTTTCCAGGGGTCCCGTACGTGGGATCAGCCAAAGGTAAGTTTCTGATTTCTGGCCAGTTAGGTATTGATGTGTCTCTAGACGGTAAGAATGACGTCAATCTCTTTAATACGAACGCATTGACAGAAACAGAGAATTTAGGACTATGTAAAGACTCTATCTCAAAGGAAACCAAACTCTTGGTTCTTGTTTGACCGTCACCGATTCCAGATACAAAGCCATTCACAGTAGATCGCTTTAGTTTTAGCGATTGTGCAGTAGCTTCACTGATGAACGAAGCTTCGGAGCCTTGGTCAATCAAGGCTCGTACTATTTGTGAGTAACCAGTAGGTGACTTTATTTTGACCATCGCTGTAGCTAATAATACTCTGCACTGGTGACTCTCTTTTGCAAAGTGAGCTACAACTTTCATCTCATGTTGTTTGCTCGATGGTGGTGCTTCAGTAGAAGGTTTCTCAGAAATTAAAGATTCAGCAGTAGTTGAATCTTGGTTGAATGCTCTCTCAAAATGCAGTAGCGTATGATGCCTCTTGCCGCAGCGACGACAACAGGTATATACTTGGCAATTCTTCACGGCATGAGTTTTGGACAAGCAGTTGAAGCACATACCCTTTGATTGTACGAACTCAGATCTCTTCTCAGGGGTTTGCGTTGCAAATTGCTTACACTGGTACAGTGTATGTTGTCCAGAACACATCGTACAGGTAGAACTCTTTTTCTCCTCTTGCACTGACGAATGATAAGATCTCTGCTTTACAGTTTGTTTTGCAGTGTTGCTGTATTGTGGTGTTTTAACTGTGGGTTTGCTGTTGTAAGTTTGGGATGGCTCTAGCATCTCTAAGGTCCTAAATCTCATCTCGAGGAACTTCTTGAGTTGCGTCCATGTAGGTAACTGGTCTGCATTATCCTCGGATTCCACTCTGCTCACTTCAAGCTCCCATAACTTTCGCGAATCAGGATCCAGCTTCGACACTATCAAGTAGTTGATAATCGCATCCCATGAACTCGTCTCAATATGAATATTATCCAAAGATTTTAAGCACGCAGATGTCGTATCAAGAAGATGCTTTAAAGCGGTAGGCGACTCACTTGTTATATTCTTTTGTGCGAATAACCGTTTCATTATCTCATTGGCGTTGAAGCGTTTGTTGTTGTAACGACGAATTAGCTGACTCCATGCTTCGGTATAGTTAACATCTGTAGTAGCTAAGTTTTTCAGTAGAATCTCAGCCTCTCCCGACAAGCAGCTCTTCAGGTAATGTAGCTTTTGAACGGCGCTCAAGCTGACATTTTTATGTATTAGGGACTCGAACATGTCGTGAAATGTCTGCCATTCTTCATAACCACTGGAAAATTTAGGTAAGTGGATTTGTGGTAGTTTAATTTCACTAGGCTTCTCTATAGTAGCTCTCGTGATACCAGAACCAGATGCGCCAGAAAATACTGAAGTTGGTTTACGGGCCTTTAGATCATCCTTGAGCTTTGTCTTATAATCTGCGTAAATATCTTCGAATTGTGTGTACACATCTTCCTTAAAGTAATTATGTTTGACTTTATCTGCCTTATCTATCGAAGCAGCAATTTCGTTATGACCATCCAAGAATAAATCCCACAGCTTCTCTAATGCCTCCGTTTTTGTCTCAATATATGTTGCAGTAAGTCTCTCTTTTGATGTCTTTTTATAGTTGGTTTGTGCCTTTTTTACACGCTCTAATAACTCTTCTTGCCTTCGAAAGCATGCCTCAAGTACGTCAGTCATTTTCTAAACTTTCATTAAAATCAATGATCAAAGTCACTTTTATTTTTCGATGATGCTCCAAAACACAAAGTCTAAAGTCACTCAGAGACTATGTCTCGTATTCACAAACCGAGTTCACGATTAAATTTGCGTGATTTTTCTAAGTTTTAGACACTTAGTAACTTTTTTAAAGTTCACTCGAATTTTTCTAAGTCATTTCCGACACTTGCAATATTTTCGCGATTTGAACTCCGAATTTTTCTAAGTCTTTTTTACACTTGTAATATTTTTGCGAATCGAACTCTGAATTTGCTAAGTCCTAAACAAACACTTAGAATATTTTTGATAATTTTACTCCGAATTTTCTAAGTCTTTGACACTTGTATTTTTTGCACTGTTTCACTTTACTCACTATTGTCTTTGATTCACTCCTCGGGTTTCCGGCACCATTTTGTTTATTCTCGTAGGAAGGTTCACAAATAACAACACACTGTATACCGTAGAAAGAAAGCAATTTTATTCACAAACACTGACATGGCCTTAGTTTGCCGCGAATGAAACACTTGCGCGATCTAATTTTTCCTGTGGCGACATCTAGCGATATTTTTCGGAACTAAATAAATAATGCCAATAGATTTTACCATGCAATGCGCTCTGGGTTTGGACATTAATTGTAGCTTTTATTTAGTTATTTTAAGTTTTAGTTTTTAGTTTATATTTTAAGATTTCATTAATTTTCTGTTTTTTTTAAGTTCCTATTCAATAAATTTTATATTGAAATGTTCCACATCTTAGAACCGACTATTTTAGAATAATATATTACGATTATAGGTTGCAAATAGACAGTTCTAGAATTTGGAGAGAGACAGGAAAGCGACCGTAGATCAGTGGCTAGAACGATGCGCATCGATGCGCAGCGCAGGTTCGAATCCAACGACGAAATTAAAGAAATAAATTTATGAGATATATATTCGTGAAATTTTTGCACACACGGTCATCTGACCCCAAACTAAGCAAAGCTTGTGATATGGCTGCCAGAGACTGATATACATACATAAATAGTTTTAAATACATACTTAAATAGATATTAACAACCAGATATAGAACAAACACAAATGTTCATCACATAAATGTTTGTCCTAGGTGGGAAATGAAACCACGTCCCCAAGCTCAGAAGGCAGGTTCACTACCAACTGGACCAACGGGGCTACAAAGTATGCTACGAGGAAACGTGTGATGCTGTTACAACTTGTTAAAATAACTTCGACACAGACGAAGCCGAAAACTATAGCACGTGTCATAGCTCAGCCAGAAGCCAGTTCTCTAGTGCTGACGACGTCCAGCCCTCGCAGCTCGAGTGGGTGAGTCAGCAGGGCGGCAATCAGGTCAATTGGTAATCCACCGCGCCCTCATCACGTCCGCAGCGCTGCAGCGGCTGCAGCGCTACATTTACACTTTACATATCTCTAGATATTTACCACTGAAAAGAAGGGGGAAACATAAAAATACGAATTAAGCACCACCTCCTATTTTTAAGTCGGTTAAAAATGAAACACAAGTTTTGAAGTGTTTCCATAAATCGGTGAAATATATTTCATCATAATCAGCCTTTTAACAGTCCACTGCACGCCTAGCACGGGCCGTGGACAAATTGTCTTTCCACCGTTTTTATCCCGCGAGAAAAAGACAAACGTATCCAAATTCTAGCTTTGTCGCGTCTAGGCGTGGATAAAAATTGTGGAAAGACTATTTATCCACAGCCCATGCTAGGCCTGCTGTTGGACTTTTAGCCTACCCCCGAAAGGGTGATTGGTCCATATCCACCACGCTGGCCCAGTTGCGGGTTGGTGGATTCACACACGCCATTGAATTTCTTCTCCGTACGTATGCAGGTTTCCTCACGATGTTTTCCTTCACCGAAAAGCCAGTGGTATGAAAATCCGTACATAAGCTCCAAAGAGCTCATTGGTACGGGCCCGGGGTTTGAACCCGCGACCTCACGCTTTCAACTCAAGCGTCTCCCAAATGGGCTACCACGGCTTAAAATATATTTATTTACACGAAAAATATTTATAACAGATATTTAAAATCTGAAACTATTATACTATAGCTACCCACCCGCCCGGCTTCGCACGGGTGTAATTTACGTGCGAAGCCGGGGCGGATCGCTAGTTATATATAATATAAACCTTCCTTGAAAATGTATCTAACTGATGGTGAAAACCGCATCAAAATCCGTTGCGTGGTTTAGGAGGAGTTAGCGGCCATACAGACATACAGACAGACAGACAGACGCGGAAAGCGACTTCAGTTTATACTATGTAGAGAAGAGAAGATAAGTTTTTTTTTTTTTTCTTTTTGTTTACATTGTAATATTAGTAGTAGTTATTATGAAATGTATTATCCCTCAGGTACTGTGTACCACAAGATATCAAATGTTAGCTCACGGACCGGCATTTTAAATATTGTTAGCGTGTGTGTGGGATGTATGTATATGTACCCGTGACCCACACCCTCCAGTCCTGCGACCGTCGGCTGCCAGCTGTCTGTTTGTGCAGCGCTCCACAATACAATGTTTTGATTGACAGACGGACAAACATTATTTTATTGGTTTACCTGAGCGGGGTGACCTTGTTTGTGGACAGATATAAAATTACTACCTACATCATGTGGTTATACACGGCATTATTCTGAGATACAGGGTAAAATTTGTCCTTGTTTTCATCATCATCATCAGCCAGAAGACGTTTGCAAAACCGTTGTCAAGGAAATTATATGCATCTAAGGACAATAAAACTTGCAAGTGGAAGTAGCAACAGGCAGGCCACATCGCTCGAAGAACCGATAACCGATGGGGAAGAATGGAAGAAAGTGGAGACCACGAACCGGAAGACGCAGCGTAGGGAGGCCTCCCACTAGATGGACCGACGACGTTGTGTGAGTCGCGGGCATCCAGTGGATGCAAAAGGCAGGCTTTCGTTCAGTGTGGAGGGGAGAGGGCCTATGTCCGCCAGTGGACGTCTTCTGGCTGATAATGATGATAAATAATCAATTTGCGCAAACACCATGATCGCTTACAATAATTACCCGGCCTAGCTACAAGAACAAAAAAACTGTTTGAAGTTTGAATTTCCCGCCATAAGTAACGTACCACTTTAAATGTTGAATGAAGATGAGAGGATCATAGAGAGAGAATCTCTACATAGTATAAATTGAAGTCGCTCTCCGCGTCTGTCCGTCTGTCTATATGTCTGTATGGCCGCTAACTCCTCCTAAACCACGCAACTGATTTTGATGCAGTTTTCACCATCAGTTAGATACATTTTCAAGGAAGGTTTATATATATAACTAGCGACCCGCCCCGGCTTCGCACGTAAATTACACCCGTGCGAAGCCGGGCGGGCGGGTCGCTAGTAATATAATAAGAGGCAGGTAGCAGTGACCTCTCCAACGAGCACAGTGGGCTTACTCTTCACACTCGATTTCAATCGTAATTTGGGATCGAAAACATGCCATTTAGTACTCTTGAATTGTAGGACGATTGGAACCGAAAATGGTGGAATTTATGGAACTAAATAAAATCGACTCAACTCGACGCTTTCGGTACTCTTGACGCGATTGAAGAGTACCGAATGGCATGTTTTCGATCCCAATCCCAAGTTACGATTGAAATCGATTGTCAAGAGTAAGCCCACAGGAAGGGTCGCAGTATCGAGATATGATCTACTTGTCGTAAATCTGTGTTAACTGGTGTCAGGTCAGTCGCCGCCCGCATGGAGATCTCTCACTGATCACATATACTTGGTTTTACATTAGATATACACATCTTCCCGTCTTCCCGTGAACATTGTACATGTCATCATCATCATCATCATCAGCCAGAAGACGTCCACTGCTGAACATAGGCCTCCCCCTTTAACCTCCACACTGAACGACAGCCTGCCTTTTGCATCCACTGGATACCAGCGACTCTCACTATGTCGTCGGTCCATCTAGTGGGAGGCCTCCCTACGCTGCGTCTTCCGGTTCGTGGTCTCCACTCCAGAACCTTTCTTCCCCATCGGTTATCAGTTCTTCGAGCGATGTGGCCTGCCCATTGCCACTTCAACTTGCAAATTTTAACAGCTATGTCGGTGACTCTGGTTCTTTGGCGAATATCCACGTTTCGGATTTTATCGCGCAAAGAAACTCCGAGCATAGCTCTCTCCATTGCCCGCTGTGTGACTCTGAGTTTTTCCAAAAAAGCCATACGGTTGTGGAATTCCCTTCCGGTCTCCATTAGACAATCCCAATCTATCAACATTTTCAAGGCTAGAGTGAAAGACTTTTACCTTTCCCAAGTCTAAAACTGTTCGTTACTGTTGGTGGAGAGTTTTTGGACATATCTGTTGCTTCGAATTCGTGTTGGTTGTTATTTGCTCTGTCATTGTGCGCGTTCCTTGCTGCTCTTGCATTGTGTGCTCATAATGCGAAGGTACTCCAGGGACTTAGGGTATAGCATAGTTAAACATATATACTAGGGTATAGTATGCATTACTTGTCGCGTCTGTATTATGTGTGTTTATGTATGTATGGATAATATTTATATAATATTTATTTATTTATTAATATTTATTATACTATGTATCATTTAGTAGTATTTATTTAATGGTATCATTAAAAGTGTTTTAGCATCCCCCGTCGATTCTGTTACGTAAATTCTTTCCATCCAATGGTTGCCTGGAAGAGATCGCTTTTAGCGATAAGGCCGCCACTTGTGGCACTAGCTCGTAAGTGTTTTCTATCGTGTTGTAATTTTAATTTCTGGTGTACACAATAAAGAGTTTCTATCTATCTATCTATATACTTGGTTTTACATTAGATACACACATCTTCCCGTCTTCCCGTGAACACGGTGCATGTAACTGCGCTGAAATATCGGGAGCTCATTCCACAACCTTACCACGGTAAATAACACGTAAATAATCATATAACTTTAGTGAACAGCCGTGATAGTTTAAAACAGTGTTTTAGATATACACAGTATTTTTACCGACTTCAAAAAGGAGGGGGTTTTTTATGTTCGTTACTTCAGATCTCCGTCATTAATGAAACTATTTGGAAAGTTATTAACCGACGAAAGAAGGAGGTTATCAATTCCACTGTAAGTTTATTTTTTGTATGTTTGTTACGTTACGCGACTACTTCGCTAGGCTGCTTTGCTTTGTTTGTTTTTTTTTTTTTTTTTTTTTTTTTTTATATATTTTGTTGTGTTTCATACCTCAGAGGTAATCCCATATGGATTTTGATCAGAATTAAATCAGCGCTTTTTGAAAAATTTAACTACATAATACCAAAAATACATGCACAGACGTTTTGGTTTGTGGTTCAAAAGTTTTGATGAGGAATTTCAATCTCTGTTTTAACTATGTAGGACATGTAGGTACCTAATACCTATAGTATTGTAGTCGGTTTCCGTTTTTTTTTTTTTTTTTTTTTTTTTTTTTTTATTGAAAGTACCTATATACTGTATACTACTTTCAGATTGCTCACATAAAAATTTCATCAAATCAAAGTCCCCTCGTGGGGACAGAAATCTCATATTTCATAGCACCACCATGTTATGATACCTCTGTGACCATTTACCATTGTGAATGGTATTAGATTCATCATAATATATCACATCAGCAGCCATCAAACGTCCACTACTGGACAATGGCCTCCCTCTTAAAGAGGGGTGTTGCCATAATCCCCACGCTTGGCGGGCGGCTTGGGGATCGCAGTACGTTCACCGTGTACTAATAGGACGCTGCTGCCCATCCTCCGGTGGTTCTGGTCGCAGTTTTAGGACATACCCGGGTCCATAATATATGAAAACATCAATTGCTATTATAGATACCCATTCCTACAAAAAGATGAAAGCATCTTCCTTTAATTACTTCTAGACTCTCTCTTCTCTGAGAGAAACCGGGAAAATGAAATGGAACAAACCATAAACAACACGAAAGCGAACTGTGCCACAGATAACATAGCACTAGATGTCACTGGCCACCTGCAAACATTGGTTGCTGAATGAGAGGGCCGTTCTGATCACCAAAAAAAAAAAAGAGCTGTCAAATAGAAACGCCTAAGGCGGAGTGTAATGTTTTTGCCGGACAGTTATATTATTTTGGACGGAAAATTTACTAGATCCAATTATCCTATCAAATTATTTATTATATTTATTTATTTAATTGTTTTAATTTTAAAATTTTGTTAAAGGCACCGCTTTCAGCTTTACCACAGCTTTCATAATGCAGTAAACTAGAAAACAATCAAAAGGAGGTTCACTGTAGGTTGACTTTTTTTGCGTCGTTCGTAAACTTAAGTCGGAGGCAAGTTAGTTTTTTTGCCAGTAAAAAAAAAAATGAAAAAAAAAAAAAAAATGTTCGGCGTAAACTACGCTAACACGCCGGACTCTTGAGCACATCTCTATAAGTTTCCCGCGCTGAGTGCAGTGATTGAAAAATGGCGGCGCGGATATAGAGCAGAAGGATTGCGGATTTTAGAATAACAATGACGAGAAATAGGTGAAGCTACAAGATGGAAACTGCTGGCTTGTTCGCTGAGTTGTCAATAACGTGAGTTCGGACAGGCTGAGTGGCCGGCCCTAGCGACAGCATCCAGAGCACCAGACTGGACCCGTATTACTTGCTTTTGACGATAAACCTTTGCCTGAACCCCTGGAACTGTGTTACCTACATTTGACGATTTACCCTGCTCTTCTTACTTGTCTGGGTAAGCGCCTTTATTAACTAAACAAAATACAAACTAAAACTACAAATACAGTTAGACTGCCCATAGACCGTTGAAGGTCTAAAGACAATCCAAATGCTCAAGCCCACTACCAGTTGGCAGCGTACCCAGCATGCTGGCGGCATTACCACGTTGAATGGCAATGCTCATGCGATGAGCCAGAAACACGCCAGCATTTTGGTCACGCGTCGCATTAACCAGGCGCTCTGAAAGATTTTTGAAATTCTTCTTACTGGATTTTGTTGCCGATACGAACTGGATCATTGTAGAGATGCCGAGTAAATCAGCAATAAAGTGTTATTTTCGATATGCAACTCAGATCAAATAATACATATATGTATATAGTAGTGTATTATCTATGACAAGCAACGCGCCGCGTTACGAGTGCTTGTAGTTAGTGAATCAGAGCCGCGTTGTAACCCCCGGCCACCCATCCACAAACGAACATTCGAACATTATTAAAGTTGTGTTTTTTTTTTATTGTTTATTTATTCTCCACAGACTCCTGGATCCGTGCCCTTTGTCAACTTTTAACATATATTTTTTTAACTATATTTGATATAACATAAAACTAATGACTATACGTTAAGCTAGCGCCTTTATTAACTAAACAAAATACAAGCTAAAACTAAAACTACAAATACAGTTAGACTGCCCATAGACCGATGAAGGTCTAAAGACAATCCAAATGCTCAAGCCCACTATCAGTTGGCAGCGTACCCAGCATGCTGGCGGCATTACCACGTTGAATGGCAATGCTTATAAGTTAAGTGATTTAAGAATGTCTGTTTGAACCATGTCGAGTATTGACATGGTTAGGCAGAATACCGCGAACTCTCCAGCCTCGGTCGGCCGGTGGCGGTCGGATATCCGTCTTCAAGTTTTGATGGAACGCGCTACCGGACGACGTACAACAGTATGGGGGCTGTACATTATACCACCATATTGCCAAGGTTGATTAACGGCCTCTTATACCTTTGACGGTTTTAAATCAATTTTATTCAGTTAAATTACAATATGTGAGCTGGAAAAAAATACATGTCACAGATACATCTGTGTTTGAGTTTATGATTTGGTTCAAAACACGATAGAATAAACTTGCCTCGATCAAAAAAAATCTGAAACAAAGTCGATTTAGTTGTTTTTTTTCGTTTTATGCTCTAATGAAAGCTCGTACCAACCTGGAAACTGCATGTACTAAAAGGCAATCCTATCCAAAAAAAATATATTTGGATAGATTTTTGATAGTGAATAGTTTCGTTTTTTAGTGAAATTAAAAGCGTAAAAAGGTCGCGAGAATTAGCGCGCGGCATTCAGTACCGCGCCAGGCGTCATCAAGGTCGGACCTATGTTCGTTTTTGTCGCTGCACTCCCTCCGCGGGCGTCCTGACTCTTGCGTGGCAAAATACATCGTCGCTATAACTTTGCGGTGTCTGAGGGAGCGTTTTGTTGCCTACGCGACTCGGATAGTAGGCCGTTAATTGATTACACGAGGCTCATCAGCAATGAATGCTTAATTCAGACTATAGTCTTGAGCATCGGCTCCCTAATTCAGACTATAGTGCAAAGTTGCTAGTCTAGGTTTTTATCGGGCACATATATATACATTTCGGAGTGTGCGTGGGATCTGCATGATCTGATTCCTTCCTGGGCCCTGATTCCATAACTACAAACACGCGCGTTTAGTTAACCTCTAAAAGTTGGTCTCTATACCCTAGGAAATAGAGGTCAAATTTTTAGTAGTTAACTTAACGCGCCGCGTTACATGCGTGTTAAAGTTACAGAATCAGGGCCCTGCCTATTTTCTATCGGACTGCCATAGTAGGCACGAAAAGGCGACACGATTTATTCCACAGAGATACACTTTCCCCGTCGAGACACTTTTGATAAAACTACGCTTTTATTCCTGTAAGATACACTTTTTAAAAATCCATAATAAATTTACATAAAAATAAAAAATAAACTTTTAATTGACAGCTTCCTTGTTTCCTGAGAGATATAATCTGGACCTTTTCAAGGCCATAGTAACGGTATCTTCTAAGTCTGCGTGCTTCATCTTCGCCCACATCGCCGCTTACCAACAGGCGAGTCGGTGATCAAAGCGGACTTAAACGCGTAAAAAAAAGTTTCAGACATTCAATTTTATTCTCGCAAATGTTTTAATTATTTGTTTGTGTTGTCCATACTGCGTATTGTTGTGTTGTTGAGAAACAATGTACATTAGGCAAGTATCGAGTTCTCTAATATTGAACACGGCGAGGAAATGGAACGGAGTTGTGCCACAGAATATACAGTAGTACGTGCACACGTGGAACATCCTCCTTGTAGCTGTGTCGAGGTGTTGGTTACCTCATCAGCATAATTGTAGCTCCATCATCATCAGCCATAGGACGTCCACTGCTGGACATAGCCCTCCCCCATCGATCTCCAAAAGGGCCGGTTGGAAGCGGCCTGCATCCAGCGTTTCCCTGCGGTCTCTTTTAGGTCGTCTGTTCATCTTGTGGGTGGACGTCCTACGCTGCGCTTACCGGTCCGTATCGAGAACCTTTCGGCCCCATCGGCCATCTGTTCTGTGTGTTATGTGCCCTGCCCACTGCCATTTCAACTTGCTAATCCGGTGGGCTATGTCGGTGAGTTTCGTTCGTCTTCATTTCTGATTCGATCTCGTAGAGAAACCCCGAGCATAGCCCTCTCCATAGCTCGTGCGACTTTGAGCTTGCTTATGAGGCCCATAGAGAGAGCACGTTTCACTGCCGTATGTCATCACGTATGTTAGTAGCTATATATCAACTAAAATAAGGGTTAAGGCGTTTTATTCACTTTTGTCATAGCTTTTTATTTATAGTTTCTCAGCACAACGCCAAGTCGTAGTCTTTTTGTCAGGTCTGTGTCGCTGTCACTTACCGTCAAGCGAGCGTCCTGCTCGGCGACAAGTAACACCGTCCTAGTTGTAATGCGCGTCAGCTGCGACAATATTTCGTTCTAAACGTCCTGAATAAATTAAAGGAGACTGAGTGGAGTGGTTTACAGTATACGACACGACATGCGACACGACAAACGGTCTAGATTTGATAAAATATTCTCATCATCATCATCAGCCGGAAGACGTCCACTGCTGAACATAGGCCTCCCCCTTTAACCTCCACACTGAACGACAGCCTGCCTTTTGCATCCACTGGATGACAGCGACTCTCACGATGTCACCGGTCCATCTAGTGGGAGGGCTACTTAAGCTGTGTCTTCCGGTTCGTGGTCTCCACTCAAGAACCTTTCTTCCTTATCGGTTATCGGTTCTTCGAGCGATGTGGCCTGCCCATATTTCTTATATCGTATAATATCCTATCTATATAATATCCTATTTTTACCTAAATAAAATAATGCGCGAGAAGTCCCCATAGACATTTAAAACATACCTTTCTATTGTTTTGGTAAATTACCTCTTACTCGACATTTCGACTATGTTGCAAAAGTTCGTTTATATCTTCTCTTCTCTATCTCTACATACTATAGTATAAATTAAAGTCGCTTTCCGCGTCTGTCTGTTTATATAACCGCTAACTACTTCTAAACCACTAAACGGATTTTGGGATTTTCACCATCAGTTAGATATTTTTTCATGGAAGGTTTCTGTTAAATACTTCCGACTGCCTCTTGCATAATCCTAAACATCAAATTGGCATGTGCCAAAACATCGGCTGAAATAATTGTACTAATTAATTCATGTATTTTTAATACGCTTTACAAATTATGTAAATAAATCTTGAATGTCGATTATAACCTCTTTCTCATTGTCGTGCCTACATAAATGAAACTTCGCAAGTATATAATGACTTAAATCGAATTAGCGATTACTAAATATTGACCAATTAACAAAAATGTATTTAAATATATCGTATCGCTAGTCGTGTCGTGTCGTCGACTGTAAAGAAGAGTGCGGGTTTATTAAATTGCGAGTTGACGTACTCGCTTCAGTGGCGACATCTTTATTGGTTTTCAGTTATTTGTTTGATTGGAAGTATTGTTTTTGTTTATAAAGTTTTCAACTCACGACTTAGTTAACAATTAGCAGTGTTTATGAATGGAAGGGATAATTGCTCGGTGAGACAAACTCCAACTGAATATCTCAGGATTATTTTACAATTTATAAATAATAATGATATTTTTTTCGGGACATTTTTGCACACACGGTCATCTGACCCCAAACTAAGCAAAGCTTGTGATATGGCTGCCAGAGACTGATATACATACATATGCATATAAAGTTTTGAATACATACTTAAATAGATATTAACACCCAGATATAGAACAAACACAAATGTTCAACACATAAATATTTGCCCTAGGTGGGAAACGAACCCACAGGTTCACTACCACTGGACCAACGGGCTATCAAACGCCGATTATACTAAATATAAATTTTCATTAATTAATTTTGTAACCACGAAAGCGAAAGCAAAACCGCTCACTTACTCAATTTTAACGCGAATAAAATGACTAATAGGTAGTCAACATACAAAAACTTTGTACTAGGGTCCCGTTACACCCTTTGGGTACGGAACCCTAAAAAAGACCAACAACTTAGTGAGTTTGACAGAAGGAAGGAAGCATCAAGCCCGGTTTATGCCAGATGTTTTCGCACGCGCCACGCTATCTTGCTATATCTTGTTCGTCTGACCTGAGGCTGGAACGATAGATCAAAACTCATCATCGTCATCATTTCAGCCATCGATCTTCAAAAGGGCCGGGTCGGAAGCGGTCTGCATCCAGCGCTTCCCTGAGGTCTCTTTTAAGACGTCTGTCCATCTTGTGGGTGGACATCCGCTGCGCTTACCGGTCCGTGGTCTCCATTCGAGAACCTTTCAGCCCCATCAGCCGTCTGTTCTGCGTGCTATGTGCCCTGCCCACTGCCACTTCAACTTGCTAATCCGGTGGGCTATGTCGGTGACTTTCGTTCGTCTACGGATGTCCACAATTTTGATTCGATCTCGTAGAGAAACCCCGAGCATAGCCCTCTCCATAGCTCGTTGTGCGACTTTATTTGAGCTACTTACTAGCTTGCTTGCTTACTTACTTGCTGTTTTTGAGTTACTTTGAGCTTGCTTATGAGGCCCATAGTGAGAGATCACGTTTCACTGCCGTATGTCATCACTGGCAACACCACAGACTAGGCTAAAGAGTTTTGGCACCAACGTGGAAAAAAACATGTCGGCTCGTTGGATTATTTTCCTAAACTTGTGTATTTTCGAGTGTTAATGTGTACTAAATGGTGAATTATTATTTATTAAGTGCTCGTAAACGTGCTCGAGTGTGGGTAAGTGATATAACGAGGTGAAACATGTCTTTTCGTGTTGTTTCCAAAACTCCCTATGGAGTTTTGGAAACAACACGAAAAGACATGGCTCCTATGAGCCTCTTGTAAATCTCCACCACTTTACAGGGGCAAGAGTTTGACTTGACCGTGACTTACTTAGCTTGACTCTGACTGTGACTATGACTTGTTTGACGCTTTTAATACTATGTTAACATGTTTAATATTACGACTAAAGGACATTGAATCCACGGTCATGAAAATTTTAACAAAAAAAAAAGGTATTGCTATGAAACTCTTTGGGCAACAAACACTAGTTGGAGACCTTCGTCTTAAGGCACTGAGGTATTTCGGACGAGAAGACGTTAAAACTAAGTTAGTAAAAATGCCAATCCCACAGTTCGGCAGAAGTAAATCGAATCCCACCTGGCCGCTGGCCGGCTATCCGTGTCAATCAGCGGCCATTGGACGCCTCTTTCACCTTCCATCGCCACCCGAGAGGTAATCAGATTTGCGCCACCTGCCCCGGCCGTACCCGACACCTCTACTGGTACCCCTCGTTTGAACGTACCTGGCTTCAATAGGGCTGTCTAGTTTACTCCATCATCATCATAATCAGTCTATCTTAGACAACTGTTGGAGATAGGTAATTTAACTAATAAGAAAATAATAAATGAGTTAGCAACTGTGATGCGGCCGAAGAACTTTGAGACCTAACACAAAAAGTTAAGGTCCAATTTCTTTGGATGCGGAGTTCGACGCGTTGATATAATGTTGAATCAAGGTTCTGTCACAATGCCTGGCGACAGATTTTCCTTTTCATTTCCGTTCTATTTACTTCTATTTTCTGTGGTTTTATACAACTGGTGGTCACAGAGTCCTACTGTTACAATCGGTACCCACACTCAAGCAGTTCTAAATTTTTTACAGTGAATACAAAAATGTACGACCAGCCCTGGATAGTCCCCCGGGGGAGTTACCGTGTGTCGGAACGCGCTAACTCGGTAACTCAGTTACAAAAACCCGTTACAACTGTAACGCAGTTACGTGTTACGGGATATTTGTAATTAAGTAAACACAACCTTTATCTATACTAATATTATAAAGAGGAAAGATTTGATTGTTTGTTTGTTTGTTTGCATTGAATAGGCTCCGAAACTACTGACTCGATTTGAACAATTCTTTCACTGTTGGGAAGCTACACTATCCCCGGGTGACATAGGCTATAATCTATACCCGTGCGAAGCTGGGGCGGACCGCTAGTTCATAAATAGATCCATGCATCATTCAGGGGTACGCATATAGACCGTACCAAGCCGAAAGGAGGTCATTGTAATCATCATTATGACTAACTTTTATTATGAGATCAAACCTAAAATTGCGAAAAAATATCAGCTGTTCCGTAAAAAAGGTGACACTCGAAAAAAATTATGGAGCAGCAGTTTTTTAAATATTTTTTTGTCAACCTTCCTGCTCCATCATCAGAGTCACGTCACCAAGTTTAATACGCCCCCGAGTCTAGAATCGTTTGGTTTGTTTTTAAGCACGGAATAGGGAATTCCCTATTCTTAAGGTGGTACGTTTCACCTATGGAGGGAAATTCAAATTTTAAGCAGTTTTCTGATTCTTGTTGGTACACCGGGTAATTATTGTCAACGATCATGCGCAATTATTCTTTACAAAATCATGTAAAGTTATTTATCTCTAATGCACATTATTACTTACATTTGTCAATAAACGAATTTTTGCTGTTTCAAACAGTTGTGAGTAATAAGGTGCGTTATTACGAGCAAAATAAAATGTATGGACGGGCCCAGAAGGAGCGCATTTTTGATGATAAAAAAATGAGCACTCACTTCGTATCAGTCGGTCTCTAGCCGTAGGAAGTGCAACACAAGACTATTGTTACATGATAACGAAACATCTGACAAAATTATGCCTTCGAGTGCTTTCCCGAAGTGCAAAAACATATAAAAAAAGCGCTATCTATTGGAACAAATGTACTGTACATGGTTATAATTAGGTGTTGAAGTATATGTCCAACGGTTTTGCCTCGTTTTTACTGAGCAAGTTCAATGGTTAAGGCCCGTCCATTCATTTTATTTTGATCGAAGGTGCGTTACTGTTAAATAGCTGTACGTGATAATGTAAAGAACAGCCAACAATTTGGGCAAACATTGTGTCATTTTAAAATAATTAGCCGGCCTAGCTACAAGGACAAAAAAACTGCTTGAAATTTGAATTTCCTGCCATAGGCGAAACGTACCACCCGGGCGGTTATCCGAGTCGCGTAGGCAACAAAACGCTCCCTCAGCCCCCGCCAAGTTATAGCGAGTCAGTACTAGAGACAAAGCGCCCGCGGGGGGAGTGCAACGACAAAAACGAGCATAGGTCCGACCTCGATGACGCCTGGCGCGGCACTGAACGCGGTGCGCGCAAATTCTCGCGTTCTTTTTACTCTTTTAATTTCACTAAAAAACGACACTATTCACTATCAAAAATCCATCCAAATAAAAAAATGTTGAATAAAATTGCCTTTCAGTACATGCAATTTCCAGGTTGTTGCGAGCTTTCATTAGAGCATAAAATGAAAAAAAATAACTAAGTCGACTTTGTTTAAATTTTTTTTTGATCGTGTCAAAATTATTCTATCATGTTTTGAACCAAATCATAAACTCTAACACAGATGTATCTGTGACATGTATTTTTTTCCAGCTCAAATATTGGAATTCAACTGAATAAAATTGATTTAAAACCGTCAAATTTGGTATAAGAGGCTCGGTTTTTAGGTTTTTTACTATGATAATGATTACAATCGTGCAGCTGGCAGAAATAAAGAAGCTGTATCGTGTATAATGTACGTAGTACCACGCTACCCAGGTAGTAGTGTGCAGTTGAGGTAATCTAGTTGAGAGCTCTACATTAATTCGTAACAGTGTCGCGGTCCCGCGGGACGCGTCAGCTCTCACGTGATGCTGCTCCATTTGTTGTCGTCTGGCTACTGCAGACGGGCGACTTTTGTAGCTGTCGCGGGACACATTTTGTAACTCTATCGCGACCCAGCCGCATCTCGCGTACAGTTACACTTTTAACGGCTGGTCGGTGTAGATGGGCGACTTTTGTGGCTGTTACGGACTAATAATAATTACGGACTGTTAATAATTATGTAGCGATTTAAATAATGTAATGGTAAAAAAAGCAAACAAAAAAACTCAAATCATGAAGATGTGGGACAAACTATTTAAATTATTGCAGTCATCGGTCCTTAATGAGATTGATTTTTTTTTAAATTTAATTCAACGTTTTGAAGTTGTTGGAAATCAAGTTCAAAGATTCCGTTACATACATACATACATAGCAAGCTAATAAAAGCGTATTAAAAAAGAAACGGTTTGCAGTATGTCCTACTCGCTTAGGTTTGCCCGTGTCGATTTTCTGTTTATTTAGTATGCTGTATGTACACGCAGATAGTTTTTTTATTGAAGTCACTACAGTTATAATGTTTATTAACGGGATGTTTACCGTAATGAGGTTGTGTGGATAACGGGAGCTCCATGCATCCACAATATTATCACGGTAAATATCCTGCAAATAATCATATAATTGTAATGAACATCCGTGATAGTTTAAAACTGTGTTATGTTGTAGTTTCTCTGATACTGCAGCTGATTTTAATCGCTTCAATAAACAAGTAAAAGAAACACCGACTGCAAAATGTAGCCTGTGACACTCCAGAGATAAAGATTACATTAACTATACCTATCATACAGGCAACAAGATATAATATAGAGACAGGCATAGATCGATTCGTATATTATATACTTGAAATATAGTATCCTCATTAAATAATGATTCCATTAAAGAATACGTTGCTCCAATTCTTACACGGTTAACATTATCCCCGTCAGGCTCTCTCATTAGACATGCCATAGATTGGGCAGAACAATAACGGCATTTGAACTGGTAATTACTAGGCTAAGGAGTAAGCAAAGTGGAAACACTGTTGTAGTTAGCACAGATTTATTCGGAATGAAATCCCGACAGCCGCCCGTCGGCGCCTACCCTCGGTTACAATGTACCGTGTTCTTGTGGGTACCGCCATACACTACATGAACAGCGGCAACAGTGGCGGCCACTAAAGTCACTCGTCTGACAGTTGACTGAGCTAACAGGCCGGGTGAGGTGGGTACATCAGACCACTATGCAGTAAACATGTCTGTATTTACGTACATGAGTGTGGGTACGAAGGACATGACCCGTCTGCCAGACTCACATTATTCACGAGAAAACTAAAAGTTTTTAGAGTTCCGTACCCAAAGGATGTAAACGGGGCTCTATTACCAAGCCCACGCTGTCTGTACTATCTTTTAACGGCTGTATCTTTCGAAATGATAGCCAGTTGAAATTTTCACAATCTCTACATAGTATAAATTGAAGTCGCTTTCCGCATCTGTCTGTCTGTCTATCTGTCTGTATGGCCACTAACTCCTCCTAAACCACGCAACGGATTTTGATGCGGTTTTCACCATCAGTTAGATACATTTTCAAGGAAGGTTTATATATATATATAACTAGCAACCCGCCCCGACTTCGCACGTAAATTACACCCGTGCGAAGCCGGGCGGGCGGGTCACTAGTATGTAATATTAATAAAAAAATCTAAACTAGGATCAAAGACACACTGGTCAAAGACCCTCGTCTTGAGGCACTGTGGTATCTTGAACGAGAATATGTCACGCAATTTCCCGAACGCTGCCCATACGTAATACGTATAAGCGTCAAACTTGTTCGGTTTTGTACACATTTTAAAGTAAAATAATAAATACTGGCCAAGTGCGAGTCGGTGGCAAATTCTGTTCGCCAAAATTAAGCAACGCCAGGCGCGGTCGGTACTTGGCTGGGTGACCGCCTGGGCGTGATGTTGTCTTTTTGCATACCCTTTTTTGTACTAAATTTATGTGGTGGTACCAAGGTAGTACAGAATCCTCAGTGAGCGAGCCCGATTCGCACTTGGCCGGTTTATTAGTGTCCAACGAGTTATTCAAGGGTTGTATGGTAAGCCAACCCTGAAATTACACGAAAATAAATCAATGTTCTAAAGAAAAAAGTTATTCAATGTATGGAAAATTTGAATGATTTTTGTTTGTTTTCTAACCGACGAAAAAAGAGAAAATTCTCTAATCGACGCGTATTTCTTTTCTGTATTTCTTCATATTCAAACTCTCCACAGATAAGGTCGGTACGAGCTGCATGCTGGCTGAATAGTAATTAGTGTGCGCGGAAGTAAACTCTTGTTTCATCATTTGTGTCTAAGCTTTTACTCTTATTTGTACAGCTGATGCTCTACTTTGTGTAGACGTTTCTTTGAATTTAAATAGGAATATAATTTTAAAAATCGCATTAATCAAAGCGCAGTGCAGTAACATTTTGTGTTTTTTAACTAGCTATACACGCGGGTTTCCGTCTATTCCGTCTATGTTTTGTGTTTTTTAACTAGCTATACACGCGGGTTTCCGTCTATTTCGTCTATGTTTTGTGTTTTTTAACTAGCTATACACGCGGGTTTCCGTCTATTCCGTCTATGTTTTGTGTTTTTTAACTAGCTATACACGCGGGTTTCCGTCTATTCCGTCTATGTTTTGTGTTTTTTAACTAGCTATACACGCGGGTTTCCTTCTATTCAGTCTGTTTAACCGACAACATTCAAATTTCTCGCAATTATATTATTATTATCATTTATTAAAACTTATTCACGGGTCTAGTCCGGACCTCTGATAGGCATCGGTGGGGCCGCTAACCGCTAACACCAAGAGGGTACAAAATTTACAAATATGAGTATGCAATGGAATATAAAACTAGTGTACAGGATTAAAAATCTGGGCTATTGTGGTGAATTCTTGATGGTATGTTCCAGGGGCCTTACGGACAACAGCTAATTGCGGCACCTAATCCGCTCAGTTGGAAAATCACGCGACCGCAAACCGTATCTGGGCGCGATAAGGTTCACGTTCGCGTGATTTTCCAACTGAGCGGATTAGGTGCCGCAATTAGCTGTTGTCCGTAAGGCCCCTGGTCTATGGTATGAGGTATGCCACCCGCCAATTACGCCTCATTTCAAGATATTTTGGCGGGTGATGACTTGTCACCCATTAAATGGGCCCCCCATAATGGCTGCCGCATATTTGCACCGGAGGGGCAACATTGGCGTGGGTGGCTTAGGGTGTCGAGAGGTGTGCTGCACTTTCACTAAGAGCTACTCGCGGCGTTATGCCCTTTAACACTTCCACCCTGGAGCTTAGGTTCTTTGATCTTGCGGTTTCCACCCCCAGACGGCCGGTTAAGGCAAGCCAGGGGTCAGGGTCTCTGGGGTTTTAGACCCATGGAATCGGGGTACGCGGTGTCGCCACTCACC
Organism: Agriopis marginaria; assembly: GCA_932305915.1. NCBI lineage: Eukaryota > Metazoa > Arthropoda > Insecta > Lepidoptera > Geometridae > Agriopis > Agriopis marginaria. The sequence goes on along the minus strand of OW029939.1, from coordinate 9,400,425 downwards.
GACGGCTCGCCATAAAGCCGCCCCTGCGTTATTATTATTATTATTGTATTGTTTCTCGATGCCTAAAAGATAAGAAAGTAAGCATGTCATATAATCGACATAACTAAATTTCATGAGGTTCCGATTTCCTCTCTCCAGTGAGAAGTGCCTGCTCCTGATGTCTCATTAAACATTCCTAGTTATAATAATAACTAGCGCTCCGCCCCAGCTTCGCACGGGTATAGATTATAGCCTATGTCACCCGGGGATAGTGTAGCTTCCCGTCAGTGAAAGAATTTTTCAAATCGGTTCAGTAGTTTCGGAGCCTATTCAATGCAAACAAACAAACAAACTATCAAATCTTTCCTCTTTATAATTTAAGTATAGATAGTATAGATTATAATCGTTAGTATCAGAGAAGCGGACCGTTTAACCCGCCGTCGGTCGCCGGTACCGGCATGTCGCCGAGCGCCGCGCGGACAATTTCCGCCCCGACCACTTCCGCCGCGAGACTCACTTCCGCTCGGACATGGGAGGGGGTAAGTGGGCAAGTAAGTGATGCCAACTACTACTTACACGACTCGACAACTAACGAGGTATATTATTATAAAGATTGTATGTCAGTGTGTGTTTGTCCGCACTCAACTCCGTAACTGCTGAATGGATTGCAATGAAATTACGGAGGTAGTTTATACCCTATGCTAGCGGTCGGCAAGGAAGGCAAGGGCCACATAGTGGCAAAAGTGAGGTAGAGGCGAGCCGCACTTGTTCATAATTTTAATAATAGGTAGGTAATAAATGCAGAAAAATATAGGTACGTTAAAAATTTATAAATAGGTGTGTATATAGGACGATGTCAACGACAAAGAAGCAATGAATGACAAAGAAATGAAGAAAAATACAGAATCCATGTGATGATGTTTGACGATTGGATATTTGTTGTACATTAGCTTTCATATTTGTGGTTGAAATTCTTAGAATTACTCTTAAATCTATACTAATATTATAAAGAGGAAAGATTTGATTGTTTGTTTGTTTGCATTGAATAGGCTCCGAAACTACTGAACCGATTTGAAAAATTCTGTCACTGTTGGGATGCTGCACTATCCCCGGTTGACATAGGCTATAATCTTTACCCGTGCGAAGCAGGGGCGGACCGCTAGTAATTTATAAGAATAAGATATTTATTTACAAAATAGTCGCGGGCCGCAAAGAGGATGCTGGTGCAGAATTAAATTTCACTTTAGCAAGAATTCAGTATTTGTCTCTAAAAATGGAGAACGGAGAATCGTAGCCGCGGGCCGCAGCTAGTGCAGTCTAAAGCCTGATCTATGACGTCGTCGTGGATCCAAAAATAATATGCCAATAATAGTGATATAATTCACAGAACCCATCGATAGCAGAGCGGGGATAGATTGTATTACTGATGTGGGTCAGAATGACCCCACCCCAGGCTCGAGCCCGCTATGAGGCGGTCATATTATTACCGGTGCGGGTCCAAATGACCGCGACCTCTATTTCCGGGTCGACATATTATTCACACAGCGGGCAATGGAGAGAGCTATGCTTGGAGTTTCTTTGCGCGATAAAATCCGAAACGTGGATATTCACCAAAGAACCAAAGCCACCGACATAGCTGTTAAAATTTGCACGTTGAAGTGGCAATGGGCAGGCCACATCGCTCGAAGAACCGATAACTGATGGGGAAGAAAGGTTCTGGAGTGGAGACCACGAACCGGAAGACGCAGCGTAGGTAGGCCTCCCACTAGATAGACCGACGACATTTTGAGAGTCATGGGCATCCAGTGTATGCAAAAGGCAGGCTGTCGTTCAGTGTGGAGGTTAAAGGGGGAGGCCTATGTTCAGCAGTCGTGTACGTCTTCTGGCTGATGATGATGATGATGATGATGATGTTATTATTACTATTATGTATTATCTTTTCTGCGCCAGAGCCATACACAATGTCTATATTCACAATATCATGAATGCAAACGAGATATAAAGTGAAAAAACTAAATCGACGGACTACTTTATCCCCATGCATATCCCCTACGCTGCGTCTTCCGGTTCGTGGTCTCCACTCAAGAACCTTTCTTCCCCATCGGTTATCGGTTCTTCGAGCGATGTGGCCTGCCCATTGCCACTTCAACTTGCAAATTTTAACAGCTATGTCGGTGACTCTGGTTCTTCGATCGAGTAAAGAAACTCCGAGCATAGCTCTCTCCATTGCCGGCTGTGCGATCTGTCTCTCCATTGATACGAAGAGCGCGATCTTAAAATTTATCCTTTTTTTTACAGTTTCGAAGTTGATATCAACCTTCATGGATTTAGTGCGACGACGCGCAGAGTGTTAGGAAGGACTGGGCAGGGCGCACCGATAGCACAGCATTGATATAGCACTGACTATGCAACAGAAATTTCATTATTTTATTGATTTTAGTGAAGTCATTATTTTTTCTTAGCTTTGTTTTAAATAATAACGAATAGGTACTCATCTTAATGCAATACTGCTGTGTCACATTTTTATGGAAATAAAATTTATTTATTTATTTTTTATTATTTGCTTAGGAAGTAGTCTACTATGGGTCAGGTATATAGTAAGCAAAAGCTGTGCCAAATTTGCTCAAATCTAAGAAATACTTAGTTGTTAGCGGGAACATAATTATGAACATATACATTTACATAGTATTGTGCATTACATAACTACATACACATAGACTGCCAAAATCATAACCTTTCTTTTTCCGTACCCAGGTAAAGAGCTCTGTCCATTTTGACTTGCAAAACCTGCAACCTCTGCTGCACCGTTATTGACTAAATTTAGCAAGGAAATAGTATAGATCATAGAGACTGATAAATTTTACACAGATTAGGTATAGCACAGACAATTTTTTTTTAATATTATAATTAGGCTTGCGCTTGGCCGCCACTCGCCTGATGTTAAGCGATGATGCGGCCTACGATGGAGCACGCTTGCCTAGAAGAAACCTATTCACTCTCGACTTGAAGACACCCAGATCGTAACTATCGGGGAACATCCTCTCAGGCAGCGAATTCCACAGACAGAGCAGTTCGCACAAAAAATGTGGAATCAAAGCGCTTCGTACGGGTTCGGGTAAAGCAAAGGTAAAAACTAGGGAAAGGATAGAGGATACAATTTTATCACAAAAACAGAATAATGGCGGCAAAACGGGCCGCCGCTGTGCTACATAATGATGCTTCTCCAAAGAGATGTAAAGTCGCAAGCAAAAGCTTTAAAAGAGATTTCACGACGAAAATTATTCAAAAGCAGGAAGTTTTAAAGCCCATTTTCTCCATAAAGCACATCAATATTAAAGCACGCTAATTTGGGCCGTAAATCTTCATTAGTTAGAGCCATAGTCGTTTAACGCACCCTCGCGGAGGGAGTATGTAGTGCCACGGGTTTGTGTGTTTAGTGCAAAGTACTTCTTTAGGCAATATTAATACACATAATCTGTTTGTAGATCATTTCATGTTTACGTGTAAGAACCATTAATTTAAAAAAAATTAAGTACCTAACTAAAATATGTACCTACCTAAGTATGTACTTACACGTAATACAGCGTAATTAGACGCCTTTAGGGTATACGGTGTGTAAGGGGAACACTCTCGAAGCCAAAAGAAGGTAATTGTACTCATCGTTATGAACAACTTTTACTATAGGACCAGCCCTGAAATCGCGAAAAAAATATCAGCTGTTCTATAGAAAACGGACATTGACACTCGACAAAATGTATGGAACAGCTGATTTTTTTTTCGTTATTCAGGGTTGGTCCCATAGTAAAAGTTGTTCATAATGATGAGTACAATTACCTTCTTTTGGCTTCGAGAGTGTTCCCCTTACACCCCGTATAATTTTAAGATCTTTGGTAATTAGACATTCAGGGAATTAGACGTTTTGAACAAGAACCATTTTAACTGTTAAACACTGTTTTAAACTACCACGGTTGTTCACTAAAATTATATGATTATTAACGGGATATTTACCGTGGTAAGGTTGTGGAATGAGCTCCCGATATGCATGTAACTGCGCCGAAATATCGGGAGCTCATTGCACAACCTTACCACGGTAAATATCCCGTAAATAATCATATAACTTTATTTTAACTGTTGTTGATTATATTATGTGAAAAAGCTATAACTCGTTTTTTTTTTTAGAATTATTAAATTCAATTCATAAAAGAATATTCCGTTCAGTTTGATCATACAAATTACAAAATTTGATAAATCTATAATTATGGCTTTTGCCCAGAAACGACTGATTTATTTTTATCAATATAGGTAATACTTATTATCTCTACATAGTATAAATTGAAGTCGCTTTCCGCGTCTGTCTGTATGTCTGTATGGCCGCTAACTCGTTCTAAAGCACGCACCGGATTTTGATGCGGTTTTCACCATCAGTTAGGTATATTTTCACGGAAGGTTTATATGTATAATTACCGACCCGCCCCGGCTTCGCACGGGTGTAACTTACGTGCGAAGCCGGGGCGGGTCGCTAGTTAATAATATTTTCTTGGCATCGAACTTGAAATTAAACAACTTTTCCAGCTGCCCATTAATAACAACCAATAAAAAAAGAATTCCCAAAAAACACATTTTATCGACAGGCTGGCATAATGAGCGAGCCTGCATTTGCCACATTTCACAAACAAATTACATCCCGTCATTCCGTCGGCCATCCATCACGTTGCGAACAAATATCGCCCATTTTCACTTTTTCATCGGGCGAGTTTATTTTAGCGCCTTTTCGGGCGGCCATTTTGTTTTTATTTTCGATGTTGGTAATGAATGGGTTTTATTACAAATTTTATTTTGTCTTCACACGATTAGTGTATTAGCCATTATGAAATTATTAAAATATGTAATAATTATAGTATGCAGCTCTTTCTCCCGGAAAATGCGGAGGAAAAAATAGCCGTTCCATAGAAAAAGTACCATTCATACGCAACGAAATGTATGAAACAATATTTTATTTAATAGCCCATTGGTCCAGTTGGTAGTGAACCTGCCTTCTGCGCTTGGGGGTGTGAGTTCGATTCCCACCTAGGACAAACATTTGTGTTTGTTCTATATCTGGATCCTCTGGTATATGTGTTCTGTGATCTGGATACTAATATCTATTTAAACCTATATATGTATGTATATCAGTCTCTGGCAGCCATATCACAAGCTTTGTTTAGTTTGGGGTCAGATGACCGTGTGTGCAAAAATGTCCCGAATATTTAAAAAAACAAGCGAGTGTGACCTCCTTTCGGCTAAGTATCACCGTTTCGTGTAAGTAACCCTATATTCGTAACACTAGATTAATAATTGGTCACTGTTTGGGCATTGCGTCGTTTTCCACAGTTCCGGGTAGTCCAGAAAATTTGCGAAATCCCAGATTAGCCCGCGTGCCGCGGCTAGTGTCGTCACTATGGCAGTAACACTATGGAGGTCCAGAGGCCCAGCAGAGACCTTGTTTCGTACTCAGCGTTCCTTCTCTATGCAATAAAGGGAGCAAGTGCCCCTTTATTGTAATGCCAGGATCGTAGGGCCTATTGAGTCGAGACAGTCACTGGAAAGTAGGCAAGAGGATTGGACACTTGTTTGACTTACCATACTTTTTGTGATAATTTCAACAAGTTTTATGATTTTATTATAGAAACTGACGTGGTTTTAACAAATTTTATTGATATTACGAATTGCTTGGCAAAGCCAAGCGAGACGCAGCCGCGCGCGTGCATTCACCTTGAAAAAGACTGCCTAATGCAGTTGAAACTATAGTCGGAGTGACCGGTTTAATCTTACGTGAGTAATTCCCGTGTAATATAAATAAAAAGTTTTATGATTACATATAAGTACATAAAATTGTGGTTAGTTTATTTCTTGTGCCTTGTCACCGTCATGTAAAGCAAGAACGTAGGTAAATAATTTTGATATCCATTTTTTTTTCGAATATTTAAAGACCTATCAGGGCGACTGGTCGAAGCTACTCGTGACCAAAATGCTGGCCTTTATTTTGCCCAAAGAATAAGCATTGCCATACAACGTGGCAATGCTGCCAGCATTTTGGGCACGCTGCCCACCGGTAGCGGATTGTTAGATTAGTTTTAGTTTTAGATTAATTTTAGTTTTAATTTTTTTTACTATTTTAAATTTAACTTAAAATTTTTAAGATTTTTTTTCTTCTGATTTTGTTCAATTGTAATGCTTACGTATCAAGATGGTTTTTTAAAAATCTTATTTCGTAAAAAAAAAAAACATCACGCAGAATAACGGCACTAATGATAAGCAAACAATTTGTTTTAGTAAATCACAACACGGGGATAAATTATTATGAACGAGGTTTTATTAATTTGTGTAACTATCAACCTTATCAACTGACAGATACAGAGATAGTCTGTGACTTGTCTAATTTGTCTATGGATTATTTATTTTTAAGATGCTTATTCAGAATTTTCATCATCATCATCATCATTTCAGCCATAGGACGTCCACTGCTGGACATAGGCCTCCCCCATCGATCTCCAAAAGGGCCGGTTCACGGAAAAAAATGCTCGCGAAATTTGTTTCCGACCAAGAATATTTTTATTCTCAGGAATATTGTTTAATATCAAGTAAATAAATGCTTGAATTAATAATAATGTCTTAGAACAACAAAACTGATACTCTTCGCGAAAAACAATATTATTCTCATTATATTTACTACAAACAAAACAATTATTATTCCTTCAAGAATATCTGGGTGTTGGGTAAACAATTTATATTTTTTTCAAATTAAGATTTTTTTGTATCTTAGTGTAAGAAAATAATGTATAGGACCAAGAACTATAAAACTTTGATTCAGAACCTGTGAAACTTGACTTTAACTAAAACTTTTAACTTGTTAACTCAAGAATATCTTTTAGATTCAAAAAAATATTTTCTTACTTTAAATAATGTATTATTCTCATAAATCGGAAAGTAGGAACGTCTTATTTAAAGAAAAATAAATTTCGTATGAAGAAAAATATTTTTATTTTGATGTAAATTTAAGTATTGAATTAATAATGTAAAATGATTCAAAATAAGATAGGGTTACGTTTCCTATTAAGAAAACACTTGTTTGGTTCAAGATATATTTTTTTGGGTTAAGTAAGTATTTTGGCATTAAAGTAAGAATCGATTTAATTCTTAACAAGGTAACTAAATGTTTTAGACCAAGATTCGTCTGTTTTGTGGGAATAAGAAGTGGATTGTTCAACTAAGAAACCCTATGATACAAAATAAGATAGACATACATTTTATTCTAAGAAAATAAATGTTTAGTTTAAGACAATTTTTATTGGATTAAGTAATTACTATCGTCAAACTAAGAAATAAAATACTTTTAAGTAAAGCAGTCTTATGTTTTAAGCCAAGATTTGTCTGTTTTGAGGGAATGCGTATTGGATATTTCAACTAAGTATCCCTATGATACAAAATAAGATCGACAATAATTTTATTCTAAGAAAATACATGTTTAGTTTGAAACAATTTTTATTGCATTAAGTAACTACTAGCGTCATACTAAGACACAAAATAATTTTAAGCAATATAGTCTTATGTTTTTAGCCAAGATATGTATGTTTTGAGGGAATACGTATTGGATATTTCAACTAAGAATCCCTATATGATACAAAATAAGATAGACAAACATTTTATTCTAAGAAAAATTCATGTTTAGTTCGAGACAATTTTTATTGAATTAAGTAACTACTAGCGTTATACTAAGACACAAAATAGTTTTAAGCAAGATAGTCTTATGTTTTTAGCCAAGATATGTATGTTTTGAGGGAATACGTATTGGATATTTCAACTAAGAATCCCTATATGATACAAAATAAGATCGACAAACATTTTATTCTAAGAAAAATTCATGTTTAGTTTGAGACAATTTTTATTGAATTAAGTAACTACTAGCGTTATACTAAGACACAAAATAATTTTAAGGAAGATGGTTTTATGTTTTTAGCCAAGATTTGTCTGCTTTGAGGGAATAAGTATTGGATATTTCAACTAAAAATCCCTATATGATGCAAAACAAGATAGACATACATTTTATTCTAAGAAAATACATGTTTAGTTCCAGACAATTTTTATTGGATTAAGTAACTACTAACATCATACTAAGAAACAAAATAATTTTAAGCAAGATAGTCTTATGTTTTTAAACAAGTTTTGTCTGTTTTGAGGGAATACGTATTGGATATTTCAACTAAAAATCCCTATATGATACAAAATAAGATAGAAAAACATTTTATTCTAAGAAAAAATCATTGTTTAGTTTGAGACAATTTTTATTGAATTAAGTAACTACTAGCGTCATACTAAGACACAAAATAATTTTAAGCAAGATAGTCTTATGTTTTTAGCCATGATTTATCTGTTTTGAGGGAATAAGTATTGGATATTTCAATTAAGAATCCCTATATGATGCAAAATAAGATAGACATACATTTTATTCTAAGAAAATACATGTTTAGTTTGAGACAATTTTAATTGGGTTACTTAACTACTAGCGTCAAACTAAAAAACAAAATAACTTTAAGCAAGATCGTCTTATGTTTTTAGCCAAGATTTATCTGTGTTTTGGGAACAAGTATGGGATTGTTCAACTAAGAATGCAAATTATTTGTTTGAGAATTTTTATTTTTAATTACTCGATAATAGGTAAAATTATCAACCCATTTATACCAATTAACTTTCCAAATAACGTATATTGTTCTAATAAAATAAATGTTTGTAAACAAGTTAAGAATATTTAAGTAAGAGCCGAAATAACGTATGTAACCAATATTTGAAAACATATTAATATTTTCTTTAATAAGTGTATATATTTTATGCCTAATTTTATTCTATAATAGTATGTGTTAATTTATCTATACTTTTTTCATTAGTTAAATATATATTATCCTCTATATAACTCTTTAAAGTTCAAAGAATTGAAAATTTTCTCCAGTTAATAAAAAAAAACCTAGATACTTTTATCTGGATCTTACACCGCGAATTTACTAAGAATCCCCATTATGCTAAATATATTTAGGCCACTAAATAAAATAAAGCGAAAGTCTTTTAGTCTAAGGGGACAAATCGGAGTTCGTATTTTATACCTACCTATGTTTGTTCGACGATAACTCGAGTAGGTAAAAAAACGATTGTCAGCCCTGCACCAGTGCTCAGCCTTTACAGACTTTATTTTTATGTAAATAGCGGTAGAATTTACCATTGAAGAGAATCTTTGATCTCTGATAGTTAAATAATCAAACCCACGAACTAACTGCGTTTTAGGATGCCAATGATCTATGATCATCTATTTGCACTGTCGCTATGATTTTTCATTGAATATTAGGTGTCTAAACTTGAAAAGAAATTTTATTCACTAAATACGCTTTAATTTTGGTGGTTTACTATTAGGTTTTGAATTTTAAGGCATCTGCAGTAATTTTATGGCTGACTTGACTACTAGCTGATATTAGTTATATAATCTGAAATATCGTTTTATAGCTATTTTATATAATATAGCTGTAGATTTTATTGCAAAATTGAACCTTAACGCGTTTTGATAAGGATTTTTTTTTCCATATCTCCATCTGGGTTCCATAGTAATTTAATTATCATAGGGCTCTCTATCACGGATAAGTAGGCTTTATTATAATATAACGAGTAATAGTCGACCAACTCAAAAAATGTACAATTGTTACACGTTATAAGCCATTCAATTGTGAACTCCTTATATATTTTTAAAATTCTACTTAGTAGGTATTAACTTATCTATAACTAGTAGAAGTTGAAAGTCGCGTTTCTTCATCCAAGAATAATTGATTCTTAGATGTAATTCGAATGTCTTGACTAATAGAGTATGTGACTAAACCGGCAACGGAAGGATGGGGGGGACGAATGAGTGTTGTCATATCTAAAATAAATTCCCTAGTTTTAAGGAAAGTGCGAGTTTTCAGAAGAGAATGTGCATTAATACCTAAAAGTATATTAAGAATCTATTTCTTCGCAATCAAAGTGAGAAACAGAACAGTTTAAAATAATACCCAGGTTAAAAAAACTAAAAAACCGACTATTGTTTAACTTGAAAGATTACTCTGCTTTCTACCCTTATGGGTGGAATAATTATTTTATATTGGACCACCCTTGAGATTATAACCCTCTAGCTTCACCTGCGTTGTCAATAAAACATAATCTAAGTCACTCGAGGAGAGTGTATCTTTGTATTCGTGAAAGAGTTTTTTGGATCATGACTAGGTAAGCACAACCAATAATACAGGTACAAATATCAGGTCGTACAATTCATCCATGTTTATAATACTGACCGCAATTTATTGACACGTACTGAAAATATACAACACAACGTATCAGCTTTTATTCCTGTGATTGGTTTCACTGAACATTTATGTTACTTTATTGTAAACTAGATTTCTTCTGCAGCTTCACCCGCGCTGTGAACAAAACATAGCCAAATATGTCACTCAGGGATAGTGGAGCTTTCTATGCGTGAAATATTTTTTTATAATCGGACCAGTAGTTCTGGAGTTTGCCCATTACACACAAACTCACAAACTTTACCTCCTTATAAAACGTGTGTTGAAGTGTAAATTATAGTGTGTACCTAATAGTGTAGATACAGATATTGAGACCGTTCATTTGAAAGAGATAGATAGCGTTCCGCACGTCTATCTACCCTCACGCACTAAAGAAGTGAGTACTCGCTCCATTTTGAACTGTAGGGTAAAATCCCCATGTATTGTACATGACCGTAATAAAGTTATAAGATTATTTACGGTATATTTACCGTGGTAAGGTTGTGGAATAAGCTCCCGATATTTCGGCGCAGTTACATGCACCATGTTCACGGGAAGACTGAGGTATGCGGGTGGTTAGTCGAACATTTAAAAAGTTAGGTGCAGACATAACGATCTACCCTCTTTCTTAGTCTTTTGCTACGGTTATCACTGGAACTCCAACTCAAACAAAACACAAGTCCCGACAAAACACACTCACTGTATCACTGCGTATAGTATTCTCGTAAATAATCATATAAATTTAGTGAACAACCGTGATAGTTTAAAACAACGTCTGTAATATACGAGCTGTTAGTAATTAGTAATTTAGGGTTCCATACCCAAAGGGTAAAAACGGAACCCTGTTACTAAGTCTCCGGTGTTTGTCTGTCTGTCTGACCTTTAAACGGTTGCATCTCGTGAACCGTAGGTAATAGAGCTGGCAGATTTTTTTACAGAATACGGTGGATTAAACAAAAACAACAAAAAGTCAAAAATGAAGGGTCCCATACAAAATAACATATTTGAAAAAGTATTTTTGTATTTTTCATATCTCAAAAACGGTAATAAGTACAAGGCTCAAACTTGGTACTATTATAGTGCACAATCTGTAGTATAGGTACCTAACAAAAAAAACGGACCAAGTACGAGTCAGGCCCGCCCAAAATAGTCACGTGCGATCACCGAAGTTCGCCCACCGATCGATCACCCATTCGCGCATATTATACAAAACCCCGAGAGCTGTCAACTCGAGCTCTCTAATCGCTTCGATTGATTCGATTATAATTTTAATTTAGTCGTTTAATGTTTTGAATGAATTTAAAGAATTTTTACCATTTATAAAGGAAAATGTTTCGGAGCTGGCAACTCTGTATTCGCCAATTCTCTGATTTGACCTGTCGCGTCAAGTGGGGTTGTGAATCGTATCGAATATTTTTTAATATAAATTCCAATTAATGTAATTTATTAAGCAGAGCTGTTGTGATCCATATTCGCCGTACACCAAGAATTGAATTGAACCAAAAAAACTATCGTAAGTTGTCTCTGCAAAAAATCGTGTGATCGTGTGTTGTTTCATTTTCTACTGTTACAGTTTACTTTGTGATTATTAACCTTCTTATTCGTTTGTTGTGATATTAATGCAGATGGCTGATGATGAAACTTCGATAGAAGTTATATTGCACAAATGGGGAGTTCCGGAGTCTGTTATAGACAGATTTAAAGGTAAGTTTTCGCTTCAAACCACTCTAGGAAGTCAATGGGGGAGACGTATGTCCAGCATTGGACGTTCTACGGCTGAGATGATGACATTGATTATTAATATATATTTTTACTTCCAGAAAATGTAATTCAGCAATACCAACTAAAACATCTAAGTGATGATTTTCTCAAAGAGCTATGCCCTTTAATTGGCCACAGACTTTTGGTTAAATCCAAAATTGAAGAATATAATATTTTACTGCACATGGTAAGTTACATCTACTAATAATTAGTATTTCATTTATTTTGAATTTATTTTTACCAGTATACATCCAAATTTGATTTGGATGTATACTGGTAAAAATAACTATTATTTAGCCAACTAACTATAATTATTGCATTGAGTATAGGTAGGTATGTTTTTTTATTAGTTTTGATAGCAGTTTCACTCATTTAGTGGTAAAGTGAAAAACAATATTATTCTCAACATGTAAACTAAAAACAAGACAATTATTATCTCTTCAAGAATCTCTGGTGTTGTTTAAACAGTTTATATATTTTTTAAATCTTAGTGCGTGAAGCTGCTAAAAATGTAGCATGTGTGTCAATCCGTGCTATTGTGATAACAAACTTAAACGCAAAATATCGCATATATAATATTAATCAGTGTGGTGTGATTTCAGATTAATTTGGATATCGAAGAAAAGTACAAGGAAAATACTTTGAATTTTTATACAAAGTGGCAAACGTTTATAAATACAATTATCAGTTTGAAATTTATTAATACAAATAAATATGATTCATTGGCAAGTTTATACGAAGGCATAACACAGGAAACCGATAATGGTGAGTTAGGTACATACTTTTTTCGGTACCTATCTACTACAACACAGCATGGTAGCCACTTAGCCAGCCACTAGCCCTATGTGTATAGGGTAGTATAAGTACCTATGTATAATTTTTCGCATTTATTCTTCAGATCGGAAGGTTCCAGATAAAATGAAACTCCTGTCATCTCATCCCTCCATAAGGGAGACTCGACAGAAAAACAAAATTTTCGACACTGGAGTGCATCGAGAATCTCATTGTTGATATTGATGTAAGTTTATTTATTTATGCAAGGCGTTATGCCGTAGAAGGTTAGATAAGCCGAACGGGTGTGTTCGGGGAACCATTTGGAAAATAAAAGTTGGCCAAAAAAAACCTGACCTTATTAATATCTGAACGGGTGTTACTCACGTTATATTAGGCCGGATCGTGAATAACACCCGTTCAGATATTAATAATGTGTGAAAACCACGCTGACGTGGTTTTCAGAACCACAACCAACAGAACCAGAGTGGAAACTGATTTCCATAACAAATAAATCTTTTAAAAAATAAGGCCGGAATATTAAAGTATACTAATATTACGGTCTTATTTTTTAAAAGATTTATTTGTTATTTTCCTGGTTTTCACCAAAATTTAATCTATTAACTACCATAACTTTCGTGAAGTCTATTTGTCTGTTGACTAAATATGTAAATTCGAAAATATTCTTAGTGAACCAGTCTCCCACAATATCAATATGTTAAGGCTGCAGTCCCGTTTCATAACTTTAAGACCAACTAAAAAGTGGGCGATAGAGTTTTTTTTATTCGTGTTTTGACTAAATAATTATGTAAATTCGAAAATATTCTTAGTGAACAAGTCTCCCACAATATTAATATGTTAAGGCTGCAGTCCCATTTCGTAGTATTAAGGCCAACTAATAAGTGGGCAATAAAGTAATATTTTTTTATTCGTGTGTTGATTAAATATGTAAATTCTAAAATATTCTTTCTGAACCAGTCTCCCACAGTATTAATATTTTATGTTAAGGCTGCAGTCTCGTTTCATAGCTTTAAGGTCAACTAAAAAGTGGGCAATAGAGTTTTTTTTTTTAATTCGTGTGTTGATTAAATATTATTATGTATATACGAAAATATTTTTAGTGAACCAATTTCCCACAATATTAATATGTTGAGGCTGCAGTCCCGTTTCATAGCTTTAAAGTCAACTAAAAAGTGGGCAATAGAGTTTTTTTTTTATTCGTGTGTTGATTAAATATTATTATGTATATACGAAAATATTTTTAGTGAACCAATTTCCCACAATATTAATATGTTAAGGCTGCAGTCCCGTTTCATAGCTTTAAGGCCAACTGAAAAGTGGGCAATAGAGTATTTTTTTTTTAATTCGTGCGTTGATTCGATATGTCAATTCGAAAATATTGTTATTGAACCAGTCTTCCACAATATTAATATGTTAAGGCTGCAGTATTAGTATGTAAGTCCCGTTTCATAGCATTAAGGCCCTCTTTGCTTTCTCTTTTGCACAGTTTAAACGTTTTGTCAAGATAAATAATCAATATGTTTGTATAAAAACAGTAAAATTAAATAGTAATTTTATTCAGAAAAAATTACAAATGTTATAAAGCAATTTTCACACTGATATATCAGATTTTGGCGAAGATATCGGAAAAGTTAGTTTTTTAAGATTTTTTATGTGATACCTTTGCCAAAATTAGATGTTATCTCTAAAATGTGCGAAATGGATAGCTTATATTGCAGGCGAGCACGCCCTTAAAAACTGCATCTTTTTTGTAAGTCTTTTATGTTTTTGATCTTATATTTTTGAATAATTTTATTGTATGTACCTAAGTTAAGAATTAAGATTGTGTGTATGACGTGTTTAAAAATATAGTATTATAATAATAAATATTTTGATAAATGACAACTTATTTTAATTTAAAGTCAGGGTTAAAATAAGATTGATCCATGGCGTAAGTCGTAACTAAATCGAGCTAAAATCGATTGTATTGATAATTCTGCTATGTTGTATGTATTGGTTTTCAAATGTGTCAAGTGTTTATAGAGCAATACCAGAATGTATTGCTCTATAAGCACTGCATTTCAGCTTTTGTCAATATGCATAGATGACAGAAAGTCTCAAAGCAAGACCAGAATGAAACACAAGATGACGCGAAAGGGGTGTATTAACCCGAAAAGGGGCTCGTAGTACTCATTATGAACAACTTTTACTTTGTTGTTAACCTCGAAATCGCGATAAAAATATCAGCTGTTCCATATAAAACTGTCAGTGAAACTCGACGAAATGTATGGAACAGCTGTGGTTTTTCGCGAAATCAGGGTAGCCCCCGGAGTAAAAGTTATTCATAATGATGAGTACTATGAGTCCCTTTTCGGGATAGTACACCCTTTTTGCGTAACCCTGTGTTTCATTATGGTCTTGCTTTGAGACTTTCTACTTTCCAATTAAGAAAATTATTAGTTTCATCTGAGAAGTAGAATTATTAATGCAAATCTAGAAATTACTTACTTGAAGCAACAAAACATCTTGATAGAAGCAAATATATTCTTCAAATAACGCACAGAAATCGTTCGCCTAAGATCAATCTGTTTTTGATCTGAAACCCCCAACTATTCAGACTAAGAATATTACCATACTCTCCCTAAGAAGATACATTCTTAATATCAAAACATCAACAGTCTTTACTTAAAATCAAACATTCTTTAGGCAAGTAAAAGGCATTGTTCGAGCTAAGAACTTTTGTCTTTGCAGAAGATTCTCAGTTATTTAAGGTTAAGATAAAGAAATACTTTACTTAAGAGTATGCATTTTCAATTCAAAAATATTTTTATTCTTGCCTGGACATAAAAAATCTTAGGACAAGAAAAGGTTATTATTTAAACAGAGATCAATTTAGTTTTAGTATGAAATCCCTGGTTATTCAAGAAAAGAACATTGATAATCTCACCTTGAAAATCTATATTCTCAGTTCAGAAGTAGTATTAGTCTCTGCTTAAGATTTAAAATACTAAAGAAAAGTAAATGACATTATTCAAATAAAATGTAGAAAGTATTGAAAGGAGAGAAATTTTATTCAGTATAAAATTTTAAGTTTCTTAAATTAAGAAATATTATGATTAGTTTAAACAACAGAATTCTCAGTAGAAGCTGTTACAATTTTTGACTCAAATTAAAAGGCTATTTCTTTTTAATAACTGTTGCATTGTACTAACATTCAGTTGTTTGGGTTTAAGATGTGATCGAATCTTCATTCAATTAAGCATGTTTTGAGTTAAACAACGCCAATTCTCAAGTTAAAATGATGTGCGGTCTCAACAAGATGAAACAGTCTCCAACATAATTATCACAATCTTGCTTTAAAACTAAAACTGTATTTAAAATAAAACTTATTGTCTCAATTGAAAAATACTATTATCTTCTACTAATACTAAGATTTTGTTCATTTAAGACTTTTGCATTCTGAGCGGAGAATTCGATTATTTTATTAGAAGATTATTATGTTTTCTATAAAAATTGCTTTGTCTTACTCTAAAAATAAAATAGGTATGCATCAAAAACTTTAACTGTCTTTGTTCAAGAAAACTGTGAGTCTTGAAGAACAAGAAACCGTGTCCTCTTGCATGAAGAAATTGCTTAATTCTTCTATCGATAATATATCATCTTTATATGAGACATTAAAATGTTGATTTGAGCTTATCAACTAAAACAATAAATTGCTTTATTCAAGAAAATATTGTTTTCCCCATATATGAAACCATATTATTCTTGACCAATAGATATACTCTTGATTCGAGACTTTTTTTCTTTCCGTGTTGGAAGCGGCCTGCATCCAGCGTTTCCCTGCGGTCTCTTTTAGGTCGTCTGTCCATCTTGTGGGTGGATGTCCTACGCTGCGCTTACCAGTCCGCGGTCTCCATTCCAGAACCTTTCGGCCCCATCGGCCATCTGTTCTGCGTGATATGTGCCCTGCCCACTGCCACTTCACCTTGCTAATCCGGTGGGCTATGTCGGTGAGTTTCGTTCGTCTTCAGATCTCCTCATTTCGGATTCGATCTCGTAGAGAAACCCCGAGCATAGCCCTCTCCATAGCTCGTTGTGCATCATTTTGGGGGGGATTGCCAATACTCGCCACGCTTGGCAGGCGGGTTGGCGAGCGCAGTCGGTGTTTTCATACTCAGAAGACACTGCTGCCCGTCTTCTGGTTGAATTCAGAATTTTAGTCATCAAGTATTTTCACAACTGTTGTATAGCAATAAAAGTCCCGGTACGGCGTTCCAAATACCGCTGGTTCCATGACGAGTAAGGTATTTTATTTTCGGAGGCCAAGATACTCCCGGGCCGATCGAGGATGAGGTGGACCGACGACATGAAAAGAACTGTTTGCAACGAGTGGATGCAACTGGCGATAGATCAGGGAGAGTGGCGTAAACGAAGATACCTATCCCCAGCAGCGGTTCACTCAGGGCTGATGATGATGATGATGAATATTTTTACATTTACAGTAAGTGAGTAGCCAGTATAGCGTCGTTGTTAAAACGTCGTAACGAAGAGTTTGAGTAGAGCCCTTTTATCAGAATTTAGTACTTTGCTTTCTTGTCTCTCTAGAGTTAAAACTGGAATCACTACTGGTTGAATGTAAACAAAGCACTGGTCTCGTGTGCTCGCACGTTTCATTGTGTTGTACGTACGAGTATTATTGTAATGTGAACGTATAACTTCGTCTGCGATTTCTCGACAGAATGGTGCAAATATTTACATATTACATTCTGTTTTAATAGCTGGGACTCTGTTACAACCTCTATTGACTGCCCCGGTGGCTCAGTTGGTAGTGAACCTATCTTCTGTGCTTGGGGGCGTGGATTCGATTCCCATCTAGGACAAACATTTGTGTTTGTTCTATGTCTGGGTGTTAATATCTATTTAAGTATGTATTTAAAAATATATATGTACGTATATCAGTTTCTGGCAGCCATATCACAAGCTTTGCTTAGTTTGGGGTCAGATGACCGTGTGTGCAAAAATGTCCCAGATATTTTTAAATTTAATTTTAAAAATTTATTCACTCCATTTTGTTAGTTATCAGTGACACTGGCTGAATGACTAAACCCATGGTATAATAACATACCTCGCCAGGTATAGCGCTCCGTGACAGAAGGTCACGTGGGTGACACCCACTGACGTCATCGATGCCATGGATACACGTACACGGGCATAAACAAGAGCAGAATAAGTAATTTACAACAAGTTCGAGAGAGATACATGAAACAATGGCGGAATCTCTATGAAACAACTGATTTTCTGTGTTACCAGTAGCGTGAAATTGTAACTCCCCAATCTCCTTCCCAAAAACCTGTGGGAATCCAATAAATCAATGTGGTTTTGACATAAATAATGTAAATTCGTGCTTAACTTGAATTGCTTTGCTTGAGCGGACAAACCAAATTATAATTGAAATGCTTCTTGTACTTTATTTAGTTTTTTTTTTTTTTTCTGGGCTAGCGCCTTTATTAACTAAACAAAATACAAGCTAAAACTACAAATACAGTTAGACTGCCCATAGACCGTTGAAGGTCTAAAGACAATCCAAATGCTCAAGCCCACTACCAGTTGGCAGCGTACCCAGCATGCTGGCGGCAATACCACGCTGAATGGCAATGCTTATGCGTTGAGCCAGAAACACGCCAGCATTTTGGTCACGCGTCGCATTAACCAGGCGCTCTGAAAGATTTTTGAAAATGAGGTGAGCTCCCGGTCCCCAAGGGCCCAATGTCTCGACCCCAAACGCCTTATTTAGTAGATTATAAAAAAAAAAAACCCAATATCTGTGTTTGTTGAAATAAAGTGGCAACTGGACAGTGACGTAATTGGGTGTCAGCTCCCGGAGCGCTACACCTTTTTTTCTTGGATCTTAATAAACCGTGCGGAGCCACGCAATAAAAATTGCCATGGCAAATGAACACGTCACTTAACTAAATGGGATCCATAGTTTATAACGGAACCCTAAAAAACTAAAACAAACTAAAATTTATACAGGATTGCGATAGCGTGATTCGGGTGAAATCTTAAAATAATGTCGCACATTTGAAGCACCGCAAGAGCCTAGTTTCTTTAGTATAAGTTCGCATGTTTTACAATTTGTACAAGAGGCTTGATTGTTGCGACAAGAGTTAAAATTAAGTTTGTGAAGAATCAGCAAAGAAATAGATTTATCATTGTTGATCACGAACAGAGAACATTTATTATTTCAAAGTTTTATAGTATTTTCCGCTCTTTTTAATAGTTTTTTGGCAGAGAATATGCTTAAAAAAATATTGTTATCGCAAGTTTTTGTTATTGCTATCCTAAAAGAATATTTTACAAAAATTGTTATCCTTATGAAAAATCGTCACCGCTTTATCTATACTAATATTATAAAGAGGAAAGATTTGATTATTTGTTTGTTTGTTTGCATTGAAACTATTGAACCGATTTGAAAAATTCTTTCACTGTTGGGAAGCTACACTATCCCCGGGAGACATAGGCTATATTATATTTTCAAAAAGAATAGGGATCCTTACTAAAACTCCAATAATGTAACCCAATGTGTAAAAAAATTATATTAACAATTTTAACTTTGCGTGTTTGACAGTTCTAAGACAGGACAACGTCTGTCACGTCAGCTAGTGGTTGATATTCCGAAAACCCGTACGAAGCGCTTTGATTTCACATTTATTGTGCGAACTGCTAGTCTGTGGAATGCGCTGCCTGAATGGGTGTTCCCCGATGGTTACAATCTGGGTGTCTTCAAATCACGAGTGAATCGGTTTCTTCTAGGCAAGCGTGCTCCATCGTAGACCGCATCATCGCTTAACATCAGGCGAGATGATGGTCAAACGCAAGCCTATTCTACTATACAAAAAATAAGTCGGGTTTTCCTTCCTGACGCTATAACTCCAGAACGCACGAACCGATTTCCACGGTTTTGCATTCGTTGGAAAGGTCTCGGGCTCCGTGAGGTTTATAGAAGTCATCTGGTGGCGAAACGGAGTTCGCCGGGTTTGCTAGTTATATATAATAATATAAAAAACTTTTTTTTTCGTTACTTCATTCTGACGTACCCAATAATGAGGAGTAAATATTACCATTAATGCTGCAGATAGATGCGGTGTTTTTTTTGTATTACCTGAAACAGAAAGAAAAATATAAAAAAAATTGACATTTGTACATCGTACTATGAGATACGTTTCCATTCTTACGACCATGTCGTTTTTATGCGTATGATGCTTGTTGATAAATTTATATGTAGTTTTTAATAATTATT
Organism: Agriopis marginaria; assembly: GCA_932305915.1. NCBI lineage: Eukaryota > Metazoa > Arthropoda > Insecta > Lepidoptera > Geometridae > Agriopis > Agriopis marginaria. The sequence goes on along the minus strand of OW029939.1, from coordinate 9,380,280 downwards.
AATCATCATCATCATCAGCCAGAAGACGTCCACTGCTGAACATAGGCCTCCCCCTTTAACCTCCACACTGAACGACAGCCTGCCTTTTGCATCCACTGGATGCCAGCGACTAATTATTAATACTTTTGACCAAAGATTTTTTACTAAGCTTTTGACATATTTGTAAATTAATATAATTTTGCACGCCCTTACCCTGAGGGCTGTTAATGGATGAACATTTAATATTTTAAGACCTTTTATACCCATTGGCAAGCAAATAAAAAACTTTGACTTTGACTTTGACTTTGACCATGTATGCTACTTTATAAGTATGTGTACCTACCACAGAAAGTTTTTTTTTGTTTAAATTAGAACGGCTGTCAAGGCATTTTTGTAAGAAATTTGTTGTAGCCAGTTGCACCCATATAAACGAAACGTCAGTCATTCGAAATCAGTTAGCAACTGTGATGCGGACAAGGAACTTTGAGACCTAACCCAAAAAGATAAGGTCCAAGTTCTTTGGATCCGGAGTTCGACGCGTTGATATAAATAAGAATGTTCAATGAAGGTTCTATCATAATGCCTAGCCACAGATTTTCCTTCTCATTTCCATTCTGTTTACTTCTCTTTTCTGTGGTACTCACCATGTTCTGACAAAAAAAAAAAAATTGTTTTGAACCGTTAACTGTTGTTTTTTTTTTTGCCTCTCTTATAATATCCCCAAATGAAATATCCTGACCGTCACAATTTATCCAGTTACCCTTGACTTTAATTATAACCTACCCCAATAAATAGCGCGCAAGTGCATCGACTGCAGGGGGTGTGCAATGCATTTACATGGCAACCCTCGTGAATGCAAGTAATTGTACTTTCCGCCCTACTGACACACTGTCACGATTGTTCACCCTCTGGTAGTATTGCCAGGCTTGCTAGTGATGGATGACACGAGCGTGGGACAACAGCGCGTCATTCGATTGTCAAATCATTCGATTAAATCTTTAAACTTGTTTTTTTAAGGTTCCGTACCTCAAAAGGAAAAACCTTTATAGCAGGGGTATCCAACATACGGCCCGCCGGCCACAATGTAACGAGTTAAAAGTTGGGTAACTTTAAACGAAATTTTGTTAAGATCGACGATTCTTAAACATGTGTGAAAAATAGTGAAACGCCGTTCTTAAAAAAATTACGTCGATCGATCACAATACGACGGCGAAAACGTGGACGAGCATATCGGGAAGTTAATAAATCCGGCCCGCCACAAAATTTAGTTGGACACCCCTGCCTTATAGGATCACTTCGTTGTCCGTCTGTCCGTCTGTCAAGACCCTTTTTCTCCAGAACGCGTAGAGGTATCAAGTTAAAATTTATATATGAAATACTTGGGTCTACAGTTTCTTTCAGCTGTGAAAAAATTAAACTTGTAAGTTTACGCGATCAAAAGATTTGACCGATTATGTCGCATATTTTGCGATTTCACAAAGAAATCAAAACATATAGGGCACTCCCCGTTAATCTAGAATCATTAAATTTGTCAAGAGGCAAGGTCTCACAGCATATAATATAAAGGAATAAATCCGAAAGTTGTTAATTTGAGGTTATATCTGGCTGTTCATGGTGTTGAGTGCTTAGTGCAAGTTTTTCCAGTTGCGTTGTCCATCAGGCGAGTTGGTGACCAAAAGATCTACAATATAAAAAAAAAAAAACATTTTCTATCACGTTAACTACGATTTGTATTTATTTTATTTAATAATTGTATTTTAAACATATTTACTTTTTAAATCCGATAAATGGCTTGTATTTGACCGGCACCTCGCCTGATGTTAAGCGATGATGCGGTCTACGATAGAGCACGCTTGTCTAGAAGAAACCGATTGTAACAAACGGGGAACACCCATTCAGGCAGCGCTTTCCACAGTTTGCACAATAAAATGTGGAATCAAAACGCTTCTGTTTTTTCTGTATTCTTGAACAGTACATAGGTTATTCGATTGAAATCGAACGCGTATCTCACATCCCTACGTATAAGTGATGTGTGTAATAAATGATTATTGAAAGCGCGTTACGGGACCCCGGGGACCCCACGCCCCCCGGGGACCCCACGCACCCCGGGGAATGTGGGCTCGGTCGGGAATATTGCTCTTCAATATTCTCAATTTGATCCCAATTTTTCAAGCCTTTCTATAAATAGCTTTACCTAGTCTGTGGTCAGAGATGAAAATCATACTATAAAAAAACGACTTATACAAAAAGGGTGCGAAAAAAAACAATTGCAAGATCTGTCCCACGCATTTGTCAAAGTCCCACACATAAAAATAAGGCAAGCTTTTCAAAAATGCGAGGGTTGTGCACCAAACAGACAAACAAAAATACAATTGAGATAAAATAAAGGAGTTTTTACCACAGAAATAAGATTTTTTTTTGTTTAAATTAGAACATCCGACAAGGCATTTTTGTAAAAAAAAAAATGTAGCCAGTTGCACCCATATACTTAAACGGAACGTCAGTCATTCGAAATCAGTTAGCAACTGTGATGCGGAGTTCGACGCGTTGATCTAAATAAGAATGTTCAAGCAAGGTTCACTCATAATGCCTGGTAACAGATTTTCCTTCTCATTTCCGTTCTATTTACTTCTCTTTTCTGTGGTTTTTACCACAGTTTAACAAAACAACGGATACATAAAGCAGTATCGTCATTAAGCCCCGAACAGACTGCGTTATTAAGGAGCTTGCATATGCATCGCAAGATTCGATAAGAGCCGTTGCCATGGCGACACGGCAAAACACCTAGGGCTACCACTCACGACTGAAACGAACAGTTATTTTTTTTGAAAATACAAAGTTTATTTTTCGTCCCGGGAACAGGCTATTGCCATTACGGCCATACCACCTCTCTATAACTTTACGGTTGGATAAAATGTTTTTTTTTAGGCCTCTACCGGTCTCTATTTTGATATCATTATCGTCGACAGCTCAATCCGCCAACTGCAGGAAATAAGCTTCCTCTTTCGCCAATCATTCGTTTGCCTAGAATGTATAGGAGTAAAAAAATATGCTGTTATAGCATTTAAAGTCCTTTTTACATATGACTAGCGGTCCGCCCCAGCTTCGCACGGGTATAGATTATAACCTATGTTACCCGGGGATAGTGTAGCTTCCCGTCAGTGAAAGAATTTTTCAAATCGGCTCAGTAGTTTCGGAGCCTATTCAATGCAAACAAACAATCAAATTTTTCCTCTTTATAATATTACTAGCGGTCCGCCCCAGCTTCGCACGGGTATAGATTATAGCCTATGTCACCCGGGGATAGTGTAGCTTCCCGTCAGTGAAAGAATTTTTCAAATCGGTTCAGTAGTTTTGGTGCCTATTCAATGCAAACAATCAAACAATCAAATCTTTCCTCTTTATAATATTATATAGTAAAGAAGTATAGATTACTGTCCTAACACTTCCTTACTTCTTTTTCGAGCAGTCGTTCGTTTGAATGCAAGTTCTACATTAAAGTCCCATTTCGCCAGCAATGATGCCATTACGCAGTCGCGACACTCGACGTTATTGCGTTACGTCATTACACCGTGTCGTTATAGGGTTACGGCACCACCCGACGCCACGCCACGCCACGCCATCGCTGTATCGACAGTTGCGTGCTCGAAGCTTGTATTACGATGATCAACGAATGATCGATTCACAATTTGACAAATCATTATGACGAATGAGACAACGCGCCTGGGTTATATTACAACACGCAAGGCGGTCTTACCACGATTGAATGTATTCAGTATTATAATTCAAAGTGAGGTTGATAAGACCTGCACTGACATCCCGCTTGGGTTGTATTGTGCATTTGCCCGCCAACTTAAACAAACCATATGATTAATATTCATCACAGAAAGAATACAATAGAGAATCCTAGTTTTTTTTTTGTATAATTTTCTTGACCGTGGATTCAATGTCCTTTAGTCGTAATATTAATCAGTTTACATAGTATTAATAGCGTCAAACAAGTCATAGTCAGAGTCAAGCAAAGTAAGTCACGGTCAAGTCAAACTCATGCCCCTGTAAAGTGGTGGAGATTTACAAGAAGCTCCTATGGAGTTTTGGAAATAACACGAAAAGACACATTTCACCTCGTTATATCACTTTCCACACTCGAGCACGTTTACTAACACTTAATGAATAATAATTCACCATTTACTACACATTAACACTCGAAAATACACAAGTTTAGGAAAATAATCCAACGAGCCGATATGTTTTTTTCCACGTTGGCGCCAAAACTCCTAAAACATTTGAATTTTTTTGTTATAATTTTCATGACCGTGGATTCAATGAACTTTAGTCGTAATATTAAAATGAACGTAGTGTTGCCATTTCTAAATGTAATCCGTGTTACAATGTTGGAGATTGTTTCAATCCGTGACCGATTCTCGCCGACATAGTTGAACCGAACTCCGGAACTCATTAAGGAACAAGTTAGAAGATTAACTGCGAATTATAGAGTTCATTCATTAAACCGAGATCGACACAGATTCTTTGGCAAGTCCGAATTTACTACGTATTTTTGGAAAATTAAGAAAAGATTGCTGCCGCTGTTTTTCAATTTGGATCATTTCTAGGCCAGGGTGAATAGGTATCTTCCAAGTCTGCGTGCTTCATCTTCGACCACATCGTCGCTTACCAACAGGGGAGTCGGTGGTCAAACGCGGAACTATCCGCGCAAAAAAATGGTCGCAGAAATTTAAATAAACTCAGCTATAACAAAATATTCACACGCTCTTGTTAAAGCTATAACAAAGAAAGCGTTATATACAAAAATGATTTATTTCATCATCAACAGCCAGAATGCGTCTACTGCTGAACATAGGCATCCTCCTTACAACTCCACACTGAACGTCAGCCTGCCATTTGCATCCACTGGATGCCAGCGACTCTCACGATGTCGTCGGTCCATCTAGTGGGAGGCCTACCTACGCTGCGTCTTCCGGTTCGTAGTCTCCACTCAAAAACGTTTCTTCCCCATCGGTTATCGGTTCTTCGAGCGATGTGACCTGCCTATTGCCACCAACTTGCAAATTTTAAATATGAATTTTAATATAAATATATATGTAGTATATGTAATATATTTTAATATACGATACGACTTGTATACGATAGTTTCTATCTAGAAGAGATATAATTTTTTATCGCCATGTCGAGATTTTGAACCGAACGGTAAGGGATGATGCGGTCTCCAATTATCTATCGATAAATCTCCAGTAGCGTATCCACACGCGTGTAATAAAAGTGGAAACAAACCGCTTCGTGCGCACTCACACACACATCATCAGCCATTAAACGTCCACTGCTGTACAAGGCCTCCCTCTTAGAGAGGGGTGTTGCTATAATCCCCACGCTTGGCAGGCGGCTTGTGGATCGCAGTACGTTCACCGTGTACTAACAGGACGCTGCTGCCCATCCTCCGGTGGTTCTGGTCGCAGTTTAGGACATACCCGGGTACATAATCATACAACGCGTCAGTTATATTTCACTTTGTAACATGATTACAACGCGACTTCTGTTTCCATTCCTTAGCAACTTTTTTTTTTTTTTTTTTTTTTTATTTTATTCTCCACGGTCTCCTGGGTCCGTGCCCTTTGTCAACTTTTAACATAATTTTTTTAAACTATATTTGATATAACATATAGCTAATGACTATTTCCTTAGCTACTGGCAGGCTCGCTGTCTACAACTTCCCGCCCAGCTCGTCAAATGTTCTAGACAGGCAGGGCGGGCGGCACGGGCGGCGCGGGCGGCGCGGGCGGCGCGGGCGGCGCGGGCGGCGCGGGCGGGCGGAACGTTGACCTTTGACTTTGTACCTTGTAGGCTTACTCGGTAACGATGTATAATAAAAGCTACTGTTAAAAGCCTAGTTGGTTATTTGGTTATTGTATTATCTTAGAGAACAATTTCAAATAAGGAAGAGGTTGTTTTTTGTTTATTTCGCGAAGTGTTCGAGAATTTTATTATGGATATCAAATAAATTTGACCTTTTTAGTATCCAATTTGTTTGGTGAAGATAATTAGTTATTATTTTTAACCGATGAAAGGTGGAGGTAAGTATTAATTCGACTGTATGTTTGTTACGCGATTATTCCGCCAATTATGATGATAATTTTTTGTTTAGTAGGTAGGTACTTTAGAGGTGGTCCTATATAAATTTTATCGATATTGATTTAGATAAAAAAAAAAAAAAAAAAAAAAAAAAAAAAAAGTCATCTGTGAATGTCACAGATGACTTTTTGGTGTTTAGTTCCCTTCAGCAAAAGTTTTGATGAGGATTTTCGATTTTTCTACTTTTTAGTTTAAGTTTGTTTAAGTAGGAATAGGCGGTTTTTTTTCTTTCTAAAAGTTATTATTCTTTTAATAGAAATTTCATCCTGAGATTAAACTGTCAATCTTTTGTCCCATGGCACCATAGATTCAGTATATTTCTCTCTCTACGCATGGCACACAATATTTGTAGAAGTTTAACCATAGACAATGTTATAAAATGGTCAACTCCACGTAGCGCCACGTAGAATGCTGAGGCAATTCAATCGTCATGTCACTAGTTATAATGTTAAAATATTTATTTTAATCAGTTTCCTCTCACAACATAATTGTATGTAGCACATCTAAAACGTTAACAAAATATCGTCAGCGTAAAAAAAAACAACCAAATTGTTTGATCATATTGATATATGATAAACCAATCTGTCCAAATACACATTTTCATTCCATTCTGAATTCAAACTGGAAAAACGACCAAAACAACTCAATTAAATAACAAAACAATAACACTTGAAACTCGATTTGTTGTGCGACAGACACAGCGGCCGGCAGCAGCGGTTACAAACGATGGATACATTTTATTCACGTTTTCATCAGTAAATATTAAACTACTACAATAGTAAAGGCATTACATTTAAAAAAAAAATTAAGTACCCTGAGTACAAGTTTTGATAGTATTCCAAAACTTTTTTCGTTTTCGTCTTGTTCCATACATTGCTGGGCTAAAAGGTATTCGAAAACATTTTTCGTATTAGAGTGAAGCAATCTTTACCGCCGCTTTCTACCGATTTTAGTTCCTTCACGTTTCCGAGGCGCTTTACTAAAATGTATGGATAAATACGTAAACGTTAAAAAGTTTTCGAAAACTATCAAAACCGGGACTGAGCGTACTGGTCATAAATCATTGTTTGTCTATCTCGCTCGCACCCACAATATGACATGTGGGTGCGAGCGAGATAGACAGACAATGATTTTTGACCTGACGACTCAGATGGTAATGCGTTTACTATAGTGTAGTGTAGGTGGACTTGAATAAATAAACAAGCATAGAACACTTATCGTCCGGAATTACCCGAAAAAAACAAGTAAAACCAACTAGGTTGCACAAAACGACATGCTAAGCGAAGTGTCGACAGATAGTGACAGAGTGACATGGCGGAGGTAAGGTAAGCGAAGCGTTGATCATCTGCCAGCGAGATCGGTCCACGATATAGTCAATACGAGGGTGAAACCTGGAATAAATAGCGCAGTGTTGAGGTAGATGGCACAGCAAGAGACAGACCCACACCCAGCAGTGGGATGAAGAAGATGGCCGGATGATGGTGATACACGGGGTGTAATGAGAACACTCTCGAAGCCAAAAGAAGGTAATTGTACTCATCATTATGAACAACTTTTACTATGGGACCAGCCCTGAAATCGCGAAAAAAATATCAGCTGTTCTATAGAAAACGGTCATTGACACTCGACAAAATGTATGGAAAAGCTGTTTTTTTTTCCGCGATTTCAGGGTTGTTCCCATAGTAAAAGTTGCTCATAACGATGAGTACAATTACCTTCTTTTGGCTTCGACAGTGTTCGCCTTACACCCTGTAGAATTCCGAAAGGTAGTTTTTTTAGGCAAAACCGTACAATTTATTTTCTAACTCTTTTTGTTGACACGTCCCACTGTGGACAGACTGTGTCACTGATTGGCTCGAAATATAAACGTTGGCACATTCTAGCTCCGAACAAATGGACTTTTTTACAAATACCCGCTTTTTGAACGATTTTCACGAATGCCAGCTTTCAAAAAACCGCTTCAGAGGCAAGGATAGGTCAAAGCTTTTATGTATTACTGACAGAGTAGGAGTTGGACCACAGCTCAGCTGATGTTGATTTTTACGCCAATCCCCAACAAGGCGACACTACATTTGCATTCTCTTCTATTCGGTCATAATAATTATGCTTTATCCTTGGTCTCCCTGTATTTTAATTATAAAAAATTTTGCGTTTATATTTCTTATTATAAGTTGAAATATATGAACGTAGATTAAGTGGGCACACGGGCAACGTTTTGTCCAAACGTATTCTCGTGTTTCCTGCCTGGATAATACCACTGGAACTGTAATTTTTTTTATAAAAATTATCTCTTCTATTGTCATGCTTTTATCGTTTATTTTTTCTTATAAGTTAACTACTATAAGAAATATGAGCCTTTAAATATCCCAAAAAAATATTTTTACTGCCATGTTCAGATGTCTATCAAACAAATTTGACGAGTTTATAAAACAAAAATAAATGACAGAAGCATAGTTCAATCCTTTTCACAGCTATTAATTAAAAAAAATATGAAATAGGCCAAGTTTTGAATGAGGAAACAGAAATATAACGATCCGAGCTGCAGTTGTCCCTATTGCGCTTTACTGGGAGAGGCTTGAGGTCAGAGGACAGCTATAGATTTGCTAAATACCTATTCATCAAATTTCTTGGCCGTGGTATGCCCTTTTAAGTAAGCTCTATAGCCAGTGTCGTGATTTCGTACAATATCTCAGTGGTGTGCTCGCAAAGTACGTACGCAATCGAACGACGCGCGACGCCGCGCCGCGTACGTCGCGTGCCGCGGGGAACGGGTGTACAATTTGTTTTATTTCCACCGAGGTTTGATTTGCAAATGTTGTTGGCATTGACTCTTTAATGGGTTTTTTGTATATGACCTTTATGGAGTCATCCATTGCTTACATAAGACGAAATGGAGTACTTTCTTTGTATACGTAAAGCTCCAAATGGCTCCAATTCAAGGATGAAGGTTCGGAAAACATAACGCCAGCTATTCCTTTGCATCAAGTTGTTCGTCAAGTTTCCGTAGCACTTACTACTGTAACGTTCCAAGATCGTTACCTAATTCTAAATTCATGGCAAATGACACATACGCTAGAAGCCAAACTTAATGAATAAAAAAGGTCACTACTATGACATAAACATTGTTGACAGAATGAAGGTGATTGACGTAATGTCAGTCAGTTACATTCGTTAACCAAAAAATCATTGTCTAACCCACAAAAATATTAACTGCATTTAAAAAGAATGCAGGTATGTAAATATCATATTCCTTCTAGAAGGAATATGCTATTTATAGGACCCGAACCATAAATCTGCCTCATTCGTGCAGTTATACTTCCGTGAGAAAGTCGTTCAGAACTATAACCTTTTAACCATATAAAGTATTTTTATTTATGTTACACGGGAATTACTCACGTAAGATTAACCGAGACGCAGCCGCGCGCACGCATTCACCTTGAAAAAGGCCGTCTAATGCGGTTGAAACTATAGTCGGAGTAACCGGCTTAATCTTACGTGAGTAATTCCCGTGTAACATAAATAAAATGTGTGAAAACCACGTCAGTTTCAATCATATAAAGTATTATAATTGAAGCCCCGTACTCCAATCGGGTAAGTTTTCAAGAGAGAAATATAATAGGAAATGCTTTTAAAATGTGTTAATTGTGAAATCTGTCTCGACAAATAAATGATCATCATTTATTTGTCAGTAAATTATCATGCAGCCATCTTGTGTTGTAAAATAGTGCAAGTGCGTTTCATATCCGTAATATCTGGGATATGGACGCACGCTGTACTTACATTCTCATATAATTATGTTCTAAGCTCTTAAAGCATTCTGTAATCTTGGATCCTTCCGATCAAAAACTGTGTTTTAACGGCGGTACCACGTCATGTGAGATAAATTATGGGCGCCTGGCCCGATCTGCCGTTATCTTCGGGATCTCACGCGACGTGGCCGAGCGGCTTCCGTACTGGTCCTCATGCGTAGTTCTTCGACGCATTTTCAGGGCCCTTTCCTCTACTCCGATACTCCGGCCACACCACGCTGTCGTGACGCGCTGACCACACTCCGGCTACGCCCAAACATCGGAGCCCTTCTACCACGTTGGCCGTACTCCGGCCACGCCCAAACATCGGAAACTACTACAACGTTGGCCGCACTCCGGCCACGCTCTGAAACCACACGGAGCTGTCTCCGAGCTACGCTGCCCCGCTAACTTCCTACGTGCCACGAGCCGCGTCGAGCCACGCGGCGATCGGTGCCCCAGCTCTTAAAGCTAAGTCTCTGAACAAGGGACCAACACGTTTTTTATCGCCATCACCTTCCGAGCTCACGACCCTCTGTCTGACTTGTAAATTCCTTCGCTTGCTAATTAAATCTTAACTTATATTATCATAAACTCTTTCCTTTGAAACACCTGTCCACTGCTAGGTAGGACTTACCCAAGCTTCACTTGGTGTACGTTTCACTACAATACGACTGAGTGTGACAGGTGACAGAAATAATAACGCAGGTTCTGGAATAGCCCATCCGATTGCATAGTCAAAATCCTTAAAAAAGTATCACCGACTCAAACAACCTTATGTCATGATGTACGCCCCGAATCATGTTGTTTGTTGAAGGTTTTATTTTTTTAAGTACAGGCGGAGGGATGTCGTCGTCTACTTTTTAAAATCGTTCTTGTCTATATCAAATTACCATCCATTCCTTCATATTAAGCACGAAATCGTGCGTTTTCAACCTTTCGCCATACCGGTGTTTTGCTTATTTTATGATGGAGCCAGATTTATGTTTTTCGTTCAAGCAGCACGTAATATTTTCGCCACATTTGAATGCTATAGTCAATATGTAAATAAAACGTTCACAGATGTTCGTTCCCGCAGGTTGTATTATTATCGTGGAGAAGACACGCCCTCACGGACCCTCCCTCCGTCGCCGCCAGCCATATGTATTTAATACGAAGAGGAAACTGCAATATTGTAGACGTAACCTGTAACACAGAATATAATTATTACAGTTACATTATGAACCGTGGTAGCCCATTTGGGAGACCGCTAGACTTGAAAGCGGGAGGTCGCGGGTTCAAACCCCGGGCTCGTACCAATGAACTCTTTGGAGTTTATGTACGCATTTTCATTCCACTGGCTTTTCGGTGAAGGAAAACATCGTGAGGAAACCTGCATACGTAAGGAGAAGGAATTCAATGGCGTATGTGAATCCACCAACCCGCACTGGGCCAGCGTGGTGGATATGGCCCAATCACCCTTTTGGGGGTAGGCTAAAAGTCCGCGACCTCACGCTTTCAAGTCTAGCGGTCTCCCAAATGGGCTACCACGGCTGGACTATATAACCACTGTAGCTGTGACTAAAGATCAAGTCTGACATCTGTTAGTCGTTAAAAAATATTTTCTCTCTCAAATGTATCACAAGTGTCTCACCGTTCTCTAGCGAGCTGTTACATTTATGAAGCGAGACACAGAGGTCAGCAGTGTGGCGACCTTTGTACCACGATGAGCGCCAATTATTACGAGCTCTCTGAGAACATATCTCAAATCACACCTTTTTCTTATTCTACTACGAATTTTTGATCGAACATACTCGTACAGTGCACAGAACGAAAGAATAGTAGTTAATATTGAAATAGGAATGATCAATTCGTTTGTGATAGGCCCCTGAACTGTGTAAGCCCCATCTCAGTTCTCCCTCATCATAATCAGCATTTTAACAGTCCACTGCTGGACTTGTAGCCTACCCCCGAAAGGGTGATTGGGCCATATCCACCACGCTGGCCCAGTGCGGGTTGGTAGATTCACATACGCCATTAAATGCCTTCTCCGTACGTATGCAGGTTTCCTCACGATGTTTTCCTTCACCGAAAAGCCAGTGGTATGAAAATCCGTACATAAGCTCCAAAGAGCTCATTGGTACGGACCCGGGGTTTGAACCCGCGACCACACGCTTTCAAGTCTAGCAGTCTCCCAAATGGGCTACCACGGCTTAAACTTAAGCCTGTGTTTTTCACTCATCATCATTTCAGCCGTAGGACGTCCACTGAACATATGCTTTCCCCATCGATCTCCAAAAGGGCCGATTGAAAGCGGCTTGCATCCAGCGTTTCCTTGCAGTCTCCTTTAACGTCCATCTTATGGGTGGACGTCCTACGCTGCGCTTACCGGTCCGTGGTCTCCATTTGAGAATCTTTCGGCCCCATCGGCCATCAGTTCTGCGTGATATGTACCCTGCCCACTGCCACTTCAACTTGCTAATCCGATGGGCTGTTAGCAACTTTCGTTCTTTTACGGATCGCCTCATTTCGGATTCGATCTCGTAGAGAAACCCCGAGCATAGCCCTCTCCATAGCTCGTGTTTTTCACTGACTCCAGCTATTTGCGATACTATATTACACAGCGACACTCACTTTTGCTTGATTGAAAACTTTAAAAACCGCACTCAAATAATAGACGACAAATGCAATACCAATACTATATCAACATCATCATCATTTCAGCCATAGGACGTCCACTGCTGGACATAGGCCTCCCCCATCGATCTCCAAAAGGGCCGGTTGGAAGCGGCCTGCATCCAGCGTTTCCCTGCGGTCTCTTTTAGGTTTTAGGACCAATACTATACACCAAATACTATATACCAAACTTTAATTAGGCCTTTAATCACTCAAAACGATATTTCAGACAACTGTTACCTTATCAATAATGCAGGTATAACGGTTTTAATAACGACTACTACTCAACCAATTAGCCATGACTACGTTAAGATTGTTCATAAAGTGTGGCGCAGATTGTACCACGTTGGGCGCCAGTGTTGCAGCTGACAGCTTAATTGAGACCCTTTGTAAATTTCAGTTCATAATACTACTGAAATATGATATGGGTTTATATTATAAGGCCATTACAGAGCTTTCATAAGCTTCATTTTAGCTTTAAATAAGTAAAGGTTACCTCTACAGAGAAGGATTTATCTCATTCTTTAAGGTGAAATGATATGTCAGTTATTCGTATACCATGCGGGTAAAGTTGCGGGATGCCACTTGTGTGTATGTATTTGTATGAAGTAGTATGATAGTGCGGGACTACGATGTTTAGAGAGAAGAAGAAATGCATGCGAGTCTTTTGGAGATCGATGGGGGAGGCTTATGCCCAGCAGTGGACGTCCTACGGCTGAAAAGATAATGATAATGAAACAAACAAAGGCAGTTAGTTCTTTACATTACGGTTTACTTATAACCACGCTTGCAGATTACTGTGTGAAACTACACTTTAAGTAAAAAAAAGGTTTGTCAGACGTTTCTTAAACTTTGTAACCTTAATTCAAATAAAACAGAGCGTAAAATAAAATAAAATAGACCAATCCAATCGGAGCGACACCCGATCTCATCTAATATTTACAAACCGTGCTCGTAAAACTGCTGAATCAATTATTGACGAGGCGTGTTACTTTATACTACTTCGGGCCTGTTTCAACAACGATGTCAGACATCTTTGATTTTGGGCAAATATTTTGCTGTAAAGACTGGCTAAGTAGGTAGTTATTGGGCACGCTGGACCACTTTCAGTTAGCATCTCAAAGATTTTGGGTACTCCACCTTTCGCTTCGCTTCAGGTGGAGCACCCAAAATCTTTGAGATGCTAACTGAAAGTGGAACAGCGTTCCCAATAACTAATTAAGACTCGTATTAATCGTGTTCTATCGTTGTCATAAATTTTTAATAACCTTACGCGTTCGTTTGCGTCCGAGTAAAAATTCGTGTTCTCGATCACTGTCGAAACCAATCACACCTTGGTTATGACATAATATTCTATTGTATGAAATTATTGAAACTGATATGTTGTTATTCAACTCTTTCTTGAAGTCTCTGCGTCAATAACAAGGAAAAGTTTTGTCAAGATAGACATTTAGATAGTTAGGTATATCACTCACCTAGTCGATGGTGTAATTTATAACTTCACTTTTGAATACAAAGTCACTTTCACACCACTTACTACTCTTTATAGCGATGGTGAAATAATAACGTGAACATAATGTGCATGAAACATTGTGTCTAAGAAAGAAAACTAGACAAAGTGATAATTTCATAGGTACTGTTCAGATCAGAATAGATTTATTGTAACTGGTTTGCTATTACTTCTCGAAGTCTCTGCGTACTGATTTTCATCCGCAGAGATAACACAGGAATATCAGGAAATGTGCACCAATTTCATGTGCGTACTAATGATCATCCCCACAAGAAATTGGTACATGGTCTGCAAAAGTGACTGCGTACTAATTTTCGTCCCCAGTCGTTAGATTGCAGTAATTTCCACCCTACATACATCAGAAAATGTGCTCGATTTCAATGTGCGTACTAATTATCATCCCCACAAGAAATTGGCACATATTCTGAAATAATGACTGCGTACTAATTTTCATCCGCGGTCAGGAAATAAATAGCGAAACCAAGGTAACTTTAAATTCTAAACTTGAAGCTGAACGATATATACCCACTAAAATCACAAAACATTAATTAAATTTAAATATTTATTTCACCATCACTACACAACTTCACAGTAGAAAAATTACTAAATTGTAGCTAACGTAATATTGTGTGTGTACGTGTAAGTAGTTGACATAGACACTCCAGGCTCCTGTATACTAATGCAACTTTATGCTTTGTCTGTAAGTTTTATTACGTATTCTGTGCCTTGTCTGTGCCTGTGTGAGAACGTTGTAAATTTGATATCACTCGACCTCATTTCCTAATTAGGGTTCACCTATTACTTTGTGATTTTGAAAACGATTTTGCAAAACATAGAAAATATGAATGCGATGGATTTGCATAAATTTTCGCGTAGCTAAATTCATCTTATGCATATGTGTATTATGTATGTATATTTTGTTTTAATTTTACACATCTACCTATATTTCACAAGTAGGTAAGTACTAAACTAAAAGGTACTAATTACATTGTTATTGATGTATAAAAAACAAATAGGCATACAAGATTTCTAAGTCTCACTGGGATACAATCCGGGTCCTGTGGGTATGATTTGTTTACGATTCCTGACTTATTTCTAAATTATCGTTAAAATCGTGAGCGAAACCGCGGGCGTAACTAGTTAATAGGTTATATTAAGCAGGTGTTGCATTGACGTCAATTACTTGTTTTAAATGTGTGCTGTATGCGTGTCAGCACTTTCATGTAACACATACGTAAATCCTATGTATTTTACAGCACCGTGGGAATGCCTAAGTCATCAATTTTCCTACCTAAAGCCTCGTAAATGCGGAAGTCTACAATTTCAAATCGATGCATGTATGATTATGATGTAAGTAATTAATTGCTTTTAAATTAGTAGTCATTGATTTGATATTATTATCATATAATATGTGACTTAAGCTCTTTTGTTAAATCATAGCATTTTACATGATTTTACGTATAAAACTCGAACCTGAAGGAATTGTTTCATACTGAATTCCGACTTCGACGTGGACGTCATCAAATTCGGCTTCACCAGCATCCTGAGTCATCATCATCATCAGAAGTACCCTGAGTGACCTCGAGTGAATTTAAATTCATCATGTAAGTGAGTAACTTACCTTACTTTTAATTTTCGATATAATTGGGTTGTCTTGAGAAAGCTGATTGTGATGTGGTAAATATCACACGTACTATTAATATTTAGTACTTACTTAATGTTTCAGTAATTTACTTAAAGTTTCAGTACTTTTAATTTATCATGAATTAAATAACTGCGCACAACGCTTGTCATGTTTGACTCTATATATTTCATGTTAGTAGCAATTATAAAGTTTGTAATCAAATGCTTTTTTTTTTCAGGTCTGATTCGGAACTAGAAGCAGTACCCATCGTCATCCCTGCAGCGCAGAAAAACAAGAGAGGGAAGAAATCTGCGGAAACATCTGCCAGTATCGGGACGAAAAGAAAAGGAGACAAAATTACTCAGAGGTATTTTTATTTTGTTACTTATTTATTTTAATTTTTACATACATTAAGTTCAGATAGGTTGAATGCTCAACCCTGGTTTTATAAATTTTATGTTACCTGAGGGTTTTTATTTGTACTATCTTTATTTTATTATTTATTATGTCAGTTTGAATTTGTAGACAAGCGTTAAGCTAGTAATCCTTTTACTTTGTAATTTATTGTATGGTATTCTTATAATCTATGGGTTTACTTGTTTAGACTTATAACATCCATTAATTTTTTATTGATTGTTACAGCTTACGCAGAAAATCTCAACGCATGGACATTTTCGGACTAGAAGAAGCCCCTGAAGAGACACCACTATCCAAAAAATCAGCTATCATCAGCAGCTTCGTCAACCGCGTGGCTAACGGCTCACAGCGACGAGTCGCAGACACTAAGGGTGATTATTTCATTGACCTTAAAATTTATGACTCTGAAGATGCTGATTCCACTGCTCCAGAGGAGCGGTGGAAAAAAGCACTGGTAAGAGCTAAGCTCAAAATTGAAGCAGACTCGTCGCAGTGGAGCAAGCTCCAGAGCTTTGTGAGGGAAGCTCACAAGCTTTTTGAAGCATGTGAGCCAACATTTTATTCCGACAGTGTTTATTTCAAGTACAAGTAGTAGGGTTGATTTGGAGTGTCCTATCATTTGAAAGGTCAATCTTTTCATCATCATTATTTTTTTCTTTGTATTGTGTCCTTTTCTCACTAGATACATTACGCGGTATAATTAAGTGTACTAGATTTAATTTGTACTTTTGAACTATTTAGATAGCTTTAAGTGGCCTTATTATTAAGAAAATAAATAATTATAAACAATATACTAGTATTGAATATAGTTTCCACCTTTTAGGTAGTAAATAAATTTGATATTCCATATTGCAAAACATAATTATAATGATCGTCACACACTGAGCTATAATAATATTTGAATATATTATATTTTTCGCACTATCTTTTTTATATTTTCTATTGAAGTATACTAAAAGAAAACATAATATTTAGATTTTTTTACTTCCAAAAATGTTGAACTAAAGATATAAAATATAAATTATTGCTCAGTGTGCTATGTGCTTAATAGACATTGCAAATAAGGAGGCATGGTCGACTAATTTTAGCTAACTTCATTTACTTTCTATAATTGAGTGAACTTCAAACTAGATTTTATTCCTGTCGCAAATAATTTAGATACGTATAACTAGCATTAATTATAATTAAAGAAACGGATAGCATACTAAATTACTTGAAGGTATTGAATAAAGTTTCTAAAGGATATAGGTAATTGTGAGAAATTGAAAATGCCATTCTGCAAAACCTGTAACGTTGACGTTGAAAAAAAATGTTGGTTAGGTCACACGCGTAGTACTAACCATAAGAACCGTACATTTTTACCGATGTGTGATGGTATAGACATTATTGAGTCAGCATTTCGCAATCGTATAGCGAGTTATAGAGTCAAAGTATCAGACGATAAGGAAGGAATTTGTGTACCCACTTTCTTTAATGCTATTCGCGCAAAGATTAATTTGCTTATAGATCAATCGCTTCAAACTCACACGTGCATTAAAGTGAATTTTGAATTGTTTTCTATGTTTCTTATGTTTAAAAATGATACACAGGAAATGAAATCTTTTTCAACTACTAATTTTACACTTCATCTAAACTATGATTTCAATAACTTATACACCATCGTTTTGAACAGTATCATGAAAAAGATAGAAGAGTTTCAAGAGAGAGACAGTGGGTGGACATTTTTACACAATTGTCATCTGGAAATAAATATTTGTAAATATGAACCACTGCGGGGTTCAAATTTCATAAATTTACCAAATGTCATACAAAACAAAAAAGCATGTTTAAACATTAAAAATAACGATGACTACTGTTTTTTGTGGTGCGTTATCGCTGCGCTTTACCCCGCAACCGAACATGCAGATCGGGTTACTTCGTATCCTTGTTTTCAAGACAAACTAAATATCAAAGATTTATCATTCCCTATTACTATTCCAGATATTTCTATTTTTGAAAAAAATAATCCTGACTTTAGTATCTACGTTTATGGTCTAAGAGATAGTAAAGTTATAACGGGACCTTTGTATAAATCAGAATCTAAGAGTTACAAACACCGAATTCATTTATTGTTCCTTGAAAATAACACGTCGTCGCATTTCTGTTTAATAAAAGATTTACCTCGTCTTGTAAGAAATCAATTAACAAGACATCATGGAAAGTTACATTGTTGCGAAAATTGTTTATTATTTTTCCCTTCATATGAAGAG
Organism: Agriopis marginaria; assembly: GCA_932305915.1. Taxonomy (NCBI): domain Eukaryota; kingdom Metazoa; phylum Arthropoda; class Insecta; order Lepidoptera; family Geometridae; genus Agriopis; species Agriopis marginaria. The sequence continues at coordinate 9,361,911 of OW029939.1, read as the reverse complement.
CTCGACCATCATGTTTGTGGGGGTATCGTTACTATTTTACCTGAAAAAGGGTCAGTAATACAGTTTAAAAACTATAATCGCAAGCAAGATGTTCCATTCGTCATTTACGCTGACTTTGAAACAATGTTACGTCCTGTACAAGGTTGTGAACCTGATCCCAAAGTGTCCAGCACATCTGATCGACATCATCACGTGCCTGTCGCTTTTGCATATAATATTGTTTGCGTGCTAGATGAATCATATAATCGGTTCGTAAGCTATCGCGGAGAAGATTGTGTTCCAAAATTCATAACTTCACTACTTGATGACGTACATAAAATTCATAAGATCCTTAGCAAAAATACTCCAATAATATTTAACCAGCAAGATGAAAAAGTATTTCATGAATCGATTCGTTGTCACATTTGTGGGCATTTAACGTGGGGTTGCAAAGTTCGCGATCATTGTCATTTAACTGGAAAATTCCGGGGGGCTGCACATGAGATGTGTAATCTAAATTACAAGCTACCAAAATTTATCCCAATTTTTTTTCATAACTTGTCCGGTTATGACTGTCACTTATTTATAAAAGAATTAGGAGAATTGCCTGGTTCGATTAAAGTAATACCAAAGACAAAAGAAAATTACATTTCTTTCACTAAATACGTGGAAGTTGACCAAGATGAATACCTGCAGCTACGTTTCGTAGATTCGTTCAAATTTTTGAGCACTAGTCTGGACAAGCTATCTCAAACACTAAACTCCAACGATTTAGTGCATATGCATACCCATTTTCCGGACAAAAGCCAATTCGAGTTACTGACTCGGAAAGGGGTTTACCCTTATGAGTATATGACAAATTGGGAATGCTATACGGAACCAGCTTTACCCCCACAGGAAAAGTTTTATAGTTCTTTAAACGATACAAATATATCTGACGCTGATTACTACCATGCCCAGCTAGTTTGGTCGCAGTTTAACATCGAGAATTTAGGTCAATACACAGACTTATATGTTAAAACAGATGTTTTACTATTGACAGACACTTTTGAAAAGTTTCGTAGAACAAGTAAGATGCATTATCAGTTAGATCCAGCCGCCTACTTGACTCTCCCTTCTCTATCATTCGATAGTTTTTTATTAGGTTCTTCCGTCCAGTTAGAGCTAATCAATGACCTGGCAATATTACGTATGATACAAAAAGGAATTCGCGGAGGTGTGTGTATGTGTACGCACCGCTATGCAAAAGCTAACAACAAATATATGTCTAACTATAACCCAAATCAGGAGGATTCATTTTTAGTATATGTCGATTGTAATAATCTGTATGGGTATAGCATGTGTCAGTCACTTCCGCTGTCAAACTTTAGGTTTTTAGACCAACAAAAAATCAAAACTTTGGATGTAATGAAAGTATTAGACAATGCTGATGAAGGTTACATTCTTGAAGTGGATTTGGCTTATCCAGATAACTTGCATTTATCGCATAACGATTTGCCGTTCTGTGGGGAAAAATGTATACCCCCACACGGAAAATGCATGAAACTCGTTCCAAATTTGTACAATAAGTACCAGTACGTAATTCATTATGTCAATCTTAAGAAATGCATAGAACACGGTCTAGAATTGCGGAAAATACATCGAGTGATCGCATTCAATCAAAGTTCTTATCTGAAAAGATACATTGAGCTTAACACAGTACTTCGTCAAAAAGCTGAATCCGTGTTTGAACAAGATTTTTTCAAACTTTTAAATAATAGTGTTTTTGGTAAAACGCTTAAAAACACAGAATCAAGAGTCAAAGTGCATCTTGTAAATCAATGGAACGATGAAAACAATGTTACTAAAAAAAGAACAAGTGCCGATAAATTGGTTAGTAGTCCAAACTTTCATAGTGCATCAGTTTTTTCTGATAATTTAGTAGCAGTTCAAATGAAATCTGATCGAGTAATTCTTGATAAACCAATTTATATTGGATTTTCAGTCTTGGAATTGTCTAAGGCACACATGTACAACTTCCACTATAATGTTGTCAAACCAGTGTACAATGATTGTGTTCAATTATGCTACACAGATACCGACAGTTTTATATACTTCATAAAGACACCCGATTTTTATCAAGACATGAAAGACGCGTTCTTCAATTATTTTGACACAAGTAATTACGAACTTGAAAATCAATACAATTTACCGTTAATGAACAAAAAAATTCCTGGTTTGTTTAAGGATGAAATGGCTGGAAGTATAATAACTGACTTTGTTGGATTGAGATCGAAATTATATTGCGTTAAAACTGAAAAACGTACAATAAAAAAAGCTAAAGGAGTAAAGACATGCGTGGTTCGTAATTTTAACTTATCAGATTATCAATCCGTGAATTTCAATGAAAGCATTGTACGTAAAAAGAACTTATTGTTTAAATCGATAAAGCACGAAATATTTACTAAACAGGTAAATAAAATAGTTCTTTCCGGAAACGATGATAAGAGACGTATTTCTAGAGATAGAATATCTACCCTGGCTTGGGGTAGCACTTATATTTTAAAGTCATGATTAAGTATGTTATAATTATAACCTAAGTATTAGTAAATAAGTACCTTATTATTGTATCCTTCAAAGATAATAGAATATGATGTACTTACTTAGTACTTATAGTTTGTAATGTTTGTAATATTAGTTTGTAATTTAGTATGATAGACGATAGAAATAAATGATGTCATGTAATTTTGACTTTTACTAACTCTACTGCTTTATCCAATCATACCAACTTTCCTAAGTAGGTAGGACATCAATTTTAGTAGGAGAATGTAAGTTCTAAATATGAGCAACAAGTTGAAACATGTTTGATTGTCAGAGATAAAATAGATATCCATTCTCGTAATTTAATAGGTAAGTATTATAGTTGGGCTGATATTTGATGCGTAGTGAAGGAGCCGACAAGTTACATCCTGCTCTTTCCCGATTGATGTCAGCATTTTTTGTATTTAATATTATTGTAGTTTTGCGTGTTCATTTATTATAACCTAGACTACAGGCCGGACGCTTGGAAAAATAAGGTTTATGTTTTTTAACTCTCTACATAAATATTTAGTATTGATTCGCATACTGACGTTCAACATTTGATTCTATTAAGGTGAGCATTTTGATTGATTTAGAGAAATTTATTAATGTTACTTAATGTCACTAACGGTGCATTTTTCTTATTTATCTCATTTTTTTTTTTCAGATCAACATGTCAACTGAAAATGACGATTACTATAACTTGCCTTGCGCACAGGATCCGTTAGCTGGTTGGGACTCGTTTGAGGCAGAACAGCGAACCAAACGCAAGCTCGAACTAGCTGAAGCTAAACTCGCTAAAGTTGAGGCAACTAAGAAGAAAAGATTGATGAAAAAAAGTAAGAAAGAGACGCTTTCTTATGTTATCAATAAATCTTCAGAGAGAGGATATAAAATGCTGAAAATACAAGTATACGATTTCAACGAAGGGGAAAATACCTACAGTGAATCTGTAAGAGTGCAATACATAGTGACTCATCCAATAGATGAAGTGTTAGACTCAGTTCAAAGTGTTGTTAATAAAATTTCAAAACGTTTAAGTAATGATTCTCTGTGAATTAATGAAATGTAAAAAAAAAAAACTTAATTTTAAAGTTATTTTAAATTAGTTAAGTTTTTGAATTAATGTATCTATCCATATTTATATTTATAAATAAACTACTCAAGTAATAAATAAGATTTTGTTTCTTTTTAATAAAACAATTTATTTTTTTAACATATTTATTGATCATTATTACACATGATTATATTTTTTATCATAATTGGTAACATTTATCTTGATAGTATACAAAATTGATTAGAATAAAATAGGTTATTGTATAATATTATAATATATTGCAATAGATATCTATAAACCTCATTAATTATCAACACAATCATAACCACCAGATTCGCTAGAATCACTTTCCTGTTTGTCATTTTCAAAATTATTGTTTATTCCCTTTTTGTGATTATTTTCAATGAAGCTTTCGAAAAATTTGAACACATTCATATAGTTATCAATAAACTATTTTTTAACTATAATAACATTTTTTAATGCACAGTTCTGTTTATGGTAAACACAATTTATAGCGGTGTTATCTTCTGAATTATACATTTTTATCAATTGCAATAAATTAGGACAGCCCTTTTCTCCAATATCTATTACATCACAATTATTATTACATATATTTTTTAACCACACAGCTTTTTCTGCTCCTTTAACAAAGATTTTTTTCTTGTTTAAAATGGTCATAATGACACATTTAAATTCACGATAATCAATGTATCCTTCACTCCATTTTATGCCGTGATATCTTTCTAACCAAGAAACTTGTTTTTTTTCTTTGTCTAAGAGTCGACAGAATGGGTAAGGTGGTTTCACTAAAAAAACTTGAGTGTATTCAGCAGTTGCTAGCGCTAATTCTTTTACGATAAAAAAGTTATTGACATCTTTAAATCCTTGCAAATCTACTATAATGTATTTCGAGTTCATGATATTTTCTTAACAGTACTACTCAACGGATTGTATTCAACGATGCAATCGTTTAGAATCAAACAATATGCTGATGTATTTTCTGGAAACTCTATGGCGGTTTCAAGTTCAATTCGCACGTCTACAGGTCCTGATTTAAGAGTTTCGTTTTGTCTTGAACAATCTATCACAAAAAGAGGCGCCCTAGACTTAAAGTCTTCGTAACTTAATAACGGTTCTGGTCGTCGGTTATAATACGACTGTTGAAATCTAGTGTAGTGTTCATATATAAGCGAATAGTTATCGTCAGCGAACCTGGTGTTCAGATTTTCATATGGAAAATAACAAGAGTTTAAAAAAACCCTTAAGTTTTCTATGTCACAATGGTCAAACTGAGACATATCGGCATCGGCACGACGCATGCGGTTTGTTTGAAATCCAACTATTACATATCGTGGTTTTTCTATTTGGGAAGAAGTTTTTACAGACCACGTATGTTTTCTAGTTTTTGGAAGAGCAGGATATTCATAAAGATCCCAATTTCTATAAACCATACTGATAGAACGATCTCTTTCCAGGAATTTGAGTAAATTAATCCGTTCACGATCAGATACTCTCACATGGGGTACGCGCCAGTTTATGTTTTCTATTTCAACATTATTAACATATTCACCCGTTTCTAGTTTTATTGCATTGAGATTTGTGCTACTCCGAAGTAATATCAACTCATGTTTACAATTCATAATAATCTTATTATAATCTTCAGCAAAGCCTAGTATTTTATTAAGAGGTATAGACACTGAAAAATTACCTGCCGCGTTATTTGTGGTACCATTCATATCCCACCCCCAGAACTTCGACATCTTTGACTCGTTATCATTAATTGAAATTAGAGATTTCATAGTGGTAGTAATACCAGCATTTTTTATTTTATCTATTTCTATTCCATTTAACTCATATCGAATGTCTTGAAAGAAAAATAATACTGGGTTATTTGTAAAATGAACTTTGGATACAGCAGCTTTTGTATCACGTTTAATCACATTTACAACGCCTTTTATGTATAGAGTACTTGCTGAAGGTAGTACGCATAGATCTTGTTGATTAATAGGTATTCTTATTTCGTCATTTTCTCGAAAGCTATTGACATATGGCTTATATGTATGATATTCTATGCTTTCAATAGAATTATCAACATGTATTGTATCTGCTATACTGAGCATACTCATTTTAATAATCCGATTAGTTTCAAAAACTTCTTATTTTCTTTTGTTAGTTTCACTCGAGGTCTTCTTTTGTTGATGACACGGTTTGAAATGTGTTTATTTAGTGTTTGTACTATGATTTTATTGTGGTCAATCATTTTCTTCTAATATGTAAGTATAGTTGTATATCTTCGCCACGTAAGTTTACTAAATTATTCTTAGCATCCAATATTCTGACGGTAATTGAGCTGATATTGTTCTGGTTAATTGGAAAATAAATAATGTTCTTGGGAATTTCAATAATTCGGTAACCAGGAGGTACGTTTGGAGGAAATTCGTGAATTATATGACTGGGTTTGCCGTCCGTGTATGATCCGCTTATAATGTCACATTCGATTCTTAGCACGGTCGTCGAAAGAATGTTGACTGGATAAGAAGATTCATTTAATATATTTGCTTTTAAAGTTTCTTGATTGAAACCAAACAGTCGAGCTAGCAAAGGACTTTTTTCAAAATGTATATCTTTAGAACATACGATAGAAGTTTTTAACGTGTTGTTATTACAAATTAATTTAAAAGAACAGTCTTTCATGTTTTCTTCCAAGTAATCATTTATATCACTCAGCTCATACGATCCTTCGGGTATTACAACGACTTCCTTATCACCAAAATGTAACTTGTTATTGTTGCTATCAATGTTAGGTATAGAATTAAATGTTGAGAAGTATAGCAGACCACATTCATATTCGCCATTGAGCTCTAAGCCAGGTGAATAATTTATTGTAGACAGTGGACTGGAGCTTGATATGGATAGTGTAAAAGACATTTTGATACTGACAACAACTTAACAATTCTTTAACTTAAATGAGATTTCCAGAAGTTCTTCAGATATTTTAAGCATAAGTGTCCGCAATTCACAGTATCGTAACTTTGATATTTCAGGTAATTATAATAAATTTCATGGTTATTGAAATACCTCAGTAATTCTAGCGGAGGTTTTAGATCTCCAAAACTGTCAAAATACTCGCAATATTCATTATTTTTTACATAGGCTACCCAGTGAGTGCCAGGATTTTGATGATCATCCAGATTAATTATACCACATTCAATACGCTTGGGTTTTTTTGGTAATCTATCTCTCATGTAGACACCTCTAAAATAAGGTATATTGGCACTATACGTCATTATATCAATGTCAGTCAGAGCGCGGTTGGGTAGCCTTGTATTCAGTTTTTTGGAGCTTTAAGAAACAATCCACTTCCTTTTTTATATGGTTTTAAATAGCATCCCTTTCCTAGTGCTATTGCTTCCATTGTTCTATTATGACGTTCGGATTCCTGTAGATCATTTTTTGCTGATTTATAATCATTCACAGCTTTTGCAACACCTGCAGCACCGCCAGTTAGAGCGCCCAACGCTGATAGAGCCGCAAATATTGGTATTAACGGTAATATACCTCCAGTTTTTGGTATAGGTATAACACGCGGTACACGCACTCTATTTTTTGTAAATACTTTTTTTGCTACAGCATAAGCAATTTTAATGGCAGCTTCATTATTTTTAGGTTTTAATTTTTTCAGCTTTCTACTAATTTGAGTAGTTAAAGCCTTAAATTTTTTGACACCAGCGCCTAATTTAAGCTTTGATTTCATAGCTTTATTTACTACCCAAGAAGCAATTTTTTCTCCAGTACTGGCATCTTTAGATTTTATTCGCCTCTTAGTCATGTTAATGAGTTCTATATCAGCTTTGTGACGATCACCTAAGTTAGAATTATTTGAGTATGCAATGTCGTGTTGTTTACAAGCTTCGTCCAGTTCATTAACTCCCCTATCACCACGCAATAGCCGTTTTTGCAATTTTGTACCGGGACCACAATAATTATATCCAGGTAAATGTAATTCAAACGGTAATTTATTTATCACTGTGTTAATGAGACCACCTCCCTCCATCAATGTTATCATAATGATGTTTATTGTACGTACTCATCCATTTTATATACAATGTTAAAGAAATGCATTTTTATTAATCCACGAGTTTTCACTTTCACTAAAACCTAACCATTTAACATATAGTTTATTATCTTTTTGTTTCAATACCTTTTCTACTAAGTATACGCCAGGACAATTAGTCTTTTGGAGTTCTTGTTTATAAAATGAACCTAATATTTTCTCATTATGTTGATCTTCTAAATGGTAAGTTACTGGCTTTGTTTCATTAACTTTAATAATTTTAAACAATTCAGTAGACCAATTTGGTGTGTAACCTTTTTGAAAACATCCTTTATATTTGCTAATGCGAACCTGATCTCCAACATTGAAAGTTTTATTCTTTGTAGAAACATTTTTTTGACTTTTTTGTATATTATTCAATACAACAATTCTATTTGCGCTACAAACATTTTTTGGTTCTATTTTAATAGTTCGATGTATTGAGCTATTATACGTATTGATTATTTCTTGTACAGGCTTACCTATCCACTTATAGTTTCCAACTAAACTGAAATATTTGTAAAGTTTGTTTTTAACTGTTCTTATAAACCTCTCTACAATAGATGCTTTTTTGATAGAATGTGTAGAATAATGATTAATTTTAAATTTTAAAATTTGTTTTTTAAAAGCTTTGTTGTAAAATTCAGTTCCTAAATCAGTTTGCAAATTAATTGGAATCCTTCCTTCATTTATTACTTTTTCAAACGCGATTGCTATTTCACACATTGATTTGCTTTTAACAGGAACAGCCCAACCAAATTTGGAGAAAGCATCAATTATAACTAAAATATATTTATAACCGGAATTGAATACAGATAATTTTTGAATATCAATTAAATCTGCTTGCCATAAGTCGTCAATGTCTTTGATTACCACGCAGCGCCGCTTATAATTCCTTCGTGCTTGTTTGTGGATTTCGTTCACTATTTCTTCCTTGCTCATTTTTAGTATCAAGTATGCTTGAATGCGCGGTTTGTTCACTTCGATTATGTCTGTTATTACTTTTAATTCTTTTTTTTATTTCGTCAAATTTTGCATCTATTTCTTTCTTTGTGTAGAAATGGTTTTTAATAATCTGTTCATCAAACTCTAAAGCAGATTGATTAATAACTTTTTCGTGTACACGTAAACGTTTATGAACGTGATTTCCAAATTTGTCCACATTCATAGCAGCAGAGGTATTGATAGCTGAACAGTTGAAATGAATCTGTAGATACTAATAAAATAATAATGCTTTTATTTAGCTAATAACACCACACTCGCGAAGTTCTTCGATTATTGATATTATTTCATTATCTAAATTTGAATTTCCGGCATCGCGAGATGCTATTAATAGCTGTAATCTTTCAACTAATTCATTAGGATCATCCCAATAAATGTAGTCCACTTTTGGTTTTACTTTCTTTAATACAGGCAATAATCCAGTGCCCTGTACTTCTTGATCATGACTTTCAGCACTCGTTGTACTTATTGTTCTGTCTTTTATATACTTGAAAAGTGGTTTTATGATGTATTTGTATTTGATACCCTTATTGGTTTTGATTGGCTTCTTTGGATCATAATCACGGCGATGTACATTTGTATCCATTAACATTTGTTTATAGTTTTGCTTATCGTCTTCAGTTATTTTCGAAATATCAGGTGTTCTTTTAAATAATAACTCATACATCCCGAATGTTCAAGGATACTGCTGTCCCCCTACTGATATTTCAAAATCTTTGAGGGAAAAAATTGCAGATCCCATTCTAAGTTTTCCGCGGTCTAATCTCACACCAAACGGAATTTCTTTAGATGTGGCCTCTGCTAAGCTCCAAGACATATCATTGGAGTCTAGGGACTTAAAAGATGAGGTACTTAGATTTTGACGATCAGTGTTTTTATCTTCAATACCTAGATCTTCAATTTCGTCAGAACTTTCTGAGTCGACTTCACTTGATTGCGTTTCTAATGTGTTTACAACAGGTACATCAGACATTCTGTGTTTTTTAATGCTTTCATCAGACTCACTGGAATCCTGGTATCGAACTTTTTTGAACCGTTTAGGTGTCTTTTCAGTCTTACTCTCATTTGATGATACCCTGTTTGCAATTATTTTATTAAGAGGTTCCGTTATTGGTTTTAACGCAGTTTCAATAACCAAATCACTGTTTAATTTTAAATGTTTCATCAACTTAACTTTTTTTTTTACAGCATCTGCAGATTTAACAATTTGCTGTTTTAATATTTTTTCTGAATTATACATAGTATATTTTTTACTGTCATGCGACCTGTTCTTTTCGATGTTGCGTTAATAAATGAATTTGATATTATTGTTAATGTCGTTATATATTATTTCTATCAAACTAGCTATGCAAAACAACAAACGTATCAAAATTTTTCCTATAAGCACCATTATTTTTTTCACAATCCTTATTTATTACTAAATAATTAAATGGAATACTCCAGATTTCTTTACACATTTCACGAAACTGATTCCAAGACATATCTGTATTGACATGCTCATCGTAAACATGTTTAAGGTTAATATCGTCTTGTCTAAAAAGAACAATCATATTAGCGTTGTCCCTGATTAATTGTTTTGGTATCTTGCTATATGTTTGGTTTAAATAAAAACAATCAATATTTTTATGTCTCCCTGTAGCAAAATAATCTCTAATATTATTCTGCATTTTCGCAAGCTACATCATCAAATATAAACACTGAATCGGTTTTTGCATCTGCTGTACTCAATATTTCATCGTTTTCTTTATACTTATATAAATTTACGGCTGGTACCATTTTGAGAACATTATCGAAAAACATATACATCGGTTGAAATAAAGTTTTGGAGAATATGTATACATTTAAGAATTTTAATCCGTGCTCATGTAAAAGGAGCCCAATCATTAAATTGGTTTTGCCACAGTTTGACGGACCGCAAATTAAGCAGCGAATCGTATTTGGTAGAAGTTCACTATGTCTGTGTTTGTTCTTTTCTGACGGTAAAACACATAGTCTGTTTAAATTTAATGTGCAAGGCTGTTTAATAAATAACATGTTTAAGTTCCTTGGCTATTAGAATAGAAATGAAAGATTAGAAAGTAAATGCATAATATATACTTTCGATGAAAAAAGCTTTACTGAACGCAATGTTTGTTTAGTATGTATCATGTAGTTGAATTCTCTACTCAGAACTTTCGAAAGGTAATCTCAGTTCTGGCAGGCAGCAGTATCATCATTGCAAGAACGTATTTAAAAAAAAATTTAGTGCGTCAGTTTCCTCTAAAATGGGAGGAGGATTTATGACAACGATAGAACGCGATTAATACGAGTCTTAATTAGTTATTGGGAACGCTGTTCCACTTTTAGTTAGTATCTCAAAGATTTTGGGTGCTCCACCTGAAGCGAAGCGAAAGGTGGAGTACCCAAAATCTTTGAGATGCTAACTGAAAGTGGTCCAGCGTGCCCAATAACTACCTACTTGGCTAACACGTCTTTTTCCTTACCTGTCCCTCCACACGGTGGTGGAGTCAGCTTTCTTTATAATAATAATAACCATGAGTTTAAAATAATAAATTTTTATTTCTTTAACACGGTTTTACATAATAATAAAATGTAGGCAGGAGTCCTCTTTTAGACATATAATAGGTCTGTGCCTGAGGGCCCCGATTATGATTATGAAGCCAGCCTGGTCCCAGACCTGTACCTATATTAACATTTCTACTTCGCAAATCACACTTGGATTGAATTGAATGTTTGTTTTTAAAACACTAGAAAAAAACAGAAATACTGCCCCAAATATGTTATACTTTAATATATAAAGTACAAATTGCACATTGACAAATACAAAATACACAGACGATCATTCAAGAGATTCGAATTTAATTTTCGAACCAGTGAATCAATTATTGAGGGTAGGTAGAAACTCGTAAAATACAATTTCCGCTGCGCCGACGGACGAAATGTTATGTGAGGTGAGGATAGTCGCTACTTCCTGGTGCGGTGACAGGATGACAGACTTATTATGTTTCCGCAACAAAATATATGTAGGACGATGTCATACGTTGTATCCTTGTTTCGCTATACATTATACTGGGATCAAGTTATTCTCTCCCAGCAGGCCTAGCACGGGCCGTGGACAAATTATCTTTCCACCGTTTTTATCCCGCGAGAAAAAGACAAACATATCCATATTCTAGCTTTGTCGCGTCTAGGCGTGGATAAAAACGGTGGAAAGACAATTTATCCACAGCCCATGCTAGGCCTGCAGGTGTGGTATATATTTTTAAACGACCTTGGAATAAAACATCGCGTATCCGTGACCTTAATCAGAAGCATTATGGGCAGACGGAAAACTCTACGTTTTATAATTTGACTTACAATGATCATAAACAAAGACAGAGAGACCTCAAACCTGTCGGGAAACATCTTGAAACAAAAGTAAATCTTAAGTAGGTACCTAGGTACTCATATCAAAGAAATATGCCTTACAAAGCGCAGATATCAAAACATGTATAAAAGCGGTCATAACATCGCATTGTCTTCCGGACAGTTCAATAACAATTTCCTGAGTTAGATGAATTCAACACTAGGACTAGCCACTCAGCCAAAACAATCTTGCTCACAGCATAAACGCATCGTACACACTATGCAGTCCAGGGGCCTTAAATCCAACTGCTAACGCGGTATCAAACTAACGTTAAATCCGCTCAGTTGGAAAATCACGCAAACGTGAACCTTAACACGCCTACATATGGTTTGCGGTCGCGTGATTTTCCAATTGAGCTGATTTAACGTTCGTTTGATACCGCATTAGCAGTTGGCCGTAAGGCCCTGTTGTCTTCAAAGTCCTGTCAAAGACCCCATTTACACCGACAATTTGCTGGTCGATACCGCAACCTATTGTGGACAGTCGAGGGGTCTGTACGACTCCCAGGAGACCCCTGACCCCTGCAATGTGCTTTTAGCGGCAATTCGCACGCGCTACAGGAGTAACAGGATTTGCTTGTATTGTATAACAACTAAAGTATATTATAGACACTGTTTGTTTTACGCGTGTAGGCCGCCGAAATAATCCTATGCCAAAAAAGATAAGAGTTCAAAAAAATATATTAAAAAGATTACACAGTTTAATAGTATGTGCAAAACACGGCAGTGCGTAATAATTGTACGTGCAGTCGATGAACTTGCAGTGATAGATATAAGAGTAACCGAATCATCTTTTGCCCAATATCACTGATATTTTGCTACGACACGAGCGCAACGAAATCTAAACAATTTGTAACTTGCAGCGAAATTATTAACTAAACGTTTTACTATAGGATCTGTATTCACTACCTCCTCTCCCCATCCATTCAGACTAACTCAGCAGTTATTGAAAACTGGTATATCTGCACGTACAGCGATCATTCTCCAGGGTCCCATATACTCCTATTCAATAGTGGGGGAAGAAACTGCTTGACTCGCGTTCTATTATGGACTTTAAGTTGCAGAACATAGGTGTGATAACAGCATAAGAGGTTCTACGAAACACGTAGAAGATATTTTTGTCACACGGTGGGCGCCAATATTATAAAAGCTTGTAGATTGTATTGTTTTTGTACAACTTCTTACGAGTCTTTATTTCTTTTGAATTGAACTTAATCTACTTATTTCGTTGGATGTGATTTTCGAATTAGGAGAGTAAAGTTGACATTTCAATTACTTTAGTCAGATTTCAATAGTTGTTGAATTATTCACAGAAATACGCTGAATTATCGTCATATTAAGTACGAAGCCCTTCCAACTCGTGCAGAATTTAAATTACATTTCAAATTGATTTACCTCCACGCTCTGTAGAGGTGACATTGCTTGTGACCTTTCAACAGTCTGCCATATGTTTTTCATTTCCATTTATGCCGATATAAACGAGATTTGAGCCAGTCGTAGACAATGCTTTTACATTTAAGTGAATTTATATATGCTATAGTTATACTATAGTGTATATCAACGATCTTTTACTTACACTACGTATTTTATAGTCATAGTCATAGTCATTTTATTTATAAAGCCAATTTACACGTCATATTATAAAAGATAATAGTAAAATAATACAATAATAAATAATTTAAAATACTACTTAGTAAGTAAAAATTAACATAAAAGTTTGTAAAATTCATGATAATTGTAGAATGCTTGCTCAACAAGCCAACGTTGTAAGCGTGATTTAAAACATTGCAGACTAGGAGCTGCAGTGACATGTTCTGGGAGGTGGTTGTACACGTCGGGGCCCATGACATGAGTAAGCTTGTCCGACTTGGTTATCAATGGTGTATATATTATATTCTTTAGCATATATTTTTTATAATATGCTTGCGTTTGACCACCATCTCGTCTAATGTTAAGCGATGATGTGGTCTATGATGGAGCATGTATTTCATGCATTAGTTTCATACATTTTTAGTTCACATTCGTTCAAAAATTAACAGCCTATATCTAATTCTGACGAAAGCAGAATCTGATCCGAGTGAGTGAGTGACGCACAACACCAAGCTTTATAATAACGACGTTAACTCTTAGCAAAATATCAAATCAACAAGAGTCATATTTTGTTTTATTTTAACATAAATATTCTGTTTATCTATAAAACGTTTATTCTATAAGTCTGGAATAAATATAGCATGGAACTTTGCAGACGTGTCGATGAAGGGCGCAAATTAACTAAATTGAATAAACTCTTGCTCGTATTAGCGTTCCTTTAGCCGTTTTACTTGTTATTGAGTGTTCTGATTTACTTTATTTAGAATAAAAATCCCATTCTAAGTTAGCCGTGTTACCTTCTTCAAGCACTTCGTCACTTAATATTAGGTTAACTCTCGTCATATTGGTAGGTATAGAAAAAAATCCAACTAATGCTCTGTTACCTTTTTAGGGTTCAATACCCAAAGGGTAAAAACGGGACCCTATTACTGAGCCTACGATGTCTGTCCATCCGTCTATCCTACCTATTAACGGCTGTATCTTTCGAACCGTAACAGATAGCCAATTGAAATTTTCACACAATGTGTAATGTTACAGCGAATTGATTAACAAATAATAAAAAAGCTAAAAAGTAAAAACTAAAAGAGGGGGTCCCCATACAACAAACGTATTTTTTTACGTATTTTTGAATTAGCTCTAATGTGAAAACGGTAATAGTTACAAGCGTCAAACTTGGCATGATTATAGTACATACATATATAGTACATCTAATGTATAACAACAAATAATTAAAAATTACCAAGTGCGAGTCGGTGACAAGTTTCTGTTCGTTACCAAGTTATAACTGATAATTTCGTTATTGAATTTCGTGGTGGTACGGAACACTCAGTGCGCGAACCCGATTCACACTTGGCCGGATTATAACTGAAGAGAAGCGCGACCCGCGAAAACGAGATAATGAACTTTTAGGCAGGCTTATTAGAAGCTTGTCAATAAGACCACAAGTATAAGTAAAACAAAGAGTCCATTAAACATGGCCTTACGTGTAAAAGCTCCCCTACGCCGCAGACATACAAACAATAACGTAATAGCCCCGTGTGTGAGTCGAGATGTTTGCTGACCATTACTGTACTATTTCCCCTGGGCTTGGCACACTAAGCTTTTAAAACACCGATGTGCTTCATTTTTACGGTCTTTGAGTTGCTTTTTGTATGACGATATAGACAAAAAATTGGTTTGAAAAACACTGGATAGGGCTTTCCAATGTTTTGAAAATAAAGTACTTACTTCACTTTTAAGTGCAAGCGAGGCGAGGGTAAGTTAAATGGTAAAGATATGTTAAAATACGAATTCAGATTTTTTTTTATTCTTAATAACAATTATTATTTCTTCTCCGCAAAAAAATATTGTAAATAATTGTAAATTCACGAAAATATCTAGTTCATCTAACTTTAGCACAATTTACACCCAAAAATATAAGTTTTAAAATAACCTCAGTATTTAAGGGTCAAAATAGAACCTATTCAACCAGCACTTAGACAAGAAGTAAACAACATTTCTACTACCACTCCATCCGTAGTCAAACTTAATAAAGCTTTGCATCTTTATCATAAAGCTCAATATCCCACGTCAATGCAAACCTTTTATGTTTAAAGAGGGGTTCTGTAGAACAATAATGTTTTGTTTCACGATTGTTTTAAGAGCGTAAAGACGTGGGCCTCTTAAGAGGAGGAGCGACAGGAGGAGTACTGAGATAGAGAAGAAACGTCTTTCGAAATTTGAGCGCTGATAGGTGTTGGCCGGCAAGCCATAAAAGTAAAACTCTGTTGGAAAGCGTAAAACTATATTTTTTTGTTCTAGATAAGCCGTACTACATCATTCGAGCGCACCATGTAATGGTTTTGTCCCAATGTTTAAGTAAATCAATCTGCTACGCCATCACAGATTGCAAGTAGTTTTCAGTAACGTCATCTACCTACCTAGGTATTAGGTATGTATCTAGTGTTTCGTTTTTTGTTTCTGGTGTTCACAATAAAGAGTTCCAATCTATCTACCGACGTAGGTATTCATACCTAAATTACTTAGTTACTACCAATTTATCTGAGGCACGGTCACAGTACTGCCACTAATTAAATAGGTGCTACCTTTTTCAAAGCACATAGCACAAGCAATGCGTCTACCTCCTCCGCTCCGCTCGTGACCAACCCACCTGCATGTTTTCCTGCCGCCCTGGTATTATCAGGTGGATAATTACTTGGACATGATGACTTCTTCGCGATTATAATTTTAAGGGGGGCAGTAAAAGAGGGAGGAGAGATCATATTTGTATACCAACGCAATTAGAAATAATCAAGTAATGTAGATAAGTCAACAGAAATTGTGTCCTTTAGGTGTATTTATTTTTTTAACTCGCGCAGATTTTTCTCTTCTTTTTATACGTCCGTGTTCAAAACGTCAGCAATTAAAATAAAGTGAAATACACGCGGAAATGGACCCGGGTATGTCCTAAAACTGCGACCAGAACCACCGGAGGATGGGCAGCAGCGTCCTGTTAGTACACGGTGAACGTACTGCGATCCCCGAGCCGCCTGCCAAGCGTGGGGATTATGGCAACACACCTCTCTAAGAGGGAGGCCTTGTTCAGCAGTGGACATTTAATGGCTGATGATGTGTGATGATGTGTGAAATACACGCGATGAAATCCGTTAAAAGTAATTAATTTCAATAAATAATAATCAAGGAAGCCAAATAAATTATCACATATGCGTGATATCATTGGTTTTTGGTATGTAGCAAATTTTTGGTCACCTCATTTTCAAAAATCTTTCAGAGCGCCTGGTTAATGCGACGCGTGACCAAAATGCCGGCGTGTTTCTTGCTCAACGCATAAGCATTGCCATTCAATGTGTAATGTCGCCAGCATGCTGGGTACGCTGCCAACTGGTAGTGGGCTTGAGCATTTGGATTGTCTTTAGACCTTCAACGGTCTATGGGCAGTCTAACTGTATTTGTAGTTTTAGCTTGTATTTTGTTTCCATAATAAAAAAGAAAAAAAAACGTCAGCAAATAGCAATGTCCTCACGATACCACATTTGTTTTTATTTTAAATTATTTAATTCAATTATAAAACGGCAAAAATATATACATTCCTACTCACCAGGGAGTATATCTCATAAACAAATGCTTTAACCCTGTACAATGAAATCCTAATTTAATTTCTTCGTGTAACCTAATACACCTCACCGAACGCGGGCACCCCCAATCGAATAAAAGGGCAGTAAACCTCACCTTTTACTGGCAACACCGACAACCCTTCGGCTATGTAACAGTAGATAAAATAAAGTACTTGTAACTGGCTAATTGTATTACTCTTGTTGAGCCAAAATTTTAAAATGATAGCCTGCCTGGTGTTACAGGTATCCATTGGCGACGAAGATCGCTTACCATTAGCTTGTTTGCCACTTATGGCAGTAAATATAGTACCAGTGGTACACTGAGTACCAACTTGTACATTTTACTTCTGAAAATAAAGAACAAAAAAAAATACAGGCTTTACGGGAAATTTTAATCTAATCTAAGTTTTCGCGTAACATGCACTGATATATCATCATCATCATTTCAGCCATAGGACGTCCACTGCTGGACATAGGCCTCCCCCATCGATCTCCAAAAGGGCCGGTTGGAAGCGGCCTGCATCCAGCGTTTCCCTGCGGTCTCTTTTAGGTCGTCTGTCCATCTTGTGGGTGGACGTCCTACGCTGCGCTTACCAGTCCGTGGTCTCCATTCCAGAACCTTTCGGCCCCATCGGCCATCTGTTCTGCGTGCTATGTGCCCTGTCCACTGCCACTTCAACTTGCTAATCCGGTGGGCTATGTCGGTGAGTTTCGTTCGTCTTCAGATCTCCTCATTTCTGATTCGATCTCGTAGAGAAACCCCGAGCATAGCCCTCTCCATAGCTCGTTGTGCGACTTTGAGCTTGCTTATGAGGCCCATAGTGAGAGACCACGTTTCAGTGATATACGCAAAAACCAGTCGAATTAAATAGCTTTTTTGCATTCGTTCGTTTTTCAATTCCATCAGTTACTAACAGAGCTTGTTCAATTTCAAATCAAATAAAAAACATTTATTACGACCAGACCATGATCCCAAAAATAAAAGTTTACTTGGACAAGTCAAAGCAATAAAACGACCCGTCTTGAGGAATTACTGCAGTTGCGTAATTGAACTAAATACACCTTTTTTAGTGCTAGTCGATGGGCCGTCACAAAACAACCGCACTGATGTCAGTTCAGTAGGCGTGTAGAACAAAACTAGACACGATTCTAAATAATAGTCTTATCTCAATAACTTTATGTATCATCATCATCAGCCTCTAACTGTCCACTGCTGGACATAGGCCTCTCCCAATGCACGCCACTGAGCTCGGTCGGCAGTTCCTTGCATCCAGTTTTTACCCGCCGTTTTACGCAGGTCATCACTCCACCTGGCCACAGGGTGTCCTACACTACGTTTGCCTAAACGTGGTCTCCACTCCAGAACTCGTCTACCCCATCGGTTATCGGTTCTTCGGGAAATGTGGCCGGCTGCCACTGCCACTTCAGCTTGCTAATTCTTTGAGCAAACAACAATCAGCTTTGTTTTTTTTTTAACTTTATGTATGATAGTTCACTTTAGTAAAGCTTCCGCGCATTTCTACAGCAAAACATAGATATCTCCCATATTTTTGTGTGACAGATTCGCTCAATATTGTAGGTATCTGGCAACCCAGGCCGTCAGCGAGACATTCGGCATGCGTTCCGCGACGTAAACTTTATGCGTCGTAAACAATTCCAGCGCTGCCAACCGTGCGCCAACCGTGTGCCAACCGCGCCGCGTTACTCAATACAATGTCACGCCACAAATGGAGGGAAATGCTGCACTAAGAGCTTTTTGCTTTGACCACAGAGTGATTTAATATTATAGGAGACACTGTCCACGTTGTATGAATGTCTGTCCCACAGTGTGGTCAGATGACAGTAAATAATCTACTTACTTTTCAATAGACAAAAAAGAAGAGTTCGATTTCGGACGGACGGACGGACAGACTCGTTTACCTAATACTATCGATCCTCCCCAGCTTCGCACGGGTGTACTTTACGTGCGAATCCGGGGCGGGTCGCTAGTTATATATATAAACCTTTCGTGAAAAATTATCTAACTGATAGTGAAAACCGCATCAAAATCCGTTGCGTGGTTAAATGATTATTAACGTGATATTTACCGTGATAAACTTGTGGATGGAGCTCCCGATTGATATTAGTCTACTACTAGTATTACTACTAGACTGAGTGATAGCGTCGATTCTGTCATACAAATCACTAAACTAAACCTATCTGACAGGACTAAAATTATCTGCCTCTCTTTTCATTTTGATATGTGAGAGAAGGATGGCAACAATTTTAGAGCTGTCAAATTTAGTTTAGTTTAGAGTGCATCAGAATCGATGCCTTTGTTCAGATTTATGTTTCTAAAATACGGGGGGTTAAGTTATAAGTAAAAGTTCCACCTCTTAGGAAGACTTGGAGGGGTGGGGGGGGGGGGGGATGATGGGACAGACCTTTTCCAAATCTTGTAAAAACGTCAAGCGAGTGAAAACTTGTCTCACCATGACTCTGTCACAGTAAAAGAGTTCGAAACTTACCTACAACATGGAAGAACTCCCTACAATATTTACAGCGACAAGGTACTTATTGTGTCCTAGTTCTGTAGTAGGACACATTGGGTATTCTGTTGTCCTGGTATTCTGTATGTATGGGCTTGCATACCGGAGAGGTAATCTGCAAGCAAACACCGACTGAATTGGTTAAGTATTAAAGTGCGTTTTCGAGTGATTCGTTTGTAGTTAGTTTAGTCAAACAGAAATGGATGAAAGACGAAATAAAATAGGGTCATAATTAGATAAAAAATACCAAATTCGTGAACCATGGCGGTTGGGCGCTAAAAATATTTACAAAGAATTATCTAAAGGTCGAAGCATCCCATGACGAAAAAGGCTGTTTTTTTTTCCTAAACTACGGTTTCTTGTTCCTCCCGGCACCTCCCCTTTCGGTCTCTCTTTTCCGACTTTTGGAAATTTTTGTCGTGTGTCTACTTCGTCGGTTAGCTTAAAATGATAAAAATGGTGTCATATCAAAATATATAATACTTTACCTAGGAAACCCCACAGACCGAAACACGATTAGAGATATTTCGCTCGAAAGAAAAAAAAATGAAAGTAAAACTAATTTGCGCTATTCTCTTTTTTTTGGATTCATTCAAATACCTATTTATAAAACGGTGTCTACAATATCTGTATGTATAGATATCATAATTATGAAGGAAACCGGTGAAGTACATTTTACATTACAGCTATACTTTTCAATAAACATGAGTAAAACCTCAAAAATAGAAGTAGCGAAACGCACGACTGTGCGCCATGGTTTTGTTTCACAAAATGCGACTTTAATATACCTTATCTGTGGTAATAAGCGTTGGTTAAAAGTTGGTAAACCTCGCCTTAAGGCGGTCTTACAGTGAAAAAGGCTTCACAGAACAATTTTTTAAGATAATGTATTCATTTTAAAGCAGTAAAAAAAAAAATTTGGTAATTTTGATCATATTTCTGAGTGGACCATTGGATCCAAAACACGATTCCGATAAATTTTCTCGATAGAAAAAAATCATGAAATAACCTCTAACCTTGAAATTTACCTAAACGCATACAATTTTATCTCGACTATTTATGAACAAATCTTTACAAAATTTACAAGAATGATGTGAAATATTGTTACAAATAGCATCATAGTTTTTATTTATCGGTTAAAATTCAATTTTTCTAACTATTAATTAATTTAATCATAAACTGGCTCGAACGTGTCGAACGAAACGTCGTGCCGCCGCGGCGTCTTTTCACTTCTCTTTTATTTTTACGCGATGTGACAGAGACCGCTGAGGCGCGCTGCTAGACGGACGTGTGTCGCTTTGTTCCGCTAACCTCTCCAAAATATAATCTCAACTTTATGACACAAAAACACCTTGACGGAAGTTGTAAAGTAAGTACCTACCTTATCCGCTATGTTTTCTTGGATTATAAGTACTAAAAAGGCAGGCGAATGAAAATTACATTTTGTAACGATTTGTTTGTATATATTATTTTATAAAGCATAATTTCACCACAATTTTCATAGTCCAGTTGGCCGAACGGTTCGACGTATTGGATAAGTTCTCTGCGACTGTGAGTAAGGTTCAGGGTTCAAATCTCATATTTACCAATTTTCTTTTTGTATTTTTTTTTATGTTTTTAAAATAATACGTCATGTGCGTGCGTGCATGTGTGTGTGTGTGTGTGTGTGTTTGTGTTTGTATGCTTGTGTGTAATGTTCTTTACATGAAAACGGTAGGAGCGATTTTGATGGGACTTCCACTGTCAGATGGCTGATGTTATGAGGAGAAAAAAAATTGGCAACTTTTCATCATCATCATCATCATCATATTTTCATTACTTCGCAGGTGAACCTGCAGAGCACAGTTAGTCTACTTTTTTTTATGTGCCACAGGTGGCAAACAAGCAGACGGGCTACCTGATGCTACCTTACATTTTGTGACGATTTGTTTGTACATTTATATTATTTTATATATTAGAAGCATAATTTCACCACTAGCATCATATTTCAATTGGACGAGTGGTTGACGCAATGGATAAGTTCCTGCGACTGTGAGTAGGCTTCGGGTTCAATTCTCACATTTTCCATTTTCTTTTTGTTATTTTTCTAATGTTTTTGAAATAATTCGTCGTGTGCGTATGTGTGTGTCTGTAACGTTCTTTATAGACTCGAAAACTGCAGGACCGATTTTGATGGTATTTTCACTATCAGATAGCTGATGTTATGACGAGAAAAAAATTTGCAACTTTTCATCATCATCATCACAATTTTTTTCATTACTACGCAGGTGAATGCGCGGCGTGCAGTTAGTCTACTATAATGGTTAGGAAGTTCTAAACAACTTGGGATGGACAGAGACAGACGGATGGACGAACGAACTTATATGGGTTCCTTGTAGTTCAACGGAACCCTAAAAAGGTGTTACAGTCTTCTTTGAGTATATCTTTCTTCTATATACATATAAAAAGCGATGTATGTATGTATGTATGTATGTTCCCTATGAAGGCTGATGATGATGATGATATTCCGTATGGACTCAAAAATGGCCAAACCGATTTTGACGGGATTTTCACTGTCAGATAACACATGTAATAAGGAGAGCAAAAATGCTATTTTTAATCATCATCATCATCATTACTATTTTGCATCACTACGTGGGTGAAACCGCGGGGCGCAGCTAGTCTACTATAAAGGTTAACATTTCTAAACAACTTGGAATGGACAGACAGACAGACAGATGGACAGAATGAACATAAGTATATGGGTTCTTTGTAATTCTACGGAACCCTAAAAAAAGTGTTACAGTCTTCTTTGAACATAATAATTATCTATCTTCTCTACACATATAAAAGGCGATGTGTATATATCTATATGTATGTATGTTTCCTATGAAGGCTGATGATGATGATGATGATATTCCGTATAGAGTCCAAAATGGCTGAACTGATTTTGACGGGATTTTCACTCTCAGATAGCTGATGTTATAAGGAGAGAAAAAATTCTACGTTTCATCATCATCATCACCTTTTTTTCATCACTTCATGAGTGAAACCGCAGGGCACAGCTAGCTTAGTTAGAAAGTTCGAAACAACTTAGGACGGATAGACAGACAGACAGACGGATGGGCAGAACGAACGTATATGGGTTCCTTGTAATTCTACGGAACCCTAAAAAGGTGTTACAGTCTTCTTTGAATAATATATATTTCTTCTATACACATATATAAGGCGATATGTGTATGCATGTATATGTATGTATGTTTCCTATGAAGGCTGATGATGATGATATTCCATATAAAATCCAAAATAGCTGAACTGATTTTGACGGGATTTTCACTCTCAGATAGCTGATGTTATAAGGAGAGAAAAAATAATCAGCATTTCATCATCATCATCATCATCATCACTTTTTTTCATCACTACATAGGTGAAACCGCAGGGCACAGCTAGCTAAGTTAGAAAGTTCGAAACAATTTTGGACGGATAGACAGACAGACAGACAAACAGACGGATGGACGAACGAACTTATATAGGTTCCTTGTAATTCTACGGAACCCTAAAAAGGTGTTACAGTCTTCTTTGAGTATATCTTTCATCTATATACATATAAAAAGCGATGTATGTATGTATGTATGTGTGTTCCCTTTGAAGGCTGATGATGATGATATTTCGTATAGACTCCAAAATGGCCGAATCGATTTTGACGGGATTTTCACTTTCAGATAGCTGATGTTATAAGGAGAGAAAAAAAAATACTTTTCATCATCATCATCATCACCATTTTTCATCGCTACACAGTGAAACCGTGGGGCGCAGCTAGTCTACTATAAAGGTTAAAAAGTTCTTAACAACTTGGGATGGATAGACAGACAGACGGATGGGCAGAACGAACTTATATGGGTTCCTTGTAGTTCTACGGAACCCTAAAAAGGTGTTACAGTCTTCTTTGAGTATATCTTTCTTCTATATACATACAAAAGCGATGTATGTATGTATGTATGTGTCCCCTATGAAGGCTGATGATGATGATATTTCGTATAGACTAAAATGGCTGAATTGATTTTGACGGGATTTTCACTGTCAGATAGCTGATGTTATAAGGAGAGAAAAAAAATTGAACTTTTCATCATCATCATCATCATCATCACCATTTTTAATCAGTACACGGTGAAACCGCGGGGCGCAGCTAGTCTACTATAAAGGTTAGAAAGTTCTAAACAACTTGGGCTGGACAGACAGACAGAGGGGTGGACAGAACGAACTTATATGGGTTCCTTGTAGTTCTACGGAACCCTTAAAAGGTGTTACAGTCTTCTTTGAGTATATCTTTCTTCTATATACGTAAAAGCGATGTATGTATGTATGTATGTTCCCTATGAAGGCTGATGATGATGATATTCCGTATAAACTCAAAATTGGCCAAACCGATTTTGACGGGATTTTCACTGGCAGATAGCTGATGTTATAAGGAGAGCAAAATGAAACTTTTCATCATCATCATGATTTTTCATCACTACGTGGGTGAAACCGTGGGGCGCAGCTAGTCTACTATAAAAGTTAGAAAGTTCTAAATAACTTGGGCTGGACAGACAGACAGACGGGTGGACAGAACGAACTTGTAATTATGGGTTCTTTGTAGTTCTACGGAACCCTAAAAAGGTGTTACAGTCTTCTTTGAGTATATCTTTCTTCTATATACGTAAAAAGCGATGTATGTATGTATGTTCCCTACGAACGCTGATGATGATGATGATAATATTCCGTATAGACTTCAAAATGGCTGAACAAATTTTGACGGGATTTTCACTCTCAGATAGCTGATGTTATAAGGAGAGAAAAAATAATCAGCATTTCATCATCATCATCATCATCATCACTTTTTTTCATCACTACATAGGTGAAACCGCAGGGCACAGCTAGCTAAGTTAGAAAGTTCGAAACAATTTTGGACGGATAGACAGACAGACAGACAAACAGACGGATGGACGAACGAACTTATATAGGTTCCTTGTAATTCTACGGAACCCTAAAAAGGTGTTACAGTCTTCTTTGAGTATATCTTTCATCTATATACATATAAAAAGCGATGTATGTATGTATGTATGTGTGTTCCCTTTGAAGGCTGATGATGATGATATTTCGTATAGACTCCAAAATGGCCGAATCGATTTTCACGGGATTTTCACTTTCAGATAGCTGATGTTATAAGGAGAGAAAAAAAAATACTTTTCATCATCATCATCATCACCATTTTTCATCGCTACACAGTGAAACCGTGGGGCGCAGCTAGTCTACTATAAAGGTTAAAAAGTTCTTAACAACTTGGGATGGATAGACAGACAGACGGATGGGCAGAACGAACTTATATGGGTTCCTTGTAGTTCTACGGAACCCTAAAAAGGTGTTACAGTCTTCTTTGAGTATATCTTTCTTCTATATACATACAAAAGCGATGTATGTATGTATGTATGTGTCCCCTATGAAGGCTGATGATGATGATATTTCGTATAGACTAAAATGGCTGAATTGATTTTGACGGGATTTTCACTGTCAGATAGCTGATGTTATAAGGAGAGAAAAAAAATTGAACTTTTCATCATCATCATCATCATCATCACCATTTTTAATCAGTACACGGTGAAACCGCGGGGCGCAGCTAGTCTACTATAAAGGTTAGAAAGTTCTAAACAACTTGGGCTGGACAGACAGACAGAGGGGTGGACAGAACGAACTTATATGGGTTCCTTGTAGTTCTACGGAACCCTTAAAAGGTGTTACAGTCTTCTTTGAGTATATCTTTCTTCTATATACGTAAAAGCGATGTATGTATGTATGTATGTTCCCTATGAAGGCTGATGATGATGATATTCCGTATAAACTCAAAATTGGCCAAACCGATTTTGACGGGATTTTCACTGGCAGATAGCTGATGTTATAAGGAGAGCAAAATGAAACTTTTCATCATCATCATGATTTTTCATCACTACGTGGGTGAAACCGTGGGGCGCAGCTAGTCTACTATAAAAGTTAGAAAGTTCTAAATAACTTGGGCTGGACAGACAGACAGACGGGTGGACAGAACGAACTTGTAATTATGGGTTCTTTGTAGTTCTACGGAACCCTAAAAAGGTGTTACAGTCTTCTTTGAGTATATCTTTCTTCTATATACGTAAAAAGCGATGTATGTATGTATGTTCCCTACGAACGCTGATGATGATGATGATAATATTCCGTATAGACTTCAAAATGGCTGAACAAATTTTGACGGGATTTTCACTCTCAGATAGCTGATGTTATAAGGAGAGAAAAAATAATCAGCATTTCATCATCATCATCATCATCATCACTTTTTTTCATCACTACATAGGTGAAACCGCAGGGCACAGCTAGCTAAGTTAGAAAGTTCGAAACAATTTTGGACGGATAGACAGACAGACAGACAAACAGACGGATGGACGAACGAACTTATATAGGTTCCTTGTAATTCTACGGAACCCTAAAAAGGTGTTACAGTCTTCTTTGAGTATATCTTTCATCTATATACATATAAAAAGCGATGTATGTATGTATGTATGTGTGTTCCCTTTGAAGGCTGATGATGATGATATTTCGTATAGACTCCAAAATGGCCGAATCGATTTTCACGGGATTTTCACTTTCAGATAGCTGATGTTATAAGGAGAGAAAAAAAAATACTTTTCATCATCATCATCATCACCATTTTTCATCGCTACACAGTGAAACCGTGGGGCGCAGCTAGTCTACTATAAAGGTTAAAAAGTTCTTAACAACTTGGGATGGATAGACAGACAGACGGATGGGCAGAACGAACTTATATGGGTTCCTTGTAGTTCTACGGAACCCTAAAAAGGTGTTACAGTCTTCTTTGAGTATATCTTTCTTCTATATACATACAAAAGCGATGTATGTATGTATGTATGTGTCCCCTATGAAGGCTGATGATGATGATATTTCGTATAGACTAAAATGGCTGAATTGATTTTGACGGGATTTTCACTGTCAGATAGCTGATGTTATAAGGAGAGAAAAAAAATTGAACTTTTCATCATCATCATCATCATCATCACCATTTTTAATCAGTACACGGTGAAACCGCGGGGCGCAGCTAGTCTACTATAAAGGTTAGAAAGTTCTAAACAACTTGGGCTGGACAGACAGACAGAGGGGTGGACAGAACGAACTTATATGGGTTCCTTGTAGTTCTACGGAACCCTTAAAAGGTGTTACAGTCTTCTTTGAGTATATCTTTCTTCTATATACGTAAAAGCGATGTATGTATGTATGTATGTTCCCTATGAAGGCTGATGATGATGATATTCCGTATAAACTCAAAATTGGCCAAACCGATTTTGACGGGATTTTCACTGGCAGATAGCTGATGTTATAAGGAGAGCAAAATGAAACTTTTCATCATCATCATGATTTTTCATCACTACGTGGGTGAAACCGTGGGGCGCAGCTAGTCTACTATAAAAGTTAGAAAGTTCTAAATAACTTGGGCTGGACAGACAGACAGACGGGTGGACAGAACGAACTTGTAATTATGGGTTCTTTGTAGTTCTACGGAACCCTAAAAAGGTGTTACAGTCTTCTTTGAGTATATCTTTCTTCTATATACGTAAAAAGCGATGTATGTATGTATGTTCCCTACGAACGCTGATGATGATGATGATAATATTCCGTATAGACTTCAAAATGGCTGAACAAATTTTGACGGGATTTTCACTCTCAGATAGCTGATGTTATAAGGAGAGAAAAAATAATCAGCATTTCATCATCATCATCATCATCATCACTTTTTTTCATCACTACATAGGTGAAACCGCAGGGCACAGCTAGCTAAGTTAGAAAGTTCGAAACAATTTTGGACGGATAGACAGACAGACAGACAAACAGACGGATGGACGAACGAACTTATATAGGTTCCTTGTAATTCTACGGAACCCTAAAAAGGTGTTACAGTCTTCTTTGAGTATATCTTTCATCTATATACATATAAAAAGCGATGTATGTATGTATGTATGTGTGTTCCCTTTGAAGGCTGATGATGATGATATTTCGTATAGACTCCAAAATGGCCGAATCGATTTTCACGGGATTTTCACTTTCAGATAGCTGATGTTATAAGGAGAGAAAAAAAAATACTTTTCATCATCATCATCATCACCATTTTTCATCGCTACACAGTGAAACCGTGGGGCGCAGCTAGTCTACTATAAAGGTTAAAAAGTTCTTAACAACTTGGGATGGATAGACAGACAGACGGATGGGCAGAACGAACTTATATGGGTTCCTTGTAGTTCTACGGAACCCTAAAAAGGTGTTACAGTCTTCTTTGAGTATATCTTTCTTCTATATACATACAAAAGCGATGTATGTTTGTATGTATGTGTCCCCTATGAAGGCTGATGATGATGATATTTCGTATAGACTAAAATGGCTGAATTGATTTTGACGGGATTTTCACTGTCAGATAGCTGATGTTATAAGGAGAGAAAAAAAATTGAACTTTTCATCATCATCATCATCATCATCACCATTTTTAATCAGTACACGGTGAAACCGCGGGGCGCAGCTAGTCTACTATAAAGGTTAGAAAGTTCTAAACAACTTGGGCTGGACAGACAGACAGAGGGGTGGACAGAACGAACTTATATGGGTTCCTTGTAGTTCTACGGAACCCTTAAAAGGTGTTACAGTCTTCTTTGAGTATATCTTTCTTCTATATACGTAAAAGCGATGTATGTATGTATGTATGTTCCCTATGAAGGCTGATGATGATGATATTCCGTATAAACTCAAAATTGGCCAAACCGATTTTGACGGGATTTTCACTGGCAGATAGCTGATGTTATAAGGAGAGCAAAATGAAACTTTTCATCATCATCATGATTTTTCATCACTACGTGGGTGAAACCGTGGGGCGCAGCTAGTCTACTATAAAAGTTAGAAAGTTCTAAATAACTTGGGCTGGACAGACAGACAGACGGGTGGACAGAACGAACTTGTAATTATGGGTTCTTTGTAGTTCTACGGAACCCTAAAAAGGTGTTACAGTCTTCTTTGAGTATATCTTTCTTCTATATACGTAAAAAGCGATGTATGTATGTATGTTCCCTACGAACGCTGATGATGATGATGATAATATTCCGTATAGACTTCAAAATGGCTGAACAAATTTTGACGGGATTTTCACTCTCAGATAGCTGATGTTATAAGGAGAGAAAAAATAATCAGCATTTCATCATCATCATCATCATCATCACTTTTTTTCATCACTACATAGGTGAAACCGCAGGGCACAGCTAGCTAAGTTAGAAAGTTCGAAACAATTTTGGACGGATAGACAGACAGACAGACAAACAGACGGATGGACGAACGAACTTATATAGGTTCCTTGTAATTCTACGGAACCCTAAAAAGGTGTTACAGTCTTCTTTGAGTATATCTTTCATCTATATACATATAAAAAGCGATGTATGTATGTATGTGTGTTCCCTTTGAAGGCTGATGATGATGATATTTCGTATAGACTCCAAAATGGCCGAATCGATTTTCACGGGATTTTCACTTTCAGATAGCTGATGTTATAAGGAGAGAAAAAAAAATACTTTTCATCATCATCATCATCACCATTTTTCATCGCTACACAGTGAAACCGTGGGGCGCAGCTAGTCTACTATAAAGGTTAAAAAGTTCTTAACAACTTGGGATGGATAGACAGACAGACGGATGGGCAGAACGAACTTATATGGGTTCCTTGTAGTTCTACGGAACCCTAAAAAGGTGTTACAGTCTTCTTTGAGTATATCTTTCTTCTATATACATACAAAAGCGATGTATGTTTGTATGTATGTGTCCCCTATGAAGGCTGATGATGATGATATTTCGTATAGACTAAAATGGCTGAATTGATTTTGACGGGATTTTCACTGTCAGATAGCTGATGTTATAAGGAGAGAAAAAAAATTGAACTTTTCATCATCATCATCATCATCATCACCATTTTTAATCAGTACACGGTGAAACCGCGGGGCGCAGCTAGTCTACTATAAAGGTTAGAAAGTTCTAAACAACTTGGGCTGGACAGACAGACAGAGGGGTGGACAGAACGAACTTATATGGGTTCCTTGTAGTTCTACGGAACCCTTAAAAGGTGTTACAGTCTTCTTTGAGTATATCTTTCTTCTATATACGTAAAAGCGATGTATGTATGTATGTATGTTCCCTATGAAGGCTGATGATGATGATATTCCGTATAAACTCAAAATTGGCCAAACCGATTTTGACGGGATTTTCACTGGCAGATAGCTGATGTTATAAGGAGAGCAAAATGAAACTTTTCATCATCATCATGATTTTTCATCACTACGTGGGTGAAACCGTGGGGCGCAGCTAGTCTACTATAAAAGTTAGAAAGTTCTAAATAACTTGGGCTGGACAGACAGACAGACGGGTGGACAGAACGAACTTATAATTATGGGTTCTTTGTAGTTCTACAGAACCCTAAAAAGGTGTTACAGTCTTCTTTGAGTATATCTTTCTTCTATATACGTAAAAAGCGATGTATGTATGTATGTTCCCTACGAACGCTGATGATGATGATGATAATATTCCGTATAGACTTCAAAATGGCTGAACAAATTTTGACGGGATTTTCACTCTCAGATAGCTGATGTTATAAGGAATGAAAAAAATTGAACTTTTCATCATCATCATCATCACTATTTTGCATCACTACGCGGGTGAAACCGTGGGGCGCAGCTAGTCTACTATAAAAGTTTGAAAGTTCTAAACAACTTGGGATGGACAGACAGACAGACGGGTGGACAGAACGAACTTATATGGGTTCCTTGTAGTTCTACGGAACCCTAAAAAGGTGTTACAGTCTTCTTTGAGTATATCTTTCTTCGATATACGCTAAAAGCGATGTTTGTATGTATGTTCCCTAGGAAGGCTGATGATGATGATGATGATGATATTCCGTATAGACTCCAAAATGTCTGAACTGATTGTGACAGGGTTTTCACTCTCAGATAGCTGATGTTATAAGAAGAAAAAAAATTGAACTTTTCATCATCATCATCATCACCATTTTCCATCAGTACACGGTGAAACCGCGGGGCGCAGCTAGTCTACTATAAAGGTTAGAAAGTTCTAAACAACTTAGGATGGACAGACAGACAGACAGACGGATGGGCAGAACGAACTTATATGGGTTCCTTGTAATTCTACGGAACCCTAAAAAGGTATTACAGTATTTTTGGAGTTTATATTTCTTCTATATACATATAAAAAGCGATGTATGTTTGTATGTTTCCTATGAAGGCTGATGATGATGATATTCCGTATAGACTCCATAATGGCTGAACTGATTTTGACGGGATTTTCACTCTCAGGTAGCTGATGTTATAACAAGAGGAAAAAATGCTGCTTTTCATCTTCATTGTCATCATCATCACCAATTTTCATCACTACGCGGGTGAAACCACGGGGCGCAGCTAGTCTACTATAAAAGTTAAAAAGTTCTAAACAACTTGGAATGGACATACAGACAGACAGACGGATGGACAGAACGAACACAAGTAGTACGGGTTCTTTGTAGTTCTACGGAACCCTAAAAAGGTGTTACAGTCTTCTTTGAACATAATAATTATCTATCTTCTCTACACATGTAAAAGGCGATGTGTGTATGTATGTATATGTATGTATGTTTCCTATGAAGGCTGATGATGATGATGTTCCATATAGACTCCAAAATGGCTGAACCGATTTTGACGGGATTTTCCCTGTCAGATAGCTTATGTTGAAAGAGAAAAAAAAATACTGTTTTCATCATCATGATCACCAATTTTCATCACTACGCTGGTAAAACCGCGGGGCGCAGCTAGTCTTCAATAAAACTAAAAAAGTTCTAAATAACTTGGGACGGACAGACAGGCATACATCGTACGCTTAGTAATAGGGTCCCGTTTTATCCTTTGGGTACGGAACCCTAATATTCGAGATTGTAAACATTTTTGCATTTGATAAACTGATCGCAACCTAGGTCGATGTATGGAGACAACAGTTTTTAAATAACAAAGTTAAGTTTGTTTTGCGCTAAAACGTTTTTTTTTTCATCGGGAACGTACACACACCTAATAACGGCTGTATCTTTCACATGGCATTTTCCATGATAATAGTACACACTAAAAAAACAACAAATACAAATAATAAATAATGGCCAAGTTCGAGTCGGTGTCAACTTCTGTTCACCACCAGTTCTCGTACGATCACCGAAGTGAAGCAACGTCGGGTGCGGCTGGTACTTGGATGGGTGACCGTCTGGGCTTTATTCACTTTTTTTTACTTTAGTACCTAACAAGTTACGTTGTGGTACGGAACCCTCAGTGCGCGAGCCCGTCTCGCACTTGGCTGTTTTTTTTTAAAATGGAACTAACCATTTCTGGCCTTTGCATTTTTCCCTTTACTTGTGATAAGAGATTGTTTCTTGCTAAATTTCATGATTTTAGATCAATGGGAGTGCTTTTTTTATGTTTTGATGCCCATCAAAACATAAAAAGAGCACTCCTACGAGTCTCAAAATATGTGGCAGAAACGGCCGTATCCTTTGATTTAGTGTTATGATAAAAAATTGAGTCCAAAAATATCTACATACTACAGATTTGAACCGGGCATTCGTGGTTTACCAGCGCGGGGCCAGACCACTGCGCCAACGGAGCTATGCTGTGGACCGACGAAATTACATGTCTATAGCTGTCTATAAGTGAAGGACGTCGCGTTGCGGCGAGATTCACGCGTTGCGCCCCGCTGTAGGTGGGACTAGTCGGCCGCCGCTTCCTCTGCTTCACCCCCTCAAAAACATAAAAGTCAGCTAGTCACGGCGCCTTAAGTATCTACATTCCGTAATAGCTGAATAGATTTGAATGAAATTTGATATGGAGATATTTTATACCCTGTATGGATTAACACAGGCTACTTTTAATTTTAGATAGCCCGTTGGTTTAGATAGCCTGTTGGTCTAGTTGTTAGAGAAACTACCTTCTGAGCTTGGGGGCGTGGGTTCGATTCCCACCTAGGACAAACATTTGTGTGATAAACATTTGTGTTTGTTCTATATCTGGTTGTTAATATCGATTTAAGTATGTATTTAAAACTATATATGTATGTATATCAGTCTCTGGCAGCCATATCACAAGCTTTGCTTAGTTTGCGGTCAGATGACCGTGTGTGTAAAAAAAAAAATGTCCCGAATATATATTTATTTTAAACGGACTTGAAATGTCATGTACTTACCTGCTTAAAAATATAGATAAAATAGATTTACAAATGAATCCACAGCCAGGTTTGACACAAGAGCACGTGTGCAGCCGGGTCGCGTCGCTAGTTAATATAATAGTTGAAATAAAGCCGTGATTCAGTTCATGTCCCCCACATGTGGATATCCAGAAATATCTTACAAGTACGAAGGAAATATACCGTCTGACATTACCGTGGTGTTGGATTACACAGGCATAGTTACTGTTTACAGAATTAAAAATAAAACTTTATTAATAAAAAATAAATAAAAAAAACAAGCTTTTTCGTATTCTTCTCAGCAATCCCTTTCATTTGGTAGCCATATCATGATGGTAGATATGAACATTCTGTCCGCCATCTTGGGGCGTCCGCCATATTGAATTTCCGCTTCCCTGCCCCCGCCAATTTCGCAAAATACCGTCTAAATAGTGTCTCCCCCCTCCGCGGCATTTTTTTCGCGCGTAAGCGCCGGGCGGTGTTGCCGCTCTCAAAATATAGCTTCTATGTATTGCGCGTCCAAAGTGGGACAAACTCCTAGAGCCTGGATAATGAAAATAGAGACAGAAAAAGGAAAGCGGCAAATTTTAAAATATCACCATTGGCACCCCAAGAATAGGTATGAAATGCTTGGAATAATCTCACTTGATACTTGTAAGTTATTAATTTATATTGTAAGGGTCAAAACACAGTAATGTTTGCATTTCATATTAATTTTGGGGTTTCAATGCGGAATTGTTGAATTGTAAAGTTGGCGCGCGTTTTCAGTCTCTACTTTCACTAGCCAGGCTCTATTACCCGAGAGCCCGAGATATTCACGACAAAAAGAGAATACGGTATAGTTTGACAATGCGTCGCGTTTATTGCTTGGGTACTCCCAACCTTAACCTAGACTTAAGTTTAAGGGTCCCGGTACTCATAGTGCAAATTTCGTTTTTTTTTTGGCATTCAGGATACCCATGGACAGAGAAGCGGGTGTCTTATCAGGAACCGGTGTCGATTTTTCGCAGTCCGATAGAGATATGGGCAGGAGGAGATTAGGTCATGGTATTAGAGGGGATTAGATTAGATGGGATTAGAGGATTGGACCATGCAGATCCGATTGCACTTTCTCCGATATGTTTTTTGTTTATAATAGATAGGCTTGCGCTTGGCCGCCATCTCGCCTGGTGTTAAGCGACGATGCGGTCTACGATAAATAAATAAATATTCGGGACATTTTTGCACACACGGTCATCTGACCCCAAACTAAGCAAAGCTTGTGATATGGCTGCCAGAGACTGATATATATACATATATAGGTTTAAATACATACTTAAATAGATATTAACACCCAGATATAGAACAAACACAAATGTTTGTCCTAGGTGGGAATCGAACCCACGCCCCCAAGCTCAGAAGGCAGGTTCACTACCAACTAACTAACTCGACCAACGGGCTATCAATCAACGATGGAGCACGCTTGCCTAGAAGAAACCGATTCACTCTCGACTTGAAGACTTCATGTATCCGATGTGTTCAGTTGACCGAGCGAAACGAGGGCTCAGATTCTAATGGCTAATGCGACAAGTCGGCATTTCAGCTGCATGGTTTGTTCGAGAATAACTTGAGTATTATTGAACCGATCTTCATGAAACTTTGTAGTCAAGTAGTTCATTTCAATACAATTTTTAAGTTCAAATATGGGCAAAATCAATCCAGGGGTTTCGAAGATTTATGGGTCGCGAGGTCTCAGTTCGGGGCGAAATACTAGTTATAATAACAAAAGTGCAAGTGGAGGGGCAGTCGATTGGAGGATAATGACGTCGATTCTGTCATACCACTCACTAAACTAAACCAATCTGACAGGACTATAACTATCTGCCTCTCTTTTCATTTTAATACGTGAGAGAAGGATGGCAACAAGTTTAGAGCTGTCAAATTTAGTTTAGTTTAGAGTACATCAGAATCGATGCCATTGTATCAGTCGGTATGTTACCTTTCTCTCCGGTCCGCCCACCGGCCGGCCCGGTGCGCGTGCGCCGCGCCGGACGATCTCGTTCCTACAGCCTGCCACGGCTTACTCTTGTTTAGACTAGTTGTACGCCCCGAACCGAGAGCTCCCGTCCCCTATATCTTCGCAACACCTCGATCGATTTTGCTCATATTCGAAATTAAAAGTTGTATTGAAATGAACTACTTGCCTACAAATTTTCATGAAGATCGGATCAACGATACGCAAGTTATTGTTGAACAAATACACAAACGTACATAGACACGCCGATTTGTCCCATTAGAACCTGAAACGTCTCTTCGCACAAACATGGGGAATAAGTTTATTCTTTGGTGTACTCATATCATTTTTAACTCCCGACGCAAACAGAGGGGTGTTATAAGATTAACGTGCGTGTCTGTGTGTGGCATCGTAACTCCCAAAAGGCTGAAGCGATTTAGATTTTTTGTTTGAAAGGTGTTTTGATTGAGTGTTTTAGCCGTGATTCATTAAAATCTGATTAGTCATTTGTAGATTATCAATTCTTATATATGTTATGTTTTATTTTATTTTGAGCACTACGCAGAAATTTCATCAGGAATTAAAATTTTGTAAAATACACGAGATAAAATCGCGATACTTGGCCCCAAAGTAAAATGTTGTTTGTAATGACAAGTACTTAGTGATAACCTTTTTTCTGGGGCAAGTGCCTTAAACTAAACAACATACAAGCTAAAACTAACACAACAAATACAGTTAGACTGCCCATAGACCGTTGAAGGGAACAATCCAAACGCTCAAGCCTATACTACCAGTTGGCAGCGTACCCAGCATGCTGGCGGCATTACCATGAATCCTTAGTTCGGGCTAAGCTTCTTAGTCTTGAGCATCGACGTAAAGTTGCTAGTCTATTGGTTTTTTATCGGATACATTTCGGAGAGTGTGCATCGGATCTGCGCGATCTAATTCCCTCCTGCACATTTTTCTATCGGACTGCCAGAGCGGGCACGAAAAATCGTCACCGCTTTATGGTTGATATTCCGAAAACCCGTACGAAGCGCTTCGATTCCACATTTATTATGCGAACTTCTAGTCTGTGGAATGCGCTGCCTGAATGGGTGTTCCCCGATAGTTACAATCTGGGTGTCTTCAAATCACGAGTGAATCGGTTCCTTCTAGGCAAGCGTGCTCCAACGTAGACCGCATCATCACTTAACATCAGGCGTGATGGTGGTCAAACGCAAGCCTATTATTTACACAAAAAAAATGCTGGCGGGTTAACCACGTTGAATGGTAATGCTTATGCGTTGAGCCAGAAACACGCCAGCATTTTGGTCACGCGTCGCATTAACCAGGCGCTCTGAAAGATTTTTGAAAATGAGGTGAGCTCCCGGTCCCCAAGGGCCCAATGTCTCGACCCCTAACGTCTCAAATATGTAACCACTGCCGAGGTTAGCATATTTGTGATATCCTTGCATATATCCGTCGTCTGGAGATACACCCTGTAAAGTATAAATGTCAACCTTTCTAATGTCGTCAGAGCTTATCGTTGTAAGTAGTAAGCCAGTGAACTTGGGAGGGATTAGGGAGGTCTGCCGTGACCAGTGACGTCACGATATGGTCTGCTACGGTAAATAAGCAAACCAGAGGAGTTGGGGGGAGATGTTTGTTTGTTTGATTGATTGATTGATTAACTCTTTATTGTTCACACCATTAAATTTGATACAGAGGACAAAAAACTCTTAAAAACTAATGTAACAACTGGCGGCCTTATCGCTAAAAGCGATATCTTCCAGGCAACCTTAGGATGGAAAGGATTTATAGTAGACGTAGAAGATGGGGTGCGCAATAGAGGATAGACAATAAAAAAATTTGATGATCTATGTAGCTTACATTCAACCGACATCAAAAAGAGGTTCTCAGCTTTATTGTGGTTATCTTCGTCATGAACCCATATGCCTTATTATGGATGATTCGGATCGTGATCGCGATCGCGTGCTATCTCACTCACGCGCGTGGTGCGAGTAAGTAGATGCGAACGGGACGGCATGCAATCTCGATCACGAGCAAACTTCTATAACAAGGCCGCAGCATTGATAGTACAAAAATAGATAGCGTATACAATAACTATATGTGAGTAAAAGAGACCACCTGTGTTTGTCTATTGCTCTCGAACCGTTTGTCGCCGTGGATGGACGTGGTCACGTGAATAAAACAAAATGGGGACTACTTATCGATGGTTGATGAAATTAATTTACATTAATTTGTATATGTCGAATTTCTAGTGAAATTCCGCTTCTACGTCGTATCGAGTACAATAAGGTTTCTCTATAGATAATTGTGATTCTAATTTGAACCTAACCTGAATTTAAATATTAATTACATAAAAGAACAAAATTAACCTAACCTGAAGCAAAAAGCAATTAAATCTGTAACAAAAAAATTCGTTATAACAATTTGTACTAATGATATTAATTTTAAATAAAATATATGTAAATTTTGAAATTATTATGAAATTAATATAAATATGATTTAATTGAAATGAAATAAACAATAAATTTTGAAAATAATATGATATATCACTATAAATATAATTTAATTGAAATTTAAATGATATAAACAATAGATTTTGAAATGAATATGAAATTAGTATAAATATTATTTAATTGAAATAAACAATTATAACCGTTTCTTCAGTGTTTCTTCAGTTCCAAAATCCTTATTGTACTCGAAACGACGTAGAAGCGGAATTACACTAGAAATTCGACATATACAAATTAAAAATGGACTTCCGTAAAGTAACGCCTGATTCAATCAACTATTTAATTTACATTTCATGACAAAATAAAATGATGAATAAGTACTCACGAGTGAAAAGTGACACCTGAACTTTCACTTTTTTTTTTTTTTTTTGTGTAGTTACACTTCGGGAAAGCACACGAAGGCATAATTTTGTCAGATGTTTCGTTATCATGTAACAATAGTCGCGTGTTGCACTTCCTACGGCTAGAGACCGACTGAAACGAAATTGAGCACCAGCGCTCATTTAGTTATTCAAAAATGCGCTCCTTCTGGGCCCGTCCATTCGTTTTATTTTGGTGGAAGACCCCGAGCTGGTCCCGTCGGAGATAGCGTCCCGTCGTGTCGCGGCGCGTGCCAGGATCGATAGCGAGCCGACCGCAGCCGCGGGACATGTACTAGCCTTCTACTAATGCAATGCAGTACGGACACTTGGGATTTTTTTGTAGATTGTTACACAAGAGATGTAGGTGATCTTTTATATGCGATATACTTTGGCGCCCGACGACCGAAGCGAGGAGCGTTAATAGTTTGAGGGTGTAAAAGACCACCTACTCGCGTGTGTAAATAATCTACTTTTCTACACTAGTGGAAAGTAGTAACTTGGTATTTCTTTGGTAACACTAGTAAGGTAAGACAAAAATCTGAGAAAAGTCAGTTTCATTTTTAATTTCCCGCTAAAAATAATACAAAGCACCAGGTCCACCACAGAGGTTTTATTTCACAGAGTAAAAAGTTTCTGAAATGTTACGGACTCACATGGTCGAAGAAAAGAAAAAAGTAAGCTCATTGGAATTTTTTGGCATGGTACTAGTAAATTTTTTAAATTACTTTATCTCCAATATTTACCGCAGTAAGATTAGTCATCAATAGCCAAAAACCAAAGGGACCCTATTACTAAGCCTAGGATGTCTGTCTGTGTGTCTGTCTGTCTGTCTGTCCGTCAGTCTTACCTATTACAGATGTATCTTTTGAACCGTAATAGCCAGTTGAAATTTTCACATAATAATAATTATGTCTATGGTCACCGCGTTACCAACTGAGTCGTCGAGCAATAAACGTCATACCATAACACCTGTAAGTGCGAGCGAGATAGACAGATATGACATGTGGGTGCGAGCGAGATGAGATAAGCAATGATTTATGACCAGACGACTCAGATGGTAATGCGTTTAGTATAATAAAAAAACGGTAACCGTTTTATTTTATTAGAGCTAATACAAAAATACGTAAAAAAATACGTTTGTTGTACGGGGGACCCCCATTTTGTTTTACGTTCCATTCCTTCAGTAACTTCTGACATAATTATTCACGTAGTATACTTTCTTTCACGTAGTTTACTTCATTTACTTCGTAACCGAAATGACAAGATTCTAACGAGCGGGGCAAGTATAATACAAGCTTTTTTTTTCTTTTGGTAGCAAGGCTAGGCGTTTGACCGCATTTCACCTGATATTAAGTAACGCAAATACGACTAGCTTCGAATGGGAACTGGCTTTCAAAAATGAGGCTGCTAGAGTTGATGGTGAGTTTTTCAAAAAGTTGAGTATCAAATCGTGCGACGTGGTCGAGCCCTTACTGCGACGCTTGTGTATACAGAGTGTAAGGGGAACACTCTCGAAGCCAAAAGAAGGTAATTGTACTCTTCATTATGAACAACTTTTACTATGCTAAACATACTAAGACTGCCCCGGTGGCTCAGTTGGTAGTGAACCTATCTTCTGTGCTTGGGGGCGTGGGTTCGATTCCCATCTAGGACAAACATTTGTGTGATGAACATTTGTGTTTGTTCTATGTCTGGGTGTTAATATCTATTTAAGTATGTATTTAAAAATATATATGTACGTATATCAGTTTCTGGCAGCCATATTACAAGCTTTGCTTAGTTTGGGGTCAGATGACCGTGTGTGCAAAAATGTCCCAGATATTTATATTTATACTAAAAGAAAAAAAAAGAAGTAATAACAATGGGATGTGATAATAATGGGTTTGTGTAGTAATAATTTTTACTAAAAGTTGTTCATAATGATGAGTACAATTACCTTCTTTTGGCTTCGAGAGTGTTCCCCTTACACCCTGTATATAGTGACTACATGCAATACTGTATTGTTATAAATGAACGTGACGTCACATATGAGTAGTTGTGACGTTCCAGTGACTGTTATGTAATCTATGACCGAGCTGGGAAATTAATTACAGTTTCAGATTAACTTTAGTGACGCGTCATGCTCGGCACTCAAACTTCACACTCACGATATACAGGATGTGACGAAAAGTAGTAAAACTTGACTAATCTAGCCATCAAAGTGAACAACCTGTAGAAACATAAGTTTGCTAAGTTAAAAAAATCATCATCATCATTTCAGCATAGGACGTCCACTGGTGGTGGCCTCCCCCATCGATCTCCAAAAGGGCCGGTTGTAAGCGGCCTGCATCCAGCGTTTCCCTGCGGTCTCTTTTAGGTCGTCTGTCCATCTTGTGGGTGGACGTCCTACGCTGCGCTTACCGGCCCGTGGTCTCCATTCCAGAACTTTTCGGCCCCATCGGCCATCTATTCTGCGTGATATGTGCCCTGCCCACTGCCACTTCAATTGCTAATCCGGTGGGCTATGTCGGTAACCTTCGTTCGTCTACGGATCTCAACATTTCTGAGCTTATGAGGCCCATAGTGAGAGACCACGTTTCAGTGCCTTATGTCATCACAAACCGGAAGACGCAGCGTAGGGAGGCCTCCCACTAGATGGACCGACGACATTGTGAGAGTCGCGGGCATCCAGTGGATGCAAAAGGCGGGCTGTCGTTCAGTGTGGAGGTTAAAGGGGGAGGCCTATGTTCAGCAGTGGACGTCTTCTGGCTGATGATGATGATGATGAATAAACTTGTGAATTATCTTTGCTAACCCAGCTGCAGCTCACGCGGGTTCTATCCAGTTAAAGATATGTGATGGCATTTCACTATAGTAAACGCACTGCCATCTGAGTCGTCAGGTCATAAATCATTGCTCATCTCATCTCGCTCGCACCCACATGTAATATCTGTCTATCTCGCTCGCACTTACAGGTCTTATGGTATGACGTTTATTGCTCGACGACTCAGTTGGTAACGCGGTGACTATAGTCTAGTCTCTAGTGGGTGTAAAGGTAAACAAACCAAACATATCTCCCATACTAGCTAGTTGATATTCT
This sequence comes from Agriopis marginaria, assembly GCA_932305915.1. Taxonomy (NCBI): domain Eukaryota; kingdom Metazoa; phylum Arthropoda; class Insecta; order Lepidoptera; family Geometridae; genus Agriopis; species Agriopis marginaria. The sequence continues at coordinate 9,320,829 of OW029939.1, read as the reverse complement.
GTGTGAACAGATGCGGCGCACACCTGGCGACCACGTGCGACTGTCGCCACTCTTACCGAATCTGTGCTCGTTTCCTTTGTTTGATCGCTGGTAAGTGATTGATGGGGTGCTGAGCGCGTACTGACTGCTACTGAAGCTGTGGCACTGAGCTGCAGAATGCTTACTAACTGTTATATTATCTACGGTTCAGTTGATCAGTCTCGTGTAGTAAGTATGAACAAGCTGTGGCTTGGTGCTAGAGCTGAATAGAAATCACATTCGTTTATGGATTTATTGATGTATTGTTAGCGAATGATTTATGCAGTAGTGTGTACAAAAAAATAAATAGTAAATGTTTCACAAACAGTGGCATCGATTCTGTCACACCACTCACTAAACTAAACCAAACTGACAGGACTAAAATTATCTGCCTCTCTTTTCATTTTAATATGTGAGAGAAGAATGGCAACAATTTTAGAGCTGTCAAATTTAGTTTAGTTTAGTTTAGGGTACATCAGAATCGATGCCAGTGCCATCGATTCTGATGTACTCTAAACTAAACAAAATTTGACAGCTCTAAAATTATTGCCATCCTTAAAGAGAGGCAGATAATTTTAGTCCCGTCAGATTGGTTTAGTTTAGTTTAGGTATGACAGAATTGACGACAGCATCAATACACACTAGAAACTTCTCAGTCTAGAAAACCGCTGTAAAGTAGCGAGTCTGTCATAATTTTCTACAGGATTCATTTCGGAGAATGTGCTTCAGAACTACATGACCTTATCCTGCCATCCCCTTTCTACTACAGGACAAGTAGGAAAACGGCCCACTACCACCCATACATTGTGGATGTTCCTTGGATACGTACCAAACGTTTCGAATCCACGTTTCTAATCCGTACGGCCAAGGATTGGAACAACCTGCCCACGTCCTTGTTTCCTGAGAGATATAACCTGGACCTTTTCAAGGCCAGAATAAATAGGTATCTTCTAAGTCTATTTTTCGCGATTTCAGAGTTGGTCCCAAAGTAAAAGTTGTTCATGATGACGGGTATTGAGTATTATAGACCCCTTTCGGCTTAGTACACGTACTCTGCGTAACCCTGTACATGGACCTATCTGTTTAGATTAAGATTAATATCACATAGATACACAGAAAACTATGACTCGTATCAAAACTCCACAATCGACGTCATTACCGCAAGCGTCCAAATGTCAAATGTGAGACGATTGACGTGGATGTGACGTGGATGGATGCGGCGCGGGGCAGGTGTCATAACTTGACGGGTGACAGGTGTCGGTCGGTGATTGCGAGCGTGCGCCGACACTTATCGTGCCATGTAGTTTTTATTACGCCATTAAAAAAAGTTTTATAAATGCTGCAGAAAAATTGACATAGCTATTGAAATGTATAGGTTTTTATAAGTAGTAGTAATGTGCAAATTGAAACACAGACTTCTCCTTATTGAGCATTTCAAATACTGTTCATTAATTTTGTTTTAATTATTCTGGATACCAAAATCAAATCAATGGAAACCATGGTCCGGTCAACCGGATTACGCAACGGTCATCATCATCATCAGCCAGAAGACGTCCACTGCTGAACATAGGCCTCCCCTTCGCAACAGTACCACGGATGAATCACCAAAATTTAAAGAACCATACAATCGATCAATGAGTCAAAATGAAGAATCCAACTCGGATGGGCAGCGTTCGGGAAATTACGTGACATATTCTCGTCCAAGATACCACAGTGCCTAAGCATGACCCCTAAAGACAGGCTTTTAACCGCAGTGTGTTGCCAGTGATGACATAATTATGGTACTGAGTCATGGTTCTCAACTGCTGGCTTTTTGAAAAACCACAGTCGCACAGCGGGCAATGGAGGGAGTTATGCTCGGAGTTTCTTTGCGCGTTGAATCCGGAACGTGGATATTCGTCAAAGAACCAGAGTCACCGATATAGCTATTAAAATTTGTCTTCTTGCCTCACACCCTCAAAATGCTGAATGAGCGCCTTCCGCGGTGTTTCCGAGAAGCTACAGCATGGGGTGCTTCAACAGACGAGTTAATAGACTATTGAAAAGTCGGCAACGCATTTGTGATGCCGCTGGTGTAACAGTATTGTGCATGTCTGTTTGCTTGCGTCCTGTGGAATACGCTGCCAGAATGTGTGTTCCCCGATAGAATCCGGGCACCTTCAAGTCGCGAGTGAATCAGTTTCTTCAAGGCAAGCGTGCTCCATCTTAGACTGCATCGGCGAGGTAGCGGTCAATGCAAGAAAAAAATGAAAGAACAATAACAAAGGTCTCCCCCATTTGTTTCCAGACAGTGCGATCACCCGCCATACTTGACCACTGTATCTGGAACGTGTCGAGGTCATAGCGCCAGCGTTTTCTAGGCCTGCCTTTGCTCCTTCGTCCGTTTTCAGGCACCCACTGTGTGATCCTCTGGGCCCATCTATCAGGGTGCATCCTGGCCACGTGTCCCGCTCAACCCCACTTTAATTTGGCAGCTTTGATGCCTTAAAAAATGCTATTCAAAAATAAATTATTTTGTCGTGAAAACACAAGAAACAAGAAAGATTTATTCTCGCATGTTTAATATCTATCAATAACATCGTAATTAGAGATTAAAACATCACTACTTTCTTTCAAAAATTCCTAACATAATGTAGTTGTAAGTTATGAAAGTGGACACCTGAGCATACGTCTAGTAACGTCGCAGCCTATCCATAACATCAGCGGACCATTGTCTCTCCCATAACATAACACATTCCTGCATCGCGTGTCTAATACAACGCTTACGTCACGCCTAGCACGGGCCGGAGACAAATTGTCTTATCCTCAGAAAGTGGAAGCGTTATACCTACAGTTCCCCTTTAAGGTGGTACGTGGTATATATTCGTAAACTAGGATCTGGAAACGGGAGCGACAATCAAACGCGTGCTTGGCTTCGTTACAACTGTTTATTGCTCTTGGTGGTCATCATCATCATCAGCCAGAAGACGTCCACTGCTGAACATAGGCCTCCCCCTTCAACCTCCACACCGAACGACAACCTGCCTTCTGCATCCACTGGATGCCCGCGACTCTCACAATGTCGTCGGTCCATCTAGTGGGAGGCCTCCCTACGCTGCGTCTTCCGGTTCGTGGTCTCCACTCCAGAACCTTTCTTCCCCATCGGTTATCGGTTCTTCGAACGATGTGGCCTGCCCATTGCCACTTCAACTTGCTAATTTTAACAGCTATGCTCTTGGTGGTAGGTCGAACAAAACGCGAGACCTACCCACATTATCAGAATATAATAAATACAACACTACCTTTCACCTATGGCGGAAAATTCAAATTTCAAACAGTTTTTTGGTCCTAGTAGCTAGGCAATTAGTAATGCAAATATTAATGAAGTTAAATGATTATTAACGGGATATTTACCGTGGTAAGGTTGTGGAATGAGCTCCCGATATTTCACAACCTTACCACGGTAAATATCCCGTTAATAATCATTTAACTTTAGTGAACAACCGTGATAGTTTAAAACAGTGTTATGCAAATATTGATGTCTCAAACTAAGCTAAAAGACCTATCAGGGCGACTGGTCGAAGCAACTCGTGACCAAAATGCTGGCCTTTATTCTGCCCAAAGGTTAAATTGCCACGTTGTAAGCTGCCAGCATTTTGGGAACGCCGCCTACTGCTAGCGGCTTGTTAGATTAGTTTTAGTCATAAATTTTTATTTAAGATATATTTTTTTTTTACTTGTAATTTTTATTGAATAAAACAAATAGCTATCAGAAAAAATAATGAGGAACAGGAACTTACAGGAAAGTACACAATTCAAAAGACAATTATATATGTCAGGTGAATTGAAAAAGCACACACATACTTAGTCACAAGTGAAGAAATAATCCCGTCTAGTCAGTCCAGTCAAGACCCAGTCTGTTGTATGGGAATACCGCGGTACACATTCATATATAATATCAGGAGCTCATTCCACAACCTTACCACGGTAAATATCCCGTAAATAATCATATAACTTTAGTGAACAACCGTGATAGTTTAAAACAGTGTTTTATAAACACTATAAGTTATATGATTATTATAAAGTTATATGATTATTTACGGGATATTAGACGGGATTATTTCTTCACTTGTGACTAAGTATGTGTGTGCTTTTTCATATCACCTGACATATATAATTGTCTTTTGAATTATTCAGATATGTCAGTAGAGAAATAATAACGGACTAATAGACAGCCCAAGTTGTGAAAGTGGAAACAACCAACATTAAAAATGTATAATCAGACGTAGCAAGTCTCTACCAGGTCAGGTCACAGATTAGATTAGTTCTCAAACTTCCAAACATCTAGCTGGAGGCACAGTGTAGTGATTGAATCACCCGCGGCGACGGCGGCCTCTTTGCACTTTGACATGTAGATTAAATATCCCACTTCTGAGCTCTGAACACGCGGCCGACTTGTGAATAATTGACAGCTGTTGTGGGAGAAGCTGACGGACCGCTCTTTGCACACTACTACGGAGTACTATTACCTATAAATGTGTTGGTACAGCTGGTAACGGAAATATGTGACCGTACAAAAGAGAAAGTGTTTTAAATGTTTATCTGGACTTATCACGTATTATTTTATTTAGGTAAAAAAAAACGCAAATGTTAAAATATTACTAGATAAAAGTGTTGTCTTTGTTTCGAATAGGTGATATCTGGTGATATCTTTTTTTGCAATTTCAAGGTTAATCCCATAGTAAAAGTTGTTCATGATGATAAGGAACCCCTTTCGGCTTAGCATACCCTTTCTTATAGCCAGCCCTGTATAGAAGATAGTGTTTTTGAATTCGATTCCGTATTCCAATTCCTTATATTACCTGTGGGAATCCAATAAATCAATGTGGTATTGATTTAAATAAGCGTTTAATATATTAAATTCGTGCCTAACTTGAATTCCTTTGCTTGAGCGGACAAACCGAATGACAATTGAAATGCTAGTTGTATTTTATTTAATAGATTAAAGATTAATAACTTATTTGTTTCCCAATATCTGTGTTTGTTATAATAAAGTGGCAACTGGACGTCATTACGGGACAACTCCCGGAGCGCTAGATTTTGTTTTCTTGGATCATGCATCTACAATCTACATAAGTACCTAACCTAAAAAGTTTGCCTTTACACAAGCAGCGTCAACAGAACCCCAATCCTCGAAGGATTTGTCCATTGTGAAGGAGCCTTTGCACCGAACAGGAAAACATTTATTAAATAAAGCCATAATATATTCACTTACCACGAAACCGGAAAAAGGACAAACACGTTCAAAAGAGGTACGATAAAAAGAACAAACATTTTTCGCGCGTAGGCGACAGTGTGGGCAAAAATCAACTAAAAAGGCGCGAATTCACGCAAAAATGTATAATTTCATCTTAAAATTACATCAAACAAATATACACAAGCAAGTTCATTCAATAAATAACTTTATTACGCAAATTTCAAAGCCTAATTTCCTTTGATGGTCACGTTGCGTCTCATTTACAACAAAACGAGAGATTTTATTTTAAACGGGATAAAGTCGAATCTCGTTTACGAAGTTTTGCTTTAAAGAAATGTTTATCGGTGATTTTTTTAACCAGAATCACGGAAAAAACAGCTTTACATTTTAGAAAGTAGAGTTTAAAATGGTATAGCCTCGCGTGGGTGCAAAAAGTTTCACATTAGCACACGTAATTCACAAATTTATGTGAATTTCTCAAAAGCGTTGCTTTTACGAGGTTTTAGAATGCAGGAAACGGATTTTTGCGCTCTTGTTGCCGTTTATTTGATTTTGGATTATTCAAAACTCCGTATTTTGAATGTCGCGTAGGTACAAGAGTGTTTATTTAGACTTGGAGGCTGCAGTTGTGACAGTTTTCTCTTGAATTCAACTAAAAATCCAGTTTTGTCGCCAACGTCCAGTAACATCGTTTCCAAAACCTTTTTTCTTACTGGATTTCAACTTGGCAATGATTGTGTTTTTTTTTAAACCCGTCTATGCTGGCTTTGGACCCGGGTATGTCCTAAAACTGCGACCAGAACCACCGGAGGATGGGCAGCAGCGTCCTGTTAGTACACGGTGAACGTACTGCGATCTTCAAGCCGCCTGCCAAGCGTGGGGATTATGGCAACACCCCTCTCTAAGAGGGAGGCCTTGTTCAGCAGTGGACATTTAATGGCTGATGGTGTGTGATGCTGGCTTTGGCTGCAACTGAGCTTTCATAGACTCACGTATGCTGGCCTCGGTTACATTTTAAAACATGTGTTTAAATAGCGAAAGTTTTAATGTAACTAATGGGATAGATTTTGTTGCGTATTCACTCAAAACTATTAGCTACATTTTTTTTTTTCTTTTTTACATATCTAAACCGTGTGTATTGTTTACTTTGTAGTGTATGTAGCCTTTATTTTGTATTTAGTTCATATTAAATTGTCTATGTATACTATTTATTACTACTTATTGTAACTGTTCTTATTTTTGGGAGGACACTGTCTGCTGCATCACAGCTAACGCTAAAGCAGCAAGCAGTTACTTATTTTTTCTGCATCTATGTTTAACAACAATAAATTATTTCGTATTTGTATTTTTGTATCTTGTGGGTGGACGTCCTACGCTGCGCTTACCGGTCCGTGGTCTCTATTCGAGAACCTTTCGGCCCCATGGGCCATCTGTTCTGCGTGCTATGTGCCCTACCCACTGCCACTTCAACTTGCTTATCCTGTGGGCTATGTCGGTGACTTTCGTTCGTCTATAACGAATCAATGCTATTAATAAGCTTGTTTTTTTTTTGTTTAATTACATTATTACTTTATCCATACTAATATTATAAAGAGGAAAGATTTGATTAAAACACTGTTTTAAACTATCACGGTTGTTCACTAAAGTTCAAAGTTAAAGTTGTTTTGTTTTAAGTTGTTGTTAAGTAAAGTTGTTGGTTGTTCGGGAGCTCATTCCACAACCTTACCACGGTAAATATCCCGTAAATAATCATATAACTTTAAAGATTTGTTTGTTTGTTTGTTTGTTTGTTTGCATTGAATAGGCTCCGAAACTACTGAACCGATTTGAAAAATTATTTCACTGACGGGAAGCTACACTATCCCCGGGTGACATAAGCTATAATCTATACCCGTGCGAAGCTGGGGCGGACCGCTAGTTTATAAATAATAATATACTACGGGTACGTCCATTAACGTAGATTACAGTGATGTGACAGTTCCAGGGTCTAATTACCATACAATGTGCCGAGTCACGGCCGTTTCTGTCACGACATTATATAAATATAATTACCCGTCAACCTGGGGGATCACATTTTGGGGAGAAGTACGTACACTTTCGAATGAATACTCATAAGTAAATTGAAGAATTAACTTCTAGTACTTGCTTTTAACCATTTTAACTGTACATTATACAGGACTTTTTATGATCGACAGCTAAGCTTACTTGATGTTTGACGGTGACCTTGTCGAAGATGATAAACAAACTTTATCTCGGTTTATTCTAGGCATGCGTCATCGTAGACCACATCATCGCTTAACATCAGGCGAGGTGGTGGTCAAGCGCAAGCCTATTATATATAACACTGTTTTAAACTATCACGGTTGTTCACTAAACTTAAATGATTATTAACGGGATATTTACCGTGGTAAGCAGCGTGCAGCTGCGGAAGTTCGTACATAGGACAGACGAAGCGAACTGTTTCATGCCGCGTCAAGGAACACATAAAGGCAGTAAAAAACAATGAAAGACACAAATCTGCCATAGCTGAGCATCTACTAGACGCGGGTCCTAACCACTGGATTGAATTCCATAACCCTAAAATCTTGTCCTCCGAACGCCATTACATACCAAGGCTAGTAAAGGAAACTATCGAGATCTCGAAATGCCAGAATTTCAATCGAGGTGATGGTTTTCAACTCGCCAGTGCGTGGAATCCAGTATTAGGTTGTTTTAAAAATAAAAGTCCGCGTTCAAAATGTGTTCAAAATACTATACGCAGTGATACAGTGAGTGTGTTTTGTCGGGACTTAGGTTCGAGTTCGAGTTCCAGTGATAACCGTAGCAAAAGACTAAGAAAGAGGGTAGATCGTTATGTCTGCACCTAATTTTTTAACTGTTCGACCAACCACCCGCATTCTTCAGTCTTCCCGTGAACATGGTGCATGTAACTGCGCCGAAATATCGGGAGCTCATTCCACAACCTTACCACGGTAAATATCCCGTAAATAATCATTTAACTCTATTATATATATATTAAAAAAACACACCTAGCCTGGAATTATCACTGGCTCTCAAAATAGCTACTGGAATACACCGAGGTGCTTGGCGATACATTTCCGTATTCGCTGCCTGAATGGGTGTTCCCCGTCAGTTACAATCTGGGTGTCTTCAAATCACGAGTGAATCGGTTTCTTCTAGGCAAGCGTGCTCCAACGTAGACCGCGTAATCGCTTAACATCAGGCGTGATGGTGGTCAAACGCAAGCCTATTATTTATTTAAAAAAAAACGTAAGGTGTGTAAGTAACGAACACTCTTACGACAGGTGTCTTGTATTTACGTTACGAATACTTACGAAAGGTGTTCGTACTACTTCCACTAACTGAGATTATCTTATCTATCTATACTAATATTATAAAGAGGAAAGATTTGATTGTTTGTTTGCATTGAATAGGCTCCGAAACTACTGAACCGATTAGAAAAATTCTTTCACTGACGGGAAGCTACACTATCCCCGGGTGACAAGCTATAATCTATACCCGTGCGAAGCTGGGGCGGACCGTTAGTTTATTATAAATATACTCAAATCTTTCAATTCAACATATTTCAATACTTGTACTGGCAAATGCACAAGACGTGCGATGCCAAAATCCTCTCGAGAAAAAAGAAAAGTCATGCATGATTATAACTAGAAAAGTAGAAATACCACGAAGCACGCGCGCGTAGCACATCGTAGCACGTCTACGTGACTACGGCGTAGCTCCGTAGCAAGTAACTATTAACCAGTCTGTGGTAACAGACCGCGTTTTATTTGACACGTCCCATTCAATACCTCTTATATATATACCTACATATAAAAATCTATGTGTACTGTTTGTATGTATGTGGACAGTAGTCGTTGGGAACGATACTCTAGAAGTTGTTGACCATTACACCTATCTTGGACAGATTGTTCAGTTAGGTAAGTCCAACTTAAGCAAAGACGTCGCCCGAACAATCCAACTCGGATGGGCAGCGTTCGGGAAATTGCGTGACATCTTCTCGTCCAAGATACCGCAGTGCCTCAAGACGAGGGTCTTTGACCAGTGTGTGTTGCCAGTGATGACATATGGTACTGAGACGTGGTCCTTAACTGTTGGCCTTTTGGAAAAACTCAGAGTCACTCAGCGGGCAATGGAGAGAGCTATGCTCGGAGTTTCTTTGCGCGATAGAATCCGAAACGTGGATATTCACCAAAGAACCAGAGTCACCGACATAGCTGTTAAAATTTGCAAGTTGAAGTGGCAATGGGCAGGCCACATCGCTCGAAGAACCGATAACCGATGGGGAAGAAAGGTTTTTGAGTGGAGACCACGAACCGGAAGACGCAGCGTAGGGAGGCCTCCCACTAGATGGACCGAGGACATTGTGAGAGTCGCGGGCATCCAGTGGATGCAAAAGGCAGGCTGTCGTTCAGTGTGGAGGTTAAAGGGGGCTGGCTGATGATGATGATGACTCAAAAAAGGCTGGACCGATTTTAACGGGCCTAAACTGACAGATAGCTGATGTTATAAGGAATAATCCATGCGAGTGAAGAAAATACATGATACTAACATAATAATTATGTACCTACTTTTACTTCACCGCTAGAGATATATCTTGGACATTTAAAAAAAAAAAAAAAAAAAAAAATATCTGGTTTAGTCATCTTGAAATTGCAAATGGTTTAAACAATGTTCGTATTAATATTTTATAGAATACTAGCGACCCGCCCGCCCGGTTTCGCACGGGTGTAATTTACGTGCGAAGCCGGGGCGGGTCGCTAGTTATATACATATATAAACCTTCCTTGAAAATGTATCTAACTGATGGTGAAAACCGCATCAAAATCCGTTGCGTGGTTTAGGAGGAGTTAGCGGCCATACAGACAGACAGACAGACAGACAGACGCGGAAAGCGACTTCAATTTATACTATGTAGAGATGTAGAGATTCATAGATAGAAGATACAACTCTTTTTTTTATATATTTTTCGCCAAAATAAAACATTATTCACATAATATCTATACTAATATTATAAAGAGGAAAGATTTGATTGATTGTTTGTTTGTTTGTTTGCATTGAATAGGCTCCGAAACTACTGAACAGATTTGAAAAATTCTTTCACTGACGGGAAGCTACACTATCCCCGGGTGACATAGGCTATAATCTATACCCGTGCGAAGATGGCGCGGACCGCTAGTAAATTATATAAAATAGTTACTTTCAAAACGTTTGCAATGTTATCCAAAAACATGGTCAATCGTTTTTATATTTTTTTTTTCTTGAAACAGGTCTTGAACTGTACGTCCCGATTATTAGTTTTAGAACAGCAGTAAGGTCATGTCCGAGGTCTTCGAGCGACCTAAGACTGTGACACTAGGGCCGGCCACTCAGCCGTCACAAGCTTTCAAACACCCTGGGGCCTTATGGCTACCAGCGCAGTGGAAAATCAAGCGAACGTGAACCTTAACGCGCCGAGATAAGGTTTGCGGTCGCGAAACTTTTCGCATCACCGACACAGCAGTGCATGTGCGGTTCTTTATCGATCGTCAAATTTTACAGTTGAGGTCGTCAAATACGATAAAATGCAATAAAATGCAATTTGATCAGTGCTCTCTATGTTCGATTCTATGGCATTTTATCGAATTTGACGATCGAAGTACGGTACTTGCACTGCAGAGGTTCAAGTACCGTTCTTTATCGATCGTCAAATTTGACAGTTGAAATCGACAAATTCGATACAATTTTATTTGTTCAGTACTCGCTATGATCGATTCTATGGCATTTTATCGAATTTGACGATCGAAGTACGGTACTTGCACTGCAGAATAGCTAACAGGTAGCCCCTGGTAATGGCAGGTAAGGCCCCTGAATAAGTTAACTAAATTAATATCTCTCTACCTTTATAACTCGAACTACCTTAATATAATCTGTACATTAAATACGAGTGAGTATACGCCAGGTGTGTGTCATGTTTATATATAAAACAGGGTCACACATAACGGTGGTATTAAGACGAAAGGAGGTCTTTTTTTAACACGCGTTTATTAGCTTGGTATGTTTGTGTGGGTGTAACGGCAAAATTGAACTTTTTCAAATATTTCAAAATGTCGAATTAAATAAATAAATAAAACAAATATTCGGTACATTTTTGCACACACGGTCATCTGACCCCAAACTAAGCAAAGCTTGTGATATGGCTGCCAGAGACTGGTATACATACATATATATTTTTAAATACATACTTCTGTCTGTCGGCCTCCTTGACGTGTCCGTCAACGGCGAACCTGACTAGCGCCGGTTATGAGCGCGTATGTGGCTGGCAAAACCAAACTTAGTTTTAAAGATCCTGTTGCAAGGCGCACAGTGCAACTGACCATCAGCATTGTATGTGTAGGTGTAGGAAGGCTTCGGACGGGTCTTAATAATAAGGCGATTTTTTTTTTACTAAATACATACTTGAATAGATATTAACACCCAGATATAGAACAAACACAAATGTTCATCACATGAATGTTTGTCCTAGGTGGGAATTGAACCAAGCGCAGAAGGAAGGTTCACTAACACGAACTAACAATATTAGTTAAGTGTTAATATGTATTTAAAAATATATATGTATGTATATTAGTCTCTGGCAGCCATAGTAACCGATGGGGAAGAAAGGTTCTTGAGTGGAGACCACGAACCGGAAGACGCAGCGTAGGTAGGCCTCCCACTAGATGGACCGACGACATAGTGAGAGTCGCTGGCATCCAGTGGATGCAAAAGGCAGGCTGTCGTTCAGTGTGGAGGTTAAAGGGGGAAGCCTATGTTCAGCAGTGGACGTCTTCTGGCTGATGATGATGATGATGAGCCATAGTACAAGCTTTGCTTAGTTTGGGGTCATATGACCGTGTGTGCAACAATGTCACGAATATTTATTATTTATTTATCTCACAGGTGTTCCCGTGGTAAATGTTGTTCGTAATGACGAGCCTGACCTTCTTTCGACGTTAACCACAGATCCGTGTAACCTTGTACAGTGGGAAAATATGTAGACGCTTTTCTTGCAAATATCACTGTATCTGCGACAGAATGTGATATTAAATATTTTGTACGTAAAATGTTACACACAGAATTCTTGAATTATAAGCTAGAGACGTGGAAATGTGTCTCTTTATATTACATGTTTATTTTTAGGATATATCTACGTTTGTCCACCAACTCGCCTGGTGGTAAGCGTCGGTCGGGCGAGGATGGAACACGTTGATCTAGAAGAAATCTAGTCGTTTTAATCATGCGTTACTTTGCAGAATTAGACTAGAGTTTTTTTTTTATAACAACACTAGCGGTCCGCCCCAGCTTCGCACGGGTATAGATTATAGCCTATGTCACCCGGGAATAGTGTAGCTTCCCGTCAGTGAAAGAATTTTTCAAATCGGTTCAGTAGTTTCGGAGCCTATTCAATGCAAACAAACAAACAAACAAATCTTTCCTCTTTATAATATTAGTATAGATATAATAGGCTTGCGTTTGACTACCTTCTCGCTTGATGTTAAGCGATGATGCGGTCTACGATGGAGCACGCTTGCCTACAAGAAACCTATTCACTCTCGACTTGAAGACACCCAGATAGTAACCATCCGGGAACCCCCATAAAAAGAAAGCAGAAAACAGTTTAGAACAAATGGATTCACTCTAGCTTTGAAGATGCATAGATTGTAGTTCTCAGGAAACAAGGAGGTCGGCAGGGAGTTCCATTCTTGGGCAGTACGTATCATAATCGACGACCCAAATCGTTGAGTACGAATCTTTGTAATTTTCACGAGGAAGGGGTGGTAGTGTGCAGTCCTTCTACTTGTCCTGTAGTATAAGGAGGAGGGTGAAATAAGGTCATGAAGTTCTTGCGCATACTCGCCGAAATGTATCCGATAGAAAATAGACAGACGAGCTACTTTACGGCGATGCTTGAGACTTTGATTGGTGTTGAATTTAACCGACGGAAGGAGTTTTTTTTTAATCACACTTATGTTATAATAATATACTCCACCAGGTATAGCCCCCCGAGAAATAATGTGATTTGGGCGTCCCACAATGATGTCATCAATGTCATGGATACACGTACACGTGCAAGAGCACACAAAGTAATTTACAACAAGTTCGAGAGAGATGACGATACACGAAACAATGGCGGACTCTCTATGATTGTCTGTGTTAACAGTAGCGTGAAATTATAACTCCCCAATATTCGTATATTATCTGTGGGAATCCAATAAATCAATGTGGTTTTGATAAAATTGTGTTTAATATATTCAATTCGTGCTTAATTTGCTTGAGCGGACAAACTAAATGACAATTGAAATGGTTTTTGTATTCATTTAATAGATGATTAACGAATTAATTTCCCAATATCTGTGTTTGTTGTGGTTTGTTGCAATAAAGTGACAACTGGACAGTGACGTAATACTGGGACAACTGCCAGAGTAGTAGACCTTGTTTTCTTGGATCATGTGTTATACATTCGAAAGTGTTTGTTTGTTTGTTTATTCCCTTTTCCCGCAGCAATGGGGTAACGACAAGAACTAATTTTATTTTTGCATATATATAAATCATACTTAATATTATAAATGCGAAAGTGTTTGTTTGTTAGTTAGTTCATCTTTCACGCAGCAACAGAGCAACGGGTCGACCTGATTTTTTGGTGTGACATGGGCTACTTTTCATCATCATCATCATCACTACGCGGGTGAAACCGCGAGGCACAGGTAGTTTACAGTAGATAAAAATTACCTAGAAAAATTTACGGTTTCTAAGGAATTTTCCAGGCGGGTAAAACTGCGAGCGATTCTAGTACGTTATAATGTATTAGGCAAACGTTTTAAATCAAAACTGAATACCTACATCCCAATCTGTTTAATGTAATCATCTTAACAGAAGTAATAATATGTATGTACCCACTTACAAATTCTCAGGTAAAATGAAATCTCAGGAAAGCTCAGAAAATGTCTTAATTTAGCTTTTCCCTGAATATATGAATTCAGTCAGCCTTTTACGAGAAAACTCCGGGAAAAATTTAATGAAATCCTTAGCATCTGTCCTTTCTCATTACTTCGGCTTCTAGGGTTCAGGTACTCGAGAGTTTTAGGTACCTAGGTAACGGGCGGTTATCCGAGTCGCGTAGGCAACAAAACGCTCCCTCAGCCCCCGCCAAGTTATAGCGACGCCATGCTAGAGTCAGGACGCCCGCGGGGGGAGTGCAACGACAAAAACGAGCATAGGTCCGACCTTGATGACGCCTGGCACGGCACTGAACGCGGCGCGCGCAAATTCTCGCGACCTTTTTACGCTTTTAATTTAATAAAAAACTAAACTATTCACTATCAAAATTCTATCCAAATATTTTTTTTTTTTTAATAAAATTGCCTTTCAGCACATGCAATTTCCAGGTTGTTACGAGCATAAAACGAAAAAAATAAACTGAATCGACTTTGTTTCAGGTTTTTTTTTGATCGAGGCAAGTTTATTCTATCGTGTTTTGAACCAAATCATAAACTCAAACACAGATGTATCTGTGACATGTATTTTATTCCAGCTGAAATATTGTAATTTAACTGAATAAAATTGATTTAAAACCGTCAAATTTGGTAAAAGAGGCCGTTAATTATATAACTAAGCAGCGCCCCGCGGGTTCACCCGTGTTATATCCCGGATAAAAGTAGCCTTAGCTAGTAGGTACTCCCTATAACATCAGCTATCTGCCAGTGAAAAATGAAAACAATGCAACCTCCTTGAAGCAACCTTTTTGGTGGCGACAGCAACCTCTTTTGGCTTAGATGTTTTTTTAGGAATCGCAGTTTCAACATTAAGTATTCTCCTTCATAGATATAAGCCAGTGTGTATTTATATTTGACTAGTAGGCCGCCCCTGCTTCGCACGGGCGAAGCCGGGATATTATATAGCCTATGTCAACCGGGGATAGTGCAGCATCCCAACAGTGAAAGAATTTTTCAAATCGGTTCAGTAGTTTCGGAGCCTATTCAATGCAAACAAACAAACAATCAAATCTTTCCTCTTTATAATATTAGTATAGATAAACAAGTATATATACGGGTGGTTATATATTTGAGGGGTTTGGGGTCGAGACATTGGGCCCTTGGGGACCGGGAGCTCACCTCATTTTCAAAAATCTTTCAGAGCGCCTGGTTAATGCGACGCGTGACCAAAATGCTGGCGTGTTTCTGGCTCAACGCATAAAATTCAACGTGGTAATGCCGCCAGCATGCTGGGTACGCTGCCAACTGGTAGTGGGCTTGATCATTTGGATTGTCTTTAGACCTTCAACGGTCTATGGGCAGTCTAACAGTATTTGTAGTTTTAGTTTTAGCTTGTATTTTGTTTAGTTAATAAAGGCAATTGCCCAGAAAAAAAAAAGTATGTAAGCTTATGTTTATGCAAATAAAATAAAATAATTTTTTTTTTTCATTTTCATGTCTTTTTATTTGGAAAATATTAAAACACCAAAAAACTGTTGATCTGGTCGCTACCAAACTTAGCAGGATCACATCCTAATAGATAATTCATTAACATCAGTCCCATCGTTTCGGAATCCATAGGAAACATCCCGCCTCTTATTATAACGTATTGCGGTCACAAGGCGTCCGATCAACCAACCAACACTTCAATATAGGTCAAAGCTTTCGCTGCTTGACCCGAAATGAGCAAACATTGCTTACATTCGGAGGGAAGCATTCGAACTAAGTTATGAAGTGTCGATAAGGGAGTAATAGATGGCAGCACGCTACCCCGTAATGCGGAGAGTGGTGCAGGCGACGAGAGATAGCGGTAATAAGTACCAGTCGTTTATTTATTTATTTATTTCGTTTATTTGCCAGTGTACACAAATTACATGAGGTCCTTAAAACAACAAGTTGGTACAAAGACCCTGTTAGGGCGCTGCAATTTTACTTATTAACAATTTGACACATAAGTTTGTCCCAAGTCTTCGCGACTTTTATGTCTACACAACCCCTTGACCGAATTACTTATGTAAAGTTATATGATTATTTACGGGATATTTACCGTGGTAAGGTGGTGGCATGAGCTCCCGATATAATAACTTATAACTCACTAACTTACACTGACTCACTTACTTCATATAACTTTAGTGAACAACTGTGATAGTTTAAAACAGTGTTTTTCGAATTACTTACATTTGATTTTAAATAAAGGCAATACCACGGACTACGGACCGGGTAGCGCAGCGTAGGACGTCCACCCACAAGATGGACAGACGACCTAAAAGAGACCGCAGGGAAACGCTGGATGCAGGCCGCTTTATATAAACTTTTTTTTATTATGATTGGCAATGACGTCGATTCTGATGTACCATTGTCTAAACGAAACTAAATTTGACAGCTCTAAAATGTTTGCTATTAATTTCTGACGTACTGACACTCACTTTGCGGGAAAGGGACAGAGCATCTCTTCCTAATCCGACCAAACACTATGTCTGAGAACTTTATCATCTTCAGCTCGAAAACGTCCACTGCAGCACACAGGCCTCCCCCTTCAAAATTTTTCGGCTCTTGAGGTAACCACACGGGTGAAACCGCAGGGCGCCGCAAGTATAAACAATATAAACATAAAAGCACTATATACTATATATATATACACTATATATATATACACACGATTGTATAATTATTGTATGTGCTAACACACAATAATTATACAATCGTCAATTTTTTTCTCATGGCCCGTACCTTTATTGTCCTCGGTCAAATTTTTGCTTTAGCAATTTTAATATTACAAATTTTTACTTTTGGACATTGACTTTGGACATTATTCTTTTTGACCATTAGTCGTGCAAATAATACGATTCGTTTCAAAATCGCTTCCCGCTATACCTTGCACCACACTCAATTACTTTCTTTATCGCTTATTGCATAGGAATAATTATTTTGTGGCTTAATTCATTTCTAGCATTGTCATTTGACTTTCAACCTTAACATTAGTTTTTAGAGTACATTTTAGATTATTTTAAGATAGTCATAATGCTTACTTAGTAAAACTTATTAATTTGAAACCGTTGTAAGTTAGGACTTAGTTGAGTTAAGTTATTCAACAGCCTTAAGATTATCAGAGAAAGGATTTCTTGAGATTATATTATGTTAAAATTATTAAGTAAGATAGTTAATTTGGTAAACTTGCTTTACTTAGAAGTTACGTTAGAAGTACTTAGAAGCTAGGTGGGACGAGTATTTCAGATTTTATAAATTTTCAGGTGGTTCCTTGAATGCTTTTGTTTGATTTCTACTAAATTTTCAGGTGGTTCCTTGAATGCTTTTGTTTGATTTCTACTAAATTTTCAGGTGGTTCCTTGAATGCTTTTGTTTGATTTCTACTAAATTTTCAGGTGGTTCCTTGAATGCTTTTGTTTGATTTCTACTAAATTTTCAGGTGGTTCCTTGAATGCTTTTGTTTGATTTCTACTAAATTTTCAGGCGGTTCCTTGAATGCTTTTGTTTGATTTCTACTAAATTTTCAGGCGGTTTCTTGAATGCTTTTGTTTGATTCCTACTAAATTTTCAGGTGGTTCCTTGAATGCTTTTGTTTGATTTCTACTAAATTTTCAGGTGGTTCCTTGAATGCTTTTGTCTGATTTCTATACTTTTGACATTAATTTCATTCCTGGCAAAAATGTACTGAGCATGTTATTCGTACTTTTTAAAATTATTATTTCCTCTGTGAGGAGTTTGGCGTCGCACTCCTGTGCATTTGCCAGTGTCAAAAGTTTGGTGAAATATATTCAAAGGAACAGTTAGAGCCATGCAAAATAAGTCACGATCAAAAAAGACAAAAAAGTCAAAGTCAAAGTCATGCCCTAGCAAAGTGGTGAAGACTTTACAATTATTGGCTTCTATCACAGATATACACAACTAGATCTGTGGCTTCTATGGAACTTTGGAAACAACACGAAAATATAATGTTTCACCGCGTTATAGACACACAACACTTAAAAATAATAATCCACCATTATTACGCATTAACACTCGAAAATACACAAGTTTAGGAAAACAATACAATGAGACGACATGTTTTTTCATGTTGGCGCCAAAACTATCTTTAATCTTACCACAGAGAAGTTTTTTTTATTTCTTTCTGTGACAAAAAAAAGTGCGAAGCGAGATAGAAGACGCACGAAAAATGGGCTTCAAACTCAAAATAAAACACGATTAAACACAAATAAATTATTGTTCATAACTTAATACAAGGGGATGTCCATCAAGGGACTACCAACTCTACCACCTTGGACACTAAGTTAAAAATAAACGACGATGTAATCTCAAACATTATGAACTCTAACGCTATGAATATAAAGTTGAAAGTTCATTCATTTGGGGTACCCTGTACATTTATTTATACAGGGTGTGTGAAATGTTTGGAAGTGTTGAAAGAAGGGGCCTTGTTTACTTCATTAGAAGATTGAAATCGATTTGATAGATATTTGTACGGAGAAATGGAAAATTAATGTTTTTCTTTACGTAAATAGGAACAAAAATCCTATATTAGAACAAAACCGGCCAACTGCGAGTCGGGCTCGCGCACTGATGGTTCCGTACCACCACATAACTTGTTAGCTGCTAAAATACAAAAAAAGCTGTGTAAAAAGACAACATCTCATCAACGCCCAGGCGGTCACCCATCCAAGTACCGGCCGCGCCCGACGTTGCTGGTGATCGTATGAGAACCGGTAGTGAACATAAGTTTGTCACCGACTCGCACTTGCCAATAAATTGGTATACTTTAGTGGGTAGGTAATCATGCCAAGTTTGACGCTTCGAGGTACTTAGGTATTACCATTTTTACATTAGAGCAAATACAAAAATACGTATTTTTTTGTTTTTTTTTGCCAACTTTCGTATTTCTTACTTTATCACCCATTCAAATCACATCACATTACAAATTCTGTGAAAATTTCAACTATCTATTACGGTTCGAAAGCTACAACCGTTAAAAGGTAGGACAGACAGACGGCGTAGGCTTAGTAATAGGGTCCCGTTTACGCTTTTAGATACGGAACCCTAAAAAACAACTACTCTTAGTCAAGTAAATACTCTAAAGGTTAGCGCGGTAACTGAGTAATAAGTAATAATCACATCCGTTACCTACCACATTCCTAAAAACGCACTCCCCTCCACTCAGACTGCTTTGATGTCTGAGTACCCCTCCCACTACCCCCGGGGAGGGGAGGGGGATATTTACGGAAGGAGGGGTGGTATTTTTTACTAATGACTGGGGAAATCTACGAATTTGAAGTCATAACCTTGCTTGTTAAAATGTTCCTACATACGAAGGCTAGTTTTTAACCGACTTCAAAAAAGAAAGCGGGTTCTCAATTCAGTTGTTTTTTATGTTCATCAACATCGATTCAGTAGTTTTGTTTTTAAATAGAAATAACTGGATGATTCATTTTATTTATATTACACGGGAATTACTCACATAAGAAGCGAGACGCAGCCGCGTGCATTCACCTTGAAAAAGACCGCCTAATGCGGTTGAAACTATAGTCGGATTAACCGGCTTAATCTTACGTGAGTAATTCCCGTGAAATATAAATAAAATGTGTGAATACCTTTCAGTTTCAATAATAAAACTGGAAGATTCGTTTAAATGAAAATATCGTATTTTTCTAATTTTATTTGAGATCGCGTGAATCGACAATCGACATCGTTTTATGGTTGATATTCCGAGAACCCGTACGAAGCGCTGTGATTCCACATTTATTGTGCGAACTGCTAGTCTGTGCAATTCGCTGCCTGAATGGGTTTTCCCCGGTAGTTACAATCTGGGTGTCTTCAAGTCGAGAGTGAATCGGTTTCTTCTAGGCAAGCGTGCTCCAACGTAGACCGCATCGTCGCTTAGCATCAGGCGAGATGGCTGCCAAGCGCAAGCCTATCTACTATAAAAAAAAAAGTCGCTTTACTCATAGTGTGCAATTTCCACTGATCTATATGTAGAAATAGACAATTAGAGATAGACTAGTGGCGGCTAGTGCGATGGTAAAACCGCGACGCCGGCATCAGATAAAACAGGGTTGGCAACGTATTTGTGATGCCTCTGGTGTTACAAGTATCCATAGGCGACGGTGACTGCTTACCATCAGGCAGCCCGTCAGCTTGTTTGCTACCTATGGCATAAAAAAAACAGCTCTTAAGATCACTACGTTGTAAATGCGATAACAGTTATAAATACCAGGCAAAGTATCGGCAACCTGTTCAATATCTCATGATGATTAATTATTCAGGGCGGGCTGGGATCGCACCCTTTTAATGTATATTGGTTGTAGTTAGATCGTTCGGTGTACTGTACCTCGCGCGTTTACCGACTGACTTATATGTAGAGGTGGATATACGATGGAACTAAATAACCTTACTTATTTTTAGGGTTCCGTACCTCAAAAGGAAAAAACGGAACCCTTATAGGATCACTTCGTTGTCCGTCTGTCTGTCTGTCCGTCTGTCAAGACCCTTTTTCTCAAGAACGCGTAAAGGTATCAAGTTGAAACTTATACTAAATACGTGGGTATACGGTTTCTTTCGGCTGTAAAAAAATAAAAGTTGTAAGTCAACGCAATCAAAAGATATGAACGTTTATGTCGCATATTTTGCGATTTTACAGGGGAATCAAAACCTATAGGGTACTTCCCGTTGACCTAGACTCATTAAATTTGGCAAAAGGCAAGGTCTCATAGCACATATATAGGAATAAATCCGAAAGTCACAAATTTGAAGTTATAATATTTAAAAATTATTATTTAGCTATTACAAACTTAAATTTTGTAGTTGGAATGTATGGAAGAACCTTATTGTCAACTACAAAGTTAAGTTTGTCTTTCAATATTTCAACTTCAGTTAGTTTTTTTTTTGCACTCGCGCTCTGAGGGTTCCTTCCAACGGAACCCTCAGAGCACGAGTCCTACTCGTACTTGTCCGGTTTTTTAAATATTTAATGTTAAGCTTGCTTTTGACCGCCAACTCGCCTGATGTAAAGCGACGATGCGGTCTACGATGGAGCACGCTTGCCTAAAAGAAACTGCTCCACTCGTGATTTGAAGACACCCAGATTTTAACTACCGGGGAACACTCATTCAGGCAGCGCATTCCACAGACAAGCAGTACGCACAATAAAAGTGGAATCAAAGCGCTTCGAACTGGTTTTCGGAATATCAACCATAAAGCGGTGTCGATTTTTGTGCCCGCTCTGGCATTCCAATAGAAAAATGGACAGGAGGGAATTAGATCATGCAGATCCGATGCACGCTCTCCGAAATGTATTCGATAAAAGACCGATAGACTAGCAACTTAACGCCGATGCTCAAGACTAAGGAGCTTAGTCTTAACCAGGGATACCTAATTTATTACACTAATGTACATCCACCAGTGAGTAAATCTCAATGCCAACATTTCTACAATTCTCTAAAAAAAACTTGAAACAGCCTTTGACCAGATGTATCATCGGTTAACTGACATATATCTAAATGTAACGTTAAAACTTTCGCTATCTTTCATCTCCCTTTTCATCCGCGTGGATCACTTCTTATAATAAGGGTGATGTGTGTATGTAAGTATGTATGTTCTCATGGACTCCAAAATGGTTGGACCGATTTTGACGGGACTTTCACTGGCACATAGCTGATATTATAAGGAGTAATCCACGCAGATAAAACCGCGGGGCGCAGCTAGTAATAAAAAAGGCTGTCGTGGGGATTGCCAGAAGAGGTGAAAACTTAAAAACATTAGCATGCCGGTGACTCGAACCCATAAGTTTTGCCCCAAACAAAAACCGCTAATTGCGACTAAAGAAGGTCAAAAAAAAACCCATTAAAATAATAATAATTTTTAGTTTTTAATAATGCATGATAAGTCCCGATAGTATTTTCAGCGTTTTAAAATCATACATACATACATACATACATCATCAGCCATTAAATGTCCACTGCTGAACAAGGCCTCCCTCTTAGAGAGGGGTGTTGCCATAATCCCCACGCTTGGCAGGCGGCTTGGAGAACACAGTACGTTCACCGTGTACTAACAGGACGCTGCTGCCCATCCTCCGGTGGTTCTGGTCGCAGCTGGTGGTTAGTTTAGCGTTAGTTTTTAGATAGGTTTATATTTTACAGGATAGCAAAAGATCTGTGGGGATTGGTGGTATCAAATTGCAATCGTCCTCCCACAGATCTAGTGATTCACGTTGAAAATATTTTGTGATTTTATTTTTTGTTTTAGTGACTGTAAAGTAAATTGTGGATAAAATAATACAATAAAAAAAAACCCGATAGACTTTAAAACGTGACAGATATCTACTTAGGAAATGTGACCTCAAGGTCCAGAGGTCAAGGTGGAAGGTGGTGGGGTGGGTTAGGACACCCTGAAGCTGGACCAGCCCATCAGACCAACCGTAGTAGCTTTACCTAGCATATGGACCAGCCATACAGCATAGTATACAGACGCCACAAAATAAGGTTTCATCATCATCATCAGCCAGAAGACGTCCACTGCTGAACATAGGCCTCCCCCTTTAACCTCTACACTGAATGAAACCCTGCCTTTTGCATCCACTGGATGCCAGCGACTCTCACTATGTCGTCGGTCCATCTAGTGGGAGGTCCTACGCTGCGTCTTCCGGTTCGTGGTCTCCACTCAAGAACCTTTCTTCCCCATCGGTTATCGGTCCTTCGAGCGATTTCCTACCCATTGCCACTTCAACTTGCAAATTTTAATGGCTATGTCGGTGACTCTGGTTCTTTGGTTTTGAAATAAGGTTTACTACTTTATAATACACGTTCATCTATTTCACAGTCCCAATGACATTTCCAGACTCACAATTTGTTCACAGAGGTATCATATAGCCAGTCTCCGGTCGCGCTCCGCTGCCGCCTCCGATGGCTTCTACAGATGCCTGACCTCAATGCCTCTCCTTCCGCGTCACTTAGCGCCCATCCTTGTTGTGACAAAGATGATGTATTCGGAAGTTACGTCTACCCAAATAACCCTTACAAGTTACAACATAATAATTGACCGGACAGAGCAAATATAACAATCAAAATGCGTGGAATTTATCTGGGCTTTCACATCGTTTAAGTAGAAAAAACTGACTGACTGACTTATTGACTTCGGCCACATGCTGTTGCAGCAAAAATGCAAACTTGTTGACAGCCGAGTAGGGGCTTTACGGCTATCTGTTTTAGGCAATTCTGTTTAGGTGATGCGAAAAGTTGCGCGACCTCTATCTCGGCGAGTTAAAGTTCACGTTCGCGTGATTTTCCGAACTGCGTAGTTTCGAGCCCGTGTTAAGAGGTATCCGCAAGGCTGTAGATGTTAAAGAAAGCACCATGATGATTCAAACCTTGAGGCAAAGGTTTGATTCATCGTCATCATCGTTTCAGCCATAGGACGTCCACTGCTGGACATAGACTTCCCCCATCGATCTCTAAAAGGGCCGGTTGGAAGCTGCCTGCATCCAGTGTAGAACGTCCACCCACAAGGTGGACAGACGACCTAAAAGAGAATTGAAAAAGGTTTGAATGTAGGTACTATCACTTAACTCTAAATGACGTGACTCTAACGTGACCAAAATGCTGGCGTGTTTCTGGCTCAACGCATAAGCATTGCCATTCAACGTGGCAATGCCGCCAGCATGCTGGGTACGCCGCCAACTGGTAGTGGGCTTGAGCATTTGGATTGTCTTTAGACCTTCAACGGTCTATGGGCAGTCTAACTGTATTTGTAGTTTTAGTTTTAGCTTGTATTTTGTTTAGTTAATAAAGGCGCTAGCCCATCATAAACTTAACTCTAAGTTTAGAATTCTGATGAATCTTGCTCCCAAAAATGTCTGACTACGAATTTTAAGGTATTACCAAAGTAAAGTAAATGCGAAGATTATTTTTATAATCGACTTCCAAATGAAGTCTTTTATAATTATAACAAAAACTTTGCAAAATTTAACTCAGTCGGACCAAACCTCATTCCATGAAAAAGTTCCGCCGCTTGTTTGACCAAGATTTTCCCTTTTTGAGGGTAGAAAGGTAAGTATTTATCTGCTCGAAATTTTCGTACATTTAAATCAAAAGGGTGAAAGACAGAAGTTCTATGGAAAAGCTGGAAAAGTTACGACTTTCAGTAGTTCGTTTCTTTAGCGTTTCATAAAGTGAGTTAGTTGCCTAGTAATTAGTTTAGAAATTTGGCGCCCAACGTGGTGCAAAGATTTTGGATTAACAAAGTTTTTTTAAATCGAAAGCTGATGGCGTCAATTCTGTTGTACCATTATCTAAACTAAACTAATCTGACAGGACTAAAATTATCAACGCCTCTTTTCATTTCAGTATGTCTAAAAAGGATGGCAACTATTTTAGAGCTGTCAAATTTAGTTTAGTTTAGAGCATGGTGCATCAGAATCGACGTCATTGACATCGATTCTGTAGTACTACTTTTTTAAACGTAACTAAATTTGATAGCTCTAATATTGTTGCCATCATTTTTCCTCGTATTAAAATGAAAAGAGACGCAGATAATTTTAGTCCTGTGAAATTAGTTTAGTTAAGAAAATGGTACAACAGTACCCTTAGTCCCAGATTTGATAGTTTACGAAAACTTTTTTCGTTTACGTATTGTTCCATACATTTTAGTAAAGCGCCTCTATCGGAAACGTGGAGGAACTAAATTTGGCAGTTATCGGCGGTATAGATTGCTTCACTCTAATACGAAAAAGTTTTCGAATACATTTTAGCCCAGCAATGTATGGAACAATATGAAAACGAAAAAAGTTTTCGTAAACTAACAAATCTGGGACTAAGGGCACAGAATATACATCCTCTACTACAATGCAGTAAAGGTCTCGAATCATCGTAGTGGATACTGTAGCATGTAGTATATCTTTAATATCATCATCCTACACCAAACCTTTTTTCTAATTTATACTAAGAACAAGGGAGTTGAGGTTGGACAAGGAGTGATACTCAAAAGTGTTTTGGTTCTCCTCCTCCAGTTTCGGTTGGCAAGGTCAGGGCTTCAAGGTCTTAGATTAGGTACAGGTTACTCGTCAAAGGTTCAGGATCGAGGGTGGTTCCACTTGGAAGAGTCTTCGGGCCATCTTCGAATAAAGTTTCCGACTCTTCCAATCTGATCAGGACTATATCACTTTAGTTTTTTTTATTTCTCCGAGTTTATAGAGAACGTCCTTTTTCCTTGCCAGCCTGTCAAGGAATGCCCTCTGTGGATATTTATAATTATAATGGATTTCATTTTATAGTTTAAAAAAAATATCGAATAGTAGGTAAAATGCAGTGGCCTGTGTGTAACAAAAAAAAGGATAGCATAAATTAGCTTTTGGAAAAACTCAGTCACACAGCGGGCAATGGAAAGAGCTATGCTCGGAGTTTCTTTGCGCGATAAAATCCGAAACGTGGATATTCGCCAAAGAACCAGAGTCACCGACATAGCTGTTAACATTTGCAAGTTGAAGTGGCAATGGGCAGGCCACATCGCTCGAAGAACCGATAACCGATAGGGAAGAAAGGTTCTGGAGTGGAGACCACGAACCGGAAGATGCAGCGTAGGGAGGCCTCCCACTACATGGACCGCCGACATATTGAGAGTCGCTGGATGGATGCAGATGGCAGGCTGTCGTTCAGTGTGGAGGTTAAAGGGGGAGGCCTATGTTCAGCAGTGGACGTCTTCTGGCTGATGATGATGATAAATTAGAAAAAAGGTTTGATGAAGCAGGATGATGATAATAAAGATATCCTACAAGAATTGGAATTATACTTGTTTAAAAAAATACTTACTTGGATAAGAGTTGCCACTCTCATACGACGCAAAGAGAGAGAGCTTTTACGCGTACACTTGTTGTTTTAAGTGGCAACATTTATTAGAAAAATAACCCTATTTATTTTCCAGTACCACACTCAAGCCGGTGGAGTTTGTAACTGTTGTGATATGATAATGGTGGGTAATGTAGCAATATTTTTTTAAGAAAAATATCGCTGCGGTGTTTTTTCAGAACGTTATTTAAGCCTTAGGTATTTATTTTAAGTGATTTTTCAACGGCAAGTTAAAAAAAAAAAAACGTTTTACAAAACTCTTGTTACCAATTTTCAAGATGAAAATACAGCTTTTATTTCTTTTCTTTTTTTTTACTTGTGCTTGACCGCCATCTCATTTGATGATAGGCGATGATGCGGTCGGTCTTTTGTGAAGAAGCTAATGTTTCACTTCACTTCAAATGCCGATTTTATTAATTTTATTTTTTTGCTGGCGTGTTTCTGGCTCAACGCATAAGCATTGCCATTCAACGTGGTAATGCCGCCAGCATGCTGGGTACGCTGCCAACTGGTAGTGGGCTTGAGCATTTGGATTGTCTTTAGACCTTCAACGGTCTATGGGCAGTCTAACTGTATTTGTAGTTTTAGTTTTAACTTGTATTTTGTTTAGTTAATAAAGGCGCTTGCCCAGGAAAAAAAATATGTCATCAACACGTTAAATTTTATTAATCTAATTCGTTATCGATAACGATAATTTTGCTACAAAAAACATCGAAAAAAACCACTCAAAGAAAAGTTCGATATTTTTAACGCGCTTTCATAAACTACGCTAGTAACTATGTTAAATATAGATTTAAACTTTTCAAGTACCTACATATATGTAATCCAGATGACAATACAATAATTTGGTGCCATTGAACTGGTCTGATGATGGAGCCAGGACATGGATAAAGGAACTCTTCAATAGCTACTAGTAAACCTCTCGAGTTTTGAATCCATTGGTTTGTTTGAACGAGTCACATGAGCGTGTTTTTCGCTTTTTAAATAATAATAATTATCATCAGCTAGAAGACGTCCACTGCTGAACATAGGCCTCCCCCTTTAACCTCCACACTGAACGACAGCCTTCCTTTTGCATCCACTGGATGCCCGCGACTCTCACTATGTCGTCGGTCCATCTAGTGGGAGGCCTCCCTACGCTGCGTCTTCCGGTTCGTGGTCTCCACTCAAGAATCTAATAGCATTTAATAACTATACGCAACTAGCAAACCCGGCGAACTCCGTTTCGCCACCAGATGACTTCTATAAACCTCACGGAGCCCGAGACCTTTCCAACGAATGCAAAACCGTGGAAATCGGTTCGTGCGTTCTGGAGTTATAGCGTCAGGAAGGAAAACCCGACTTATTTTTATATAGTAGATCATACAAACAAAAATTATAACTCGAAAACTACACAAAATCTAATATAAGGCCGCCACTTGTGGCACTAGCTCGTAAGTGTTTTTTTATCTGTTTGTATTTTTTATTTCTGGTGTAAAAAATAAAGAGTTTCTATCTATCTATCCGTCGACCAAAATAAAATGAATGGAAGGGCCCAGAAGGAGCGCATTTTTGAAGATTACAAAATGAGCGCCGGCGCTCACTTCGTTACAGTCGGTCTCTAGCCGCAGGAAGTGCGACACGAGACTATTTTTACATAATAACAAAACATCTGATAAAATTATGTTTTGGTGTGCTTTCCCGAAGTGTAAATACACAACAAAAAACCGCTATCTATTTTTTGAAACATATGTATTGTACATAGTTATTAATATGTGTTGAAGTATATATTATGTCCGACGGTTTTGACTCGTTTTTACTGAGCAAGTCCAATGGTTATGGCCCGTCCATTCATTTAATTTTGTTCCAAGTATCTATCTATATAAAATCGCAGAATATAGATAGAAAAACATACATGAAACGCCCGCAAAATGAACAAAAAACGTACAACTCTCCAATTTTTCGTTTTAGTTTTTCGAGGTTATAATAGGACTAGCGGTCCGCCCCAGCTTCGCACGGGTATAGATAATAGCCTATGTCACCCGGGGATAGTGTAGCTTCCCAACAGTGAAAGAATTTTTCAAATCGGTTCAGTAGTTTCTGAGCCTATTCGATGCAAACAAACAATCAAATCTTTCCTCTTTATAATATTAGTATAGATGAATAAGTCGAAAACTTGTCATGTGCGTCTCCGCTGTTGAGAGGACGAATGTGTCTAGTTAGAAGTCCAGTGACAGACAGACGAGGTGAGATATCGCCCCTCGTCCACTATCACCATAGGCTTGTTGAATAGACAGCGGGTTTAAGTCGTGCTTACACTGATAGCGACTAACCTAACCTTCGTTTTTTCTAACAACTCTAATTCGGTCTTCTTCTAATCGGTTTCTTCTAGGCAAGCGTACTCCAACGTCGACCGCATCATTGTTTAACATCAGGCGAGATCTGACGGTGATGGTGGTGGTGGCAAGCAAATTTTTTTTTTTTTACATTTGAAGTGTTGTTCTATACTTGAGGATTTACTTTAAAAATACCAATAATGCAAAAAAAATACCCACAGGGGTAGGATTCGAACCCGCGCTTTCAGGTTAACGCTTCGAGCTCTTTATCAATCCAGCTGAGGTTCTTAAAGGTACGGACAGACGTGCTCATTACTAGCACAAAAGCATGCTTTTATTGAGCAAGTGCTCATTAGTAGCACGTGTGTAATGTAATGAGCATGCTTATTTAGAGCGTGCTCAAAAATCAAACGACGTTTGATTTTCGAGCATGCTACCTGAGGCGCGGGTAGGGGGGGCGTGATCCGAGCACGTCTGAACATGTTTGCTCTTGCTTTGAGCATGCCTATTTAGGAGTATGCTTTAAAACAAACATGCTTATTTCTGGCAAATGTGAACAGTTTGCAGAGCATGCTAATTTTAAGCAAGCTTATTGGCATGCTTTTTTTGAGCACGTCTGTCAGTACCTTAATGAATAGAGCGCTCGGGGCGTATTTCCGATGGCACAGGTTCGAATCCTGCCGGTGGTCATCATATTTTTGCATTGTCTATACACGGAAAAAAATGCTCGCGAAATTTGTTTCCGACCAAGAATATTTTTATTCTCAGGAATATTGTTTAATATCAAGTAAATAAATGCTTGAATTAATAATAATGTCTTAGAACAACAAAACTGATACTCTTCGCGAAAAACAATATTATTCTCATTATATTTACTACAAACAAAACAATTATTATTCCTTCAAGAATATCTGGGTGTTGGGTAAACAATTTATATTTTTTTCAAATTAAGATTTTTTTGTATCTTAGTGTAAGAAAATAATGTATAGGACCAAGAACTATAAAACTTTGATTCAGAACCTGTGAAACTTGATTTTAACTAAAACTTTTAACTTGTTAACTCAAGAATATCTTTTAGATTAAAAAAAATATTGTCTTACTTTAAATAATGTATTATTCTCATAAATCGGAAAGTAGGAACGTCTTATTTAAAGAAAAATAAATTTCGTATGAAGAAAAATATTTTTATTTTGATGTAAATTTAAGTATTGAATTAATAATGTAAAATGATTCAAAATAAGATAGGGTTACGTTTCCTATTAAGAAAACACTTGTTTGGTTCAAGATATATTTTTTTGGGTTAAGTAAGTATTTTGGCATTAAAGTAAGAATCGATTTAATTCTTAACAAGGTAACTAAATGTTTTAGACCAAGATTCGTCTGTTTTGTGGGAATAAGAAGTGGATTGTTCAACTAAGAAACCCTATGATACAAAATAAGATAGACATACATTTTATTCTAAGAAAATAAATGTTTAGTTTAAGACAATTTTTATTGGATTAAGTAATTACTATCATCAAACTAAGAAATAAAATACTTTTAAGTAAAGCAGTCTTATGTTTTAAGCTAAGATTTGTCTGTTTTGAGGGAATGCGTATTGGATATTTCAACTAAGAATCCCTATGATACAAAATAAGATCGACAATAATTTTATTCTAAGAAAATAAATGTTTAGTTTGAAACAATTTTTATTGCATTAAGTAACTACTAGCGTCATACTAAGACACAAAATAATTTTAAGCAAGATAGTCTTATGTTTTTAGCCAAGATATGTATGTTTTGAGGGAATACGTATTGGATATTTCAACTAAGAATCTCTATATGATACAAAATAAGATAGACAAACATTTTATTCTAAGAAAAATTCATGTTTAGTTCGAGACAATTTTTATTGAATTAAGTAACTACTAGCGTTATACTAAGACACAAAATAATTTTAAGCAAGATGGTTTTATGTTTTTAGCCAAGATTTGTCTGCTTTGAGGGAATAAGTATTGGATATTTCAACTAAAAATCCCTATATGATGCAAAACAAGATAGACATACATTTTATTCTAAGAAAATACATGTTTAGTTCCAGACAATTTTTATTGGATTAAGTAACTACTAACATCATACTAAGAAACAAAATAATTTTAAGCAAGATAGTCTTATGTTTTTAAACAAGTTTTGTCTGTTTTGAGGGAATACGTATTGGATATTTCAACTAAAAATCTCTATATGATACAAAATAAGATAGAAAAACATTTTATTCTAAGAAAAATCATTGTTTAGTTTGAGACAATTTTTATTGAATTAAGTAACTACTAGCGTCATACTAAGACACAAAATAATTTTAAGCAAGATAGTCTTATGTTTTTAGCCATGATTTGTCTGTTTTGAGGGAATAAGTATTGGATATTTCAATTAAGAATCCCTATATGATGCAAAATAAGATAGACATACATTTTATTCTAAGAAAATACATGTTTAGTTTGAGACAATTTTAATTGGATTACTTAACTACTAGCGTCAAACTAAAAAACAAAATAACTTTAAGCAAAATCGTCTTATGTTTTTAGCCAAGATTTATCTGTGTTTTGGGAACAAGTATGGGATTGTTCAACTAAGAATGCAAATTATTTGTTTGAGAATTTTTATTTTTAATTACTCGATAATAGGTAAAATAATCAACCCATTTATACCAATTAACTTCCCAAATAACGTATATTGTTCTAATAAAATAAATGTTTGTAAACAAGTTAAGAATATTTAAGTAAGAGCCGAAATAACGTATGTAACCAATATTTGAAAACATATTAATATTTTCTTTAATAAGTGTATATATTTTATGCCTAATTTTATTCTATAATAGTATGGGTTAATTTATCTATACTTTTTCCATTAGTTAAATATATATTATCCTCTATATAACTCTTTAAAGTTCAAAAAATTGAAATTTTTCTCCAGTTAATAAAAAAAACCTAGATACTTTTTTCTGGATCTTACACCGCGAATTTACTAAGAATCCCCATTATGCTAAATATATTTAGGCCACTAAATAAAATAAAGCGAAAGTCTTTTAGTCAAAGGGGACAAATCGGAGTTCGTATTTTATACCTACCTATGTTTGTTCGACGATAACTCGAGTAGGTAAAAAAACGATTGTCAGCCCTGCACCAGTGCTCAGCCTTTACAGACTTTATTTTTATGTAAATAGCGGTAGAATTTACCATTGAACAGAATCTTTGATCTCTGATAGTTAAATAATCAAACCTACGAACTAACTGCGTTTTAGGATGCCTATGATCTACGATCATCTATTTGCATTGTCGCTATGATTTTTCATTGAATATTAGGTGTCTAAACTTGAAAAGCAATTTTATTCACTAAATACGCTTTAATTTTGGTAGTTTACTATAAGGTTTTGAATTTTAAGGCATCTGCAGTAATTTTATGGCTGAATTGATTACTAGCTGATATTAGTTATATAATCTGAAATATCGTTTTATCAGTAGTCAGCTGTAGATTTTATTGCAAAATTGAACCTTAACGCGTTTTGATAAGGAAATTTTTTTCAATATCTCCATCTGGGTTCCATAGTAATTTAATTATCATAGGGCTCTCTATCACGGATAAGTAGGCTTTATTATAATATAACGAGTAATAGTCGACCAACTCAAAAAATGTACAATTGTGAACTCCTTATATATTTTTAAACTTCTACTTAGTAGGTATTAACTTATCTATAACTAGTAGAAGTTGAAAGTCGCGTTTCTTCATCCAAGAATAATTGATTCTTAGATGTAATTCGAATGTCTTGACTAATAGAGTATGTGACTAAACCGGCAACGGAAGGATGGGGGGGATGAATGAGTGTTGTCATATCTAAAATAAATTCCCTAGTTTTAAGGAAAGTGCGAGTTTTCAGAAGAGAATGTGCATTAATACCTAAAAGTATATTAAGAAACTATTTCTTCGCAATCAAAGTGAGAAACAGAATAGTTTAAAATAATACCCAGGTTAAAAAAACTAAAAAACCGACTATTGTTTAACTTGAAAGATTACTCTGCTTTCTACCCTTATGGGTGGAATAATTAATTTATATTGGACCACCCTTGAGATTATAACCTTCTAGCTTCACCTGCGTTGTCAATAAAACATAATCTAAGTCACTCGAGGAGAGTGTATCTTTGTATTCGTGATAGAGTTTTTTGGATCATGCCTAGGTAAGCACAACCAATAATACAGGTACAAATATCAGGTCGTACAATTCATCCATGTTTATAATACTGACCGCAATTTATTGACACGTACTGAAAATATACAACACAACGTATCAGCTTTTATTCCTGTGATTGGTTTCACTGAACATTTATGTTACTTTATTGTAAACTAGATTTCTTCTGCAGCTTCATCCGCGCTGTGAACAAAACATAGCCAAATATGTCACTCAGGGATAGTGGAGCTTTCTATGCGTGAAATATTTTTTTTATAATCGGACCAGTAGTTCTGGAGTTTGCCCATTACACACAAACTCACAAACTTTACCTCCTTATAAAACGTGTGTTGAAGTGTAAATTATAGTGTGTATCTAATAGTGTAGATACAGATATTGAGACCGTTCATTTGAAAGAGATAGATAGCGTTCCGCACGTCATATCTACCCTCACGCACTAAAGAAGTGAGTACTCGCTCCATTTTGAACTGCAGGGTAAAATCCCCATGTATTGTACATGACCGTAATAAAGTTATAAGATTATTTACGGTATATTTACCGTGGTAAGGTTGTGGAATAAGCTCCC
Organism: Agriopis marginaria; assembly: GCA_932305915.1. Taxonomy (NCBI): domain Eukaryota; kingdom Metazoa; phylum Arthropoda; class Insecta; order Lepidoptera; family Geometridae; genus Agriopis; species Agriopis marginaria. The sequence continues at coordinate 9,287,616 of OW029939.1, read as the reverse complement.
GATATTTCGGCGCAGTTACATGCACCATGTTCACGGGAAGACTGAGGTATGCGGGTGGTTAGTCGAACATTTAAAAAGTTAGGTGCAGACATAACGATCTACCCTCTTTCTTAGTCTTTTGCTACGGTTATCACTGGAACTCCAACTCAAACAAAACACAAGTCCCGACAAAACACACTCACTGTATCACTGCGTATAGTATTCTCGTTTATAATCATATAACTTTAGTGAACAACCGTGATAGTTTAAAACAACGTCTGTAATATACGAGCTGTTAGTAATTAGTAATTTAGGGTTCCATACCCAAAGGGTAAAAACGGAACCCTGTTACTAAGTCTCCGGTGTTTGTCTGTCTGTCTGACCTTTAAACGGTTGCATCTTGTGAACCGTAGGTAATAGAGCTAGCAGATTTTTTTTACAGAATACAGTGGATTAAACAAAAACAACAAAAAGTCAAAAATGAAGGGTCCCATACAAAATAACATATTTGAAAAGGTATTTTTGTATTTTTCATATCTCAAAAACGGTAATAAGTACAAGGCTCAAACTTGGTACTATTATAGTGCACAATCTGTAGTATAGGTACCTAACAAAAAAAACGGACCAAGTACGAGTCAGGCCCGCCCAAAATAGTCACGTGCGATCACCGAAGTTCGCCCACCGATCGATCACCCATTCGCGCATATTATACAAAACCCCGAGAGCTGTCAACTCGAGCTCTCTAATCGCTTCGATTGATTCGATTATAATTTTAATTTAGTCGTTTAATGTTTTGAATGAATTTAAAGAATTTTTACCATTTATAAAGGAAAATGTTTCGGAGCTGGCAACCCTGTATTCGCCAATTCTCTGATTTGTCCTGTCGCGTCAAGTGGGGTTGTGAATCGTATCGAATATTTTTTAATATAAATTCCAATTAATGTAATTTATTAAGCAGAGCTGTTGTGATCCATATTCGCCGTACACCAAGAATTGAATTGAACCAAAAAAACTATCGTAAGTTGTCTCTGCAAAAAATCGTGTGATCGTGTGTTGTTTCATTTTCTACTGTTACAGTTTACTTTGTGATTATTAACCTTCTTATTCGTTTGTTGTGATATTAATGCAGATGGCTGATGATGAAACTTCGATAGAAGTTATATTGCACAAATGGGGAGTTCCGGAGTCTGTTATAGACAGATTTAAAGGTAAGTTTTCGCTTCAAACCACTCTAGGAAGTCAATGGGGGAGACGTATGTCCAGCATTGGACGTTCTACGGCTGAGATGATGACATTGATTATTAACATATTTTTTTTTCTTCCAGAAAATGTAATTCAGCAATACCAACTAAAACATCTAAGTGATGATTTTCTCAAAGAGCTATGCCCTTTAATTGGCCACAGACTTTTGGTTAAATCCAAAATTGAAGAATATAATATTTTACTGCACATGGTAAGTTTTTTTTTTTTTTTTTTTTTTAATTCTTTATTTTATTTGAAGGAGTTTTGTCGATATTCGACCATGCCACTCCCGTAAGTCTTATAACATGCTTGAATACACATATTTTTAAATTACATACTATAACTAACTAATTACACCTACTAATAATTAGTATTTCATTTATTTTGAATTTATTTTTACCAGTATACATCCAAATTTGATTTGGATGTATACTGGTAAAAATAACTATTATTTAGCCAACTAACTATAATTATTGCATTGAGTATAGGTAGGTATGTTTTTTTATTAGTTTTGATAGCAGTTTCACTCATTTAGTGGTAAAGTAAGTGAAAAACAATATTATTCTCAATATGTAAACTAAAAACAAGACAATTATTATCTCTTCAAGAATCTCTGGGTGTTGTTTAAACAGTTTATATATTTTTTAAATCTTAGTGCGTGAAGCTGCTAAAAATGTAGCATGTGTGTCAATCCGTGCTATTGTGATAACAAACTTAAACGCAAAATATCGCATATATAATATTAATCAGTGTGGTGTGATTTCAGATTAATTTGGATATCGAAGAAAAGTACAAGGAAAATACTTTGAATTTTTATACAAAGTGGCAAACGTTTATAAATACAATTATCAGTTTGAAATCTATTAATACAAATAAATATGATTCATTGGCAAGTTTATACGAAGGCATAACACAGGAAACCGATAATGGTGAGTTAGGTACATACTTTTTTCGGTACCTATCTACTACAACACAGCATGGTAGCCACTTAGCCAGCCACTAGCCCTATGTGTATAGGGTAGTATAAGTACCTATGTATAATTTTTCGCATTTATTTTTCAGATCGGAAGGTTCCAGATAAAATGAAACTCCTGTCATCTCATCCCTCCATAAGGGAGACTCGACAGAAAAACAAAATTTTCGACACTGGAGTGCATCGAGAATCTCATTGTTGATATTGATGTAAGTTTATTTATTTATGCAAGGCGTTATGCCGTAGAAGGTTAGATAAGCCGAACGGGTGTGTTCGGGGAACCATTTGGAAAATAAAAGTTGGCCAAAAAAAAACCTGACCTTATTAATATCTGAACGGGTGTTACTCACGTTATATTAGGCCGGATCGTGAATAACACCCGTTCAGATATTAATAATGTGTGAAAACCACGCTGACGTGGTTTTCAGAACCACAACCAACAGAACCAGAGTGGAAACTGATTTCCATAACAAATAAATCTTTTAAAAAATAAGGCCGGAATATTAAAGTATACTAATATTCTGGTCTTATTTTTTAAAAGATTTATTTGTTATTTTCCTGGTTTTCACCAAAATTTAATCTATTAACTACCATAACTTTCGTGAAGTCTATTTGTCTGTTGACTAAATATGTAAATTCGAAAATATTCTTAGTGAACCAGTCTCCCACAATATCAATATGTTAAGGCTGCAGTCCCGTTTCATAACTTTAAGGCCAACTAAAAAGTGGGCGATATAGTTTTTTTATTCGTGTTTTGACTAAATAATTATGTAAATTCGAAAATATTCTTAGTGAACTAGTCTCCCACAATATTAATATGTTAAGGCTGCAGTCCCATTTCGTAGTATTAAGGCCAACTAAAAAGTGGGCAATAAAGTAATATTTTTTTATTCGTGTGTTGATTAAATATGTAAATTCTAAAATATTATTTCTGAACCAGTCTCCCACAATACTAATATTTTATGTTAAGGCTGCAGTCTCGTTTCATAGCTTTAAGGTCAACTAAAAAGTGGGCAATAGAGTTTTTTTTTTATTCGTGTGTTGATTAAATATTATTATGTATATACGAAAATATTTTTAGTGAACCAATTTCCCACAGTATTAATATGTCAGTCCCGTTTCATAGCTTTAAGGCCAACTAAAAAGTGGGCAATAGAGTTTTTTTTTTAATTCGTGCGTTGATTCGATATGTCAATTCGAAAATATTGTTATTGAACCAGTCTTCCACAATATTAATATGTTAAGGCTGCAGTATTAGTATGTAAGTCCCGTTTCATAGCATTAAGGCCCTCTTTGCTTTCTCTTTTGCACAGTTTAAACGTTTTGTCAAGATAAATAATCAATATGTTTGTATAAAAACAGTAAAATTAAATAGTAATTTTATTCAGAAAAAATTACAAATGTTATAAAGCAATTTTCACACTGATATTTCAGATTTTGGCGAAGATATCGGAAAAGTTAGTTTTTTAAGATTTTTTATGTGATACCTTTGCCAAAATTAGATGTTATCTCTAAAACGTGCGAAATGGATAGCTTATATTGCAGGCGAGAACGCCCTTAAAAACTGCATCTTTTTTATAAGTCTACTATGTTTTTGATCTTATATTTTTGAATAATTTTATTGTATGTACCTAAGTTAAGAATTAAGATTGTGTGTATGACGTGTTTAAAAATATAGTATTATAATAATAAATATTTTGATAAATGACAACTTATTTTAATTTAAAGTCAGGGTTAAAATAAGATTGATCCATGGCGTAAGTCGTAACTAAATCGAGCTAAAATCGATTGTATTGATAATTCTGCTATGTTGTATGTATTGGTTTTCAAATGTGTCAAGTGTTTATAGAGCAATACCAGAATGTATTGCTCTATAAGCACTGCATTTCAGCTTTTGTCAATATGCATAGATGACAGAAAGTCTCAAAGCAAGACCAGAATGAAACACAAGATGACGCGAAAGGGGTGTATTAACCCGAAAAGGGGCTCGTAGTACTCATCATTATGAACAACTTTTACTTTGTTGTTAACCTCGAAATCGCGATAAAAATATCAGCTGTTCCATATAAAACTGTCAGTGAAACTCGACGAAATGTATGGAACAGCTGTGGTTTTTCGCGAAATCAGGGTAGCCCCCGGAGTAAAAGTTATTCATAATGATGAGTACTATGAGTCCCTTTCGGGATAGTACACCCTTTTTGCGTAACCCTGTGTTTCATTATGGTCTTGCTTTGAGACTTTCTACTTTCCAATTAAGAAAATTATTAGTTTCATCTGAGAAGTAGAATTATTAATGCAAATCTAGAAATTACTTACTTGAAGCAACAAAACATCTTGATAGAAGCAAATATATTCTTCAAATAACGCACAGAAATCGTTCGCCTAAGATCAATCTGTTTTTGATCTGAAACCCCCAATTATTCAGACTAAGAATATTACCATACTCTCCCTAAGAAGATACATTCTTAATATCAAAACATCAACAGTCTTTACTTAAAATCAAACATTCTTTAGGCAAGTAAAAGGCATTATTCGAACTAAGAACTTTTGTCTTTGCAGAAGATTCTCAGTTATTTAAGGTTAAGATAAAGAAATACTTTACTTAAGAGTATGCATTTTCAATTCAAAAATATTTTTATTCTTGACTGGACATAAAAAATCTTAGGACAAGAAAAGGTTATTATTTAAACAGAGATCAATTTAGTTTTAGTATGAAATCCCTGGTTATTCAAGAAAAGAACATTGATAATCTCACCTTGAAAATCTATATTCTCAGTTCAGAAGTAGTATTAGTCTCTGCTTAAGATTTAAAATACTAAAGAAAAGTAAATGACATTATTCAAATAAAATGTAGAAAGTATTGAAAGGAGAGAAATTTTATTCAGTATAAAATTTTAAGTTTCTTAAATTAAGAAATATTATGGTTAGTTTAAACAACAGAATTCTCAGTAGAAGCTGTTACAATTTTTGACTCAAATTAAAAGGCTATTTCTTTCTAATAACTGTTGCATTGTACTAACATTCAGTTGTTTGGGTTTAAGATGTGATCGAATCTTCATTCAATTAAGCATGTTTTGAGTTAAACAACGCCAATTCTCAAGTTAAAATGATGTGCGGTCTCAACAAGATGAAACAGTCTCCAACATAATTATCACAATCTTGCTTTAAAACTAAAACTGTATTTAAAATAAAACTTATTGTCTCAATTGAAAAATACTATTATCTTCTACTAATACTAAGATTTTGTTCATTTAAGACTTTTGCATTCTGAACGGAGAATTCGATTATTTTATTAGAAGATTATTATGTTTTCTATATAAATTGCTTTGTCTTACTCTAAAAATAAAATAGGTATGCATCAAAAACTTTAACTGTCTTTGTTCAAGAAAACTGTGAGTCTTGAAGAACAAGAAACCGTGTCCTCTTGCATGAAGAAATTGCTTAATTCTTCTATCGAAAATATATCATCTTTATATGAGACATTAAAATGTTGATTTGAGCTTATCAACTAAAACAATAAATTGCTTTATTCAAGAAAATATTGTTTTCCCCATATATGAAACCATATTATTCTTGACCAATAGATATACTCTTGATTCGAGACTTTTTTTCTTTCCGTGTAACATTTAAATAACTCTAATTATGAAAATGTCACCTACATCTATTTACATACATATTGATATTGGTTCTAGTACACAATACACAGAAAAAGTATATTGAGCTTACTTATACGGGGTGTAAGGGGAACACTCTCGAAGTCAAAAGAAGGTAATTGTACTCATCATTATGAACCACTTTTACTATGGGACCAACACTGAAATCGCGAAAAAAATATCAAGTGTTCTATAGAAAACGGTCATTGACACTCGACAAAATGTATGAAACAGCTGATATTTTTTTTCGGGATTTCATGGTTGATCCCATACTAAAAGTGGTTCATAATGATGAGTACAATTACCTTCTTTTGGCTTCGAGAGTGTTCCCCTTACACCCTCTATACATTTAGATACATTTTAGAAATACCGACTAACTAGTTTAAATCCTATATTCTTGTTACAATGTCTAATTTAGCTTGCAACAAACGTAGACTGATTGCACAGATCACCTGAATAGTTATAGTTTAGGTTCAGTATAATTTTGTTAACCGAACCGAACCGGTAGACGCAGCGTAGGGAGGCCTCCCACTAGATGGACCGACGACATTGTGAGAGTCGCGGGCATCCAGTGGATGCAAAAGGCAGGCTGTCGTTCAGTGTGGAGGTTAAAGGGGGAAGCCTATGTTCAGCAGTGGACATCTTCTGGCTGATGATGATGATGATAATTTTGTTTCCGACAATTGACGTGATATTTATAAGTCTTAGCTATCTTTGCGTACGTGAAAACTTAACGTAAACCGCCTAAACAAGGTATACTAGATTACTATGGCTGTCCGCAGTGATTCGGATTGCATGCCATCTCACTCACACGCGTGGTGCGAGTAAGTACGCGTACGGGATGGCACACGATCGCGATCACAAACAGACATCCATAATAAACCTGCTGACCTTTATAACAGCAGCCTTATTACGTAAGTTGACACTCGCTATCGCTAGCGAAATGCAAAAGTGTACGATGTAAGAAAAGGAGACGTAGGTGAAGGAGATAGCAGTAGTTATATCTTGACTTCTTCACAGAAAAGCAGGATGGGCGCAGGGTCGGGATGTATTTGGAGGAGTCTGGAACAAGGTAAAGGAATAAGTTTGTATAGGATAAAGGATACGGTTTTAATGGTGGGTTGATACTCATTTTTGATAGCCCGTTGGTCTAGTTGGTAGTGAACCTGCTTTCTGAGCTTGGGGGCGTGGGTTCGATTCCCACCTAGGACAAACATTTATGTGATGAACATTTGTGTTTGTTCTATATCTGGTTGTTAATATCTATTTAAGTATGTATTTAAAACTATATATGTATGTATATCAGTCTCTGGCAGCCATATCACAAGCTTTGCTTAGTTTGGGGTCAGATGACCGTGTGTGCAAAAATGTCCCGAATATTTATTTATATTTGGAATTAATTTAAAAACATTGTTACTGTTAGCAGTGAAATATATACAATTTCAAGTTAAAATTCCATTAAAAACCGTTTCTAGTTGGCTTTTTTAGAATTCGAAATAACCATTTACTAATTATTCCGCCAAGCAGTAGTGTGCAAACATTACTGTTTCAGATTGAAGGGCAAAGTTTCCAGTTAAATTACTGGACATAAAGATAATAGACGTACGGTTAGGAAGTGTTGAAGTTAAAACAATTTAAGTGTGATGGGTAAGCGCTTACCATCAAGCTAATGGCTTGATCGTTTCATCACTCAGTTGCATAAAAAGAAAAACGATAAAAACAGTGCCTTATTAAACATTTCTTTAAAGCCAGGCCTGTCAAGCCTGGCAAGTCTGTGCCAAGCGAGACGCAGCCGCGCATTCACCTTGAAAAAGACTGCCTAATGCGGTTGAAACTATAGTAGAAGTGACCGGCTTATACTTACGTGAGTGCCTTTATTAACTAAACAAAATACAAGCTAAAACTAAAATACAAATACATTTAGAATGCCCATAGACCGTTGAAGGTCTAATGACAATCCAAAGTAATTCCCGTGTAATATAAATAAATTGTATTTCTTTAAAGTTTTAAAAGAAATCCGCTGTAAGTATAACCCCGCCCGGTTTTAAAATACCCGCGCCATACATCTGCAGCGGTCGACCCGATTTAGAAATGCATTTACCAAACCAGACGATGTCTCCAATTGAAATATGGAGTTCAAATTGGACACATCAAAGTACGGGACATAAAAGGGCAATTAGAAGAAACTCGTAAAAACTTATAAGGATATGTGACATTAACATCAGACCACATAAAATAATATACTATGAGGGGTAGAAATAAGCCTGAACGATGTATTTCAATTTGAAGACCGCCAGTTGGTACACTAGTTTTAACGTTTATCAGCCACATTTTGGCGGAAGATATGGAAAAAAAATATGTGCGTAGAGTCCCTCCGTGCGGAAGAAGTTATACTTCAACAAGGAACCCTAAAATTATAACTAGGGCAAAAATATCAACAATTTAAAAACATGCTTTTCTCGAGATTCGAACCTAGCTCCTTACGCTTCTCAATCCATTAGCGACACCATTACACTACTGGCTCTGGTAGTCGCAGCGCGAAAAAAGGATACGCATTTCGCAACCATACGAGAGAGAAAAATTCCCCCTCCATGGTAGCGTTAAACGTTTAACGCAACCTTGTGCAAGTCGCATAATAAGTATAACTTCAAAAACATACCAGACAGAATAGGTAACAGAGTGAATAGGTATCTTCTAAGTCTGCGTGCTTCATCTTCGACCACATCGTCGCTTACCAACAGGCGAGTTGGTGGACAAACGCGGACTTATCAGAGTTAAAAAAATAAATAAAAAAAAACATTTATACCATTCCCCCTCTAAAAAGCTTGTTTTATTCACTGAAAACAGTGAATAAAAAGGTGTTAGAATTTAAAGTACTCCAATATATTCCACCTCCATCTCAATGCTATACAACCTTGCGCAAAAACACTCGATACAAAGGCCTTAGGCCTATTCAGACCTGGGGCCTTACGGACAACTGCTATTGCGGCACCTAATCCGCTCAGGTGGAAAATCACGCGACCGCAAACAGTATCTGGGCGCGATAAGGTTCACGTTCGCGTGATTTTCCAATTGAGCGGATTAGGTGCCGCAATAGCAGTTGTCCGTAAGGCCCGTGAGCGTTATTCACTACCGCTGTGGGTAGAGGAAAATACCGCGTGGATCTTGCTCGGGTATTTCATACAAATATAGGCGAAATAGCGTGCGAATTTCGCTTAGGTCTGAACATGCCTTAAATCTTTCTTTTTCTCGTAGTCATATCTATCTCTTCTCTATCTCTATCTCTACATAGTATAAATTGAAGTCGCTTTCCGCGTCTGTCTGTCTGTCTGTCTGTCTGTATGGCCGCTAACTCCTCCTAAACCACGTAACTGATTTTGTTGCGGTTTTCACCATCAGTTAGATACATTTTCACGGAAGGTTTATATATATATATATATATATATAACTAGCGACCCGCCCCGGCTTCGCACGTAAATTACCCCGTGCGAAGCCGGGGCGGGTCGCTAGTATGGTATAAAGTATAGTAGGCAACTCTTGAATAAAACGGAGGATTGACACTTGAATCACCCCCTACGGTCGTGATTCAGTCGTTGGGATCCTTCACTTGCTCGTGATTCATCTTTGGCCCTCGCTTTAAATCCGTCCATTATTCACTAATTGCATAAATACTATTTTTTCACTTTTCATGTAAAATTCTTGTTTATGCCCAATGTATGAATAAAACTGATTTTATGCTCTAATACCTAAAAGTCAGATTTTTTGCACAAGGGCACAAAAATACTTACTCATTAAAACTAAAAGTAAAATTGTTAAAATATTTTAAGTTTCTTGCTTAAAATTTTTCTTAATGTTTGCCTGGGTTATATTATAATACATAGAAAATAGCTTTAGGCGCTTTTAAATATTCCTTACGATTCCTTTGGTTTATTTCTTCGCTATTAAAGTGAAAAGCCGAGTGTATAACTCATCTAAAAAAACCATTTTATTCTCGACAGGGCACAGAGTCCATAATTATTTCAATTAAAATTATCAGGGTCCAGTGTCATACGTACGCAAGAAGTAGATGCAACGTACACGACTGCGCCGGCGCCACTTTCCTTACCTGCAACATAAGAAACATTTCAACATATCGTCAGTTGTAATTAACAAGTGGGTCCAACGACTTAGCGCCAATTAGCGCTCGATAACGCACCTTTCGACATTTCGGTTAATACATATGGGAATTGAAACATCTAATAAGAGAATTTATTTTCTAGTTTTCGCGCATTTTCCGGAAGTCAAATGTCATCATAGCCACATCACATCATCAGCCACTAAACGTCCACTGCTGAACAAGGCCTCCCTGTAAGAGAGGGGTGTTGCCATAATCCCCACGCTTGGCAGGCAGCTTGGATATCGCAGTACGTTCACCGTGTACTAATAGGATGCTGCTGCCCATCCTCCGGTAGCTCTGGTCGCAGTTTTAGTACATACCCGGGTCCGGGTATCTAAATCCACTGCTGAACATAGGCCTCCCCCTTTAACCTCCACACTGAACAACAGCCTGACATCTGCATCCACTGGATGCCCGCGACTCACTATGTCGTCGGTCCATCAAGTCGGAGGCCTCCCTACGCTGCGTCTTCCGGTTCGTGGTCTCCACTCCAGAACCTTTCTTCCCCATCGGTTATCGGTTCTTCGAGCGATGTGGCCTGCCCATTGCCACTTCAACTTGCAAATTTTAACAGCTATGTCGGTGACTCTGGTTCTTTGGCGAATATCCACGATTGAGTATGTAAACGTAATTGGAAAAATTGCACCAGGCACTCTGGTGCAGTCTGTAGAGATATAAATGGAAGAACGCGCACGGCGACACGTCATTTGTGCGCGAAAGCACACGTCCGTCGTGTGCGGTGGCCTGTGAGTAAATCCCACAAGTTCCATAACATGTAGTTAGTATGGCACAGGTTTTAGCACGTCTTAGCGAAATATTAGCACGTCGACGCTCCTCGGAACAATGGATTACCGTTAGCTTCCAGTAATCCGAGCGCTTCTGCTAAGGACTTTATTATTTATATTACAGATAAAAACTTACTTTTATGTTGACGATAAAACAATTCGGTGGACTCACAAACATAATTATTACATACTAGCGGTTCGCCCAAGCTTCGCACGGGTATAGATTAAAGCCTATGTCACCCGGGGATAGTGTAGCTTCCCGTCAGTGAAAGAATTTTTCAAATCGGTTCAGTAGTTTCGGAGCCTATTCAATGCAACAAACAATCAAATCTTTCCTCTTTATAATATTACTAGCGGTCCGCCCCAGCTTCGCACGGGTTTATATTTTAGCCTATGTCACCCGGGGATGGTGTAGCTACCCAAAAGTGAAAGAATTTTTCAAATCGGTTCAGTAGTTGCGGAGCCTATTCAATGCAAACAAACAAACAATCAAATCTTTCCTCTTTATAATATTAGTATAGATTAGGTAAACGCAATTGGATAAAATAGATTATGTGCAGTAGTATCGATGCCATCGCATTAAAACGGTGAAAACATCGTGAGAAAACCGATAAGTCAAAGAACCTCAAAATTTCAAAGACATATTTATGACATTCACCAACATGCACTGAGCCTGCATGGTGAATTATGTTATTTGGGGCTCATCCTCTCTCTCTAAGAGGTATGTGTCCCAGCAGTGGGAACAATAGATGAAATGGTGATAATGAGAGTATCGCTATCCTTTAGTAATAAGCTAACAATAACATCTATTGCTTATAGTCAAGAACGCTCCATAGAGAAGACGCGCCACGAAGTAATAATAATCTGTGATCTTGCAGCGATTCGGCCATGTTGGTTGTTACCTGTGGAGCGGTACGTTAGCTGTCAGAAACAATAAACATCCCTAGTGAGAGACGCCATTTTGTGCAACCAACGTGCCACACATCACGTGACCTTGTGTCCTATCCACTGCCATAGGCACAGATCTATAGGGGATACTTGTTCATACCACAGAAGACATAATGGACATTCATACTCCATCTACCTACGGTCTGAGAGGAAAACATAATAACTTAAGATGACATAATTTCCTCCTTAGAGTCGGAATTACATAAACTCGAGTTGCGATTTTAACGTCGTGATTTCATCAAATGTCTGAACAAATAAGTAATTCAGCTGGAAATTCAATCATAAAATCAAATAAATTACGAAAGCAGACGAAACGCGACTTTGAAAGAAATACATTATTTAAAAGAACAGCCTAATTTCGTCTTGGAAAATAAATGTTTAAGGTTTTTGCTAAGGTGCGGCGCTACTGCGAGCGCAAATAACATTTGGAATAATATTTTTCCGTCTTGCCGAATTATGTTGTATGTGCGTTAGCGAAATATTATTTCACTGGTGTGCGTACATTATTTCGATGAGCAAAGAGTTCTTTCTACTAATAATTATTAATTTAAAAATCGACTTCATAAAATTTGTAAAATAAGCAATTTCGGTTACTTAGATGACATAATATTTTCATCCAAGAAACCGAATTTTCCAGATATGTATTTTGATTTAAAAGTTAAAATACTAAAGTGATTTTGGTGAATAGGTGAAATTGAATCCACTTCTTTTTGAAGTCGGTTAAAATAGGAGAATGCAAAGAGGTAACGTTAGAATTTAGAGAGAAAAAACATAAGTATTGTATTGTATTGTATGTAGATGGTATTCAATGATTAGCCCATAGTACACGCCACAGCTAAAAGGAAAAGTATTTTTTTCGAAGCTTGTAACGTTTTAATGTAACCCAAAATATTTTAGTATTATTTGTACTAATATCCAAGCAATGTTTGAGAAAAGTACTTTAGGCCTTGGGGGTTAGACAAAAGCCACTTTCTGTTAGCTTTAACGCCTGCGGAAAGATCAAATTGTATGAAAATTACATTCATCTTTCCGCGGGCGTTAACGATAACAGAAATTGGGTTTTACCTAACCTCCCACGGCGGCAACTGAGTATTTATCTCAAGTCAAAGTACATTCTGGCCTCAGCCACGCGTGTCCACGTGTTCACGTTAATCAATGAATGCTCTGTAGCCTGTCGCTTGCAGTAATGTTAGTCTGGACAGAAGTCGCGTCCATCAAGAACACACCTTAAATTTTTGTTCATAAAACGAGCGAGAATTAAGGCCCAGCATAAAATATGTATTGTACCGCATAATTAATTAAGTTTTCTCTGTAATATTAACTAAATGGATTCTTTCAAATTGGACTTGTTGTTGGAATTCTTAATTTTGTTGAGTTATTAACGTTGCAGAAAGTAATATATTGGTATATTTTTACGAAGCTTTTGGCCCGCTCGTTGTCATGAACGAATATGGTCAAAGACACAGAAAAGTTATTTTTTTTAATTAGCTGTCAAGGCATTTTTGTAAGAAATTTGTTGTAGCCAGTTGCACCCATATAAACGAAACGTCAGTCATTCGAAATCAGTTAGCAACTGTGATGCGGACAAAGAACTTTGAGACCTAACCCAAAAAGGTAAGGTCCGAGTTCTTTGGATGCGGAGTTCGACGCGTTGATATAAATAAGAATGTTCAATCAAGGTTCACTCATAATGCCAGGTAACAGATTTTTCTTCTCATTTCCGTTCCTTCGCTTTTCTATGGTCAAAAATGTCCTGTCATAAGCACACAACCGAATGGAATTCAATTAAGTATTTTTAGTCGTCGCCTTTTATAGTTATTTGGGTCGTCTGTCCATCTTGTGGTTGGACGTCCTACGCTGCGCTTACCGGTCCGTGGTATCCATTCCAGAACCTTTCAGCCCCATCGGCCATCTGTTCTGTGTGCTATGTGCCCTGCGCACTGCCACTTCAACTTGCTAATCCGGTGGGCTATGTCGGTGACTTTCGTTCGTCTACGGATCTCCTCATTTCTGATTCATTTGCAATGTTATTTTAAAGATCATGCTCATTCGGTAGATATCTTTACCCGGGAACGGGGCCTTAATGGAATTGTACATTTCAAGTTCTTAATCTTTGAGAGAGACGAAGCGAAACGAAATCAACTTTGTGAAGTCGGATTCTTGGGCTCTTGGACCGATATTAAATAAATTATTTCTATTGTAAGTACCCGTTGATACGAATGTAAATTAAAAATTTAATTCTCACTTTTCTTGCACGTAAAGTTTTTTTTATGCCCGGTAACGGCTTTTTATGCTCTAGTGCTTAAAGTCTGCTTTTTATGCACTAGTGCTTAAAGTCAGCTTTTAATACACTAGTGCTTAAGTCTGCTTTTTATGCATAACATTATATTATGGAAATTGACGTGGTTTTCACACATTTTACACACACACACACACACATTTAACTTTTTTTGTTGGAGTAACCGTCTTAATCTTACGTGAGTAATGTAACATACCATGTTATTCTTTAAAAAAAAACTAAGGGGTGAATTTTGTAAAATATTTCACGTCTGGAAGTTTGTCTGAGTCTTTAATCATTAGAATAGATCAGATTATAAATAAAGAGACAGACATAACTTTTGTAGAATAAAAATAAATAATACATTTTTGCACACACGGTCATCTGACCCCAAACTAAACAAAGCTTGTGATATGACTGCCAGAGACTGATATACATACATATATAGGTTTAAATACACACTTAAATAGATATTAACAACCAGATATAGAACAAACACAAATGTTCATCACATAAATGTTTGTCCTAGGTGGGAATCGAACCCAGCCCCCAAGCTCAGAAAACAGGTTTTTTTTTTTTTTTTTCACTACCAACTGTACCAACGGGCTATCAATAAGAACATTGTTCACCAATATCGGACAAACTGTTTATTTTGTGCAGACGTAGATATTAAAATCAGAGACAGGAATTTAAACGCGGTAATGCATGACTCCGTATGACTCTCGTCCTATAATAGTCTTTGGTACGATTGCATCTTTACTGTCACAGTACAGAACGGTGCAGTAGCCCACATTCCACCAAAGTAGCTTCACAATTAGCAATATCATCATTGCTCACCTCATTTTCAAAAATCTTTCAGAGCGCCTGGTTAATGCGACGCGTGACCAAAATGCTGGCGTGTGTCTGGCTCAACGCATAAGCATTGCCATTCAACGTGGTAATGCCGCCAGCATGCTGGGTACGCTGCCAACTGGTAGTGGGCTTGAGCATTTGGATTGTCTTTAGACCTTCTACGGTCTATGGGCAGTCTAATTGTATTTGTAGTTTTAGTTTTAGCTTGTATTTTGTTTAGTTAATAAAGGCACTTGCCCAGAAAAAAAAAAATATCATCATCATCATCATCACCAGCCAATAAACGTCCACTGCTGAACAAAGGCCTCCCTCTTAGAGAGGGGTGTTGCCATAATACCCGCGCTTGGCAGGTGGCTTGGGGATCGCAGAATTTTTACCGTGTACTAATAGGATGCTGCTGCCCATCCTCCGGTGGTTCTGGACGCCTTATTTATTTTTATTTATTATTATTTTATAACTTAAAATTCTCGGGTCTAGCCCGGACATTTGGTAGGCATTGGTGGGGCCAAAGCCAATACCAAGAGGCCCCGTTGAGTACAACATTTACAATTATGGGTATAAAATGGAATATAAAACTATTGTACAATATTATTATTTATTTATTATTCACGTTTTTTTTTTTTCTTATTTTTTTAGTTTTTTACATTATTATATTATTTATTTATTATTATTACTTAGTTAATCCACCATAACATTAAATATTCTGTGGTAAATTGAAATGGCTATCTATTACGGTTCGAAAGATATAGTCGTTAAAAGGTAGGACATATAGACAGACAGCATAGGCTTGTAGTAATAGGGTTCCGTTTGACACTCTTTGGGTACGGAACCCTAAAAACACAGCTGAGTGACAATACTCAATTATTATTAGCAATATAATTATTGAGTATTGTGACTCAGCATATTTAATGTTTTGGTGTATTAACTAAGTAATAATGATAAAGTAATAACTAAAGGGTTTATATACCCTCTGCAGCTCTCTCGCTCGCACATTTTCACATTATTGAAGATATAAAATCAATGAGTGTGAATTTCCAAAAAGTAACAAAATCATGTCATGGTGTCTGTCGTAACATTACAAACAAAGAAATTGTCAATTTGATATATTTTAATTTGACACAGTAAAATGGTAACAAGTAATTTTTATTTCTCGTGTCATTTTAATCCGTCAAATTACAAGATATCGAAGCAAACATTTCTTTGTTTGTAATGTTACGATAGACACTATGACATGATTTTGTTACTTTTTGGAAATTCACACTCATTGATTTTATATCTTCAATAATGTGAAAATGTGCGAGCGAGAGAGAAAGCTGCAGAGGGTATACAGGACCCTTAACACTGTTATTTTCTTTATTCGCATAGCTCAGATTTTATATAAGTACTAAACACAATCTTTTATTTTTGTCTTCAAACATTTTTTAAACTTGCGAACGAGATAGCTCTGACCGTTGAGCGCTGCCTTAAGTCATGGAGAGAGAAAGAGAGAGGGGAGGAAATATTTTCTACTATCTCAGCCAATATTAGAACTTGACTTACTGCTAAACACTGCGCGTACTTCAAGTTGATAGCATCTCACAGATAAGATCTAATTTGAACCGTATCTCCTGAGTTATAAGGTCGAGTGTCAGCAGGCGACATCGTGTCGGGCTTAAAATAAATCGGGCGCAATATGGATTGTATTGTGGTACAAGTTATAAGCGTTTAGCATGGAACTGGTAACCATCGTTCGCATCGAACGTTAATAATTATACCTACTTTCAAACTTTTATCTTTAACGGCCTCTTATACCAAATTTGACGGTTTTGAATAAATTTTATTCAGTTAAATTACAATATTTGAGCTGGAAAAAAATACATATCACAGATACATCTGTGTTTGAGTTTATGATTTGGTTCAAAACACGATAGAATAAAATTTCATTGATCAAAAAAAATTTTAAACAAAGTCGATTCAGTTTATTTTTTTCGTTTTATGTTCTAATGAAAGCTCGTAACAACCTGGAAATTACATGTACTGAAAGGCAATCCTAAAAATTTTTTTTTTGTTTGGATAGATTTTTGATAGTGAATAGTTTCGTTTTTTAGTGAAATAAAAAGCGTAAAAATGTTGCAAGATTTGCGCGCGCCGCGCTCAGTCCCGCGCCAGGCGTCATCGAGGTCGGACCTATGTTCGTTATTGTCGTTGCACTCCCCCCGCGGGCCTCCCGACTCTTGCGTGGCAAAATACATCGTCGCTATAACTTGGAGGGGGCTGAGGGAGAGTTTTGTTGCCTACGCGACTCGGATAACAGGCCGTTATGCTTCGTTTGAAAATTACGTTTTGCGTCTGAAATATCATCATCATCATCATCATCAGCCAGAAGACGTCCACTGCTGAACATAGACCTCCCCCTTTAACCTCCACACTGAACGACAGCCTGCCTTTTGCATCCACTGGATGCCCGCGACTCTTACAATGTCGTCGGTCCATCTAGTCTGAAATATATTGGCAGACAAACATGGAATTAGGCTCAAATACATTTTTTTGATCTCTAGAAATGTTCACTTACAATGAGATAGATCTATCGTCGTAAAGAAGCGAAAGATGTGTCTCAGGATCGTAGCAAGTGGAGAGATGTGGTCTCCGCCTACCACAATGGAAAAGAGGCGTATGTATGTATGTACTTTTGAGGCTAGAAACAGACTGACATTAACTCAATATCGGCCGGTCAGGGGCCTGACAGATCGCATTTAGGCGATGCAAAAAGTTGCGCGTCCGCAAACCGTATCTCGGCGCGTTAAGGTTCAAGTTCGCGTGATATTCCGCACAGCGCTGTTTCGAGCCCGCGTTAAGAAGGCCCCTGTTGGCTCAACATGGCCGCTGCAGGCCTAGCATGGGCTGTGGATAAATTGTCTTTCCACCGTTTTTATCCACGCCTAGACGCGACAAAGCTATAATATGGATACGTTTGTCTTTTTGTCGCGGGATAAAAACGGTGGAAAGACAATTTGTCCACGGCCCGTGCTAGGCCTGCTGGAACTCGTAAACTCGCCGTGTGTCAAGCATGCCAGTATTGCAGCCTTCTTACTTTATATCTGAAGATCATCAGAACTCGCTCGCACTGGCACCGCACCCTTACCTGACGTTTAGCGACAGATGCATGCGCCATGAACTTATCTCTAGGTGCATGATCGGATCAAACTTCCCTCTGCTCTGCATCAGATCGTTTGAAAGAACATCTATTGTCTAACCGATAACCGATGGGGAAGAAAGGTTCTGGAATGGAGACCACGGACCGGTAAGCGCAGCGTAGGACGTCCACCCACAAGATGGAGACGACCTAAGAGACCGCAGGGAAACGCTGGATTCAGGCCGCCTCTAACCGGCCCTTTTGGAGATCGATGGGGGAGGCCTATGTCCAGCTGTGGACGTCCTATGGCTGAAATGATGGTGATGATGATCCTACAAGAATCTTACTTCACACATCATCAGCCATTAAATGTCCACTGCTGAACAAGGCCTCATAGAGAGGGGTGTTGCCATAATCCCCACGCTTGGCAGGCGGCTTGGAGATCGCAGTACGTTCACCGTGAATCTTATTTGTATGCTTTTAAAATTTAAAATTTCTTATTTATATGGTTTAAGAAAATAACACAATGAGGGTAACACGTTTTTTTCACTTTAGCGCCAAAAATATACCATATTGCTTTATTCAGGCGCAAACAATCAAAGGTTAAACTCTTCGAGCCGTGTTAACCGAAGTAAATAACAAAGAGGCGAAAGTTTAAGCCTTGTATTTTGAAACAATGAGGTTTTTTCAAAAGTTTTTTCTTTGTAAAAGAACGAATGAACGAATCCGGCACTAATTGGACATCGGCCTTTCTGCACAGAATTAATGTGGAGTACAGTCGGCGACAGAAGTGGTTACACAGCAAAGATAATATAACCACTTGATCGCGCATGTAGTCAAAATTCCCTTTTGCAAAATGATGCCATAAAATTTGCAAGTTGAAGTGGCAATGGGCAGGCCACATCGCTCGAAGAACCGATAACCGATGGGGAAGAAAGGTTCTGGAGTGCAGACCACGAACCGGAAGACGCAGCGTAGGGAGGCCTCCCACTAGATGGACCGACGACATTGTGAGAGTCACGGCTATCCAGTGGATGCAAAGGGCAGGCTGTCGTTCAGTGTGGAGGTTAAAGGGGGAGGCCTATGTTCAGCAGTGGACGTCTTCTGGCTGATGATGATGATGATGATGAAAATGATGCCACGTCGATCGCGGTCGCAACTTGTGATTGGACACTCGACGCGACTCGACGCTTGTGATTGGAGAATCAAAAGTCATTCATTCAATTCGCGCCTAGGATTGGCCACGCTCGAAATAGTTTAGGTTGACATGTTAGAACCTTTGTGGTGGTTATATTATCATTGTTACACAGCTAAGGTTGAGGAGCACTTGTCCACACATACCCCATTAGGAGGGCCAGTTACCCCACCCGCAGTCGCCCTACGCCCTTGAATCTAGCGCTCCCATGCGCAAGCTGGAAAGCAGATAATCGACATGAGGTTCAATGTAAGTTGACTGCTTTAGCTAGCTTAGCGTGTGAACTAGAAGCACAGCAAGAAGGGTCAACTTACGTTTGACCGCGGGGGGTTAGAATCGCCTATTTTAATATAATAGGACCTTTAACGGCCGGTTATCCGAGTCGTGTAGACAACAAAACGCAGCCCCCGCCAAGTTAGAGCAACGATGTATTTTGCCGCGCAAGAGTCACGAGGACCGCGGGGGGAGTGCAACGACAAAAACTAACGTAGGTCCGACCTCGATGACACCTGGCGCGGTACTGAGCGCGGAGCGCGCAAATTCTCGCGACCTTTTTACGCTTTTAATTTCACTAAATAACGAAACTATTCACTATCAAAAAACTATCCAAATTTTTTTTTTAATACTATTGCCTTTCATTACATGCAATTTCCAGATTGTTACGAGCTTTTATTAGAGCATAAAACAAAACAAAAACTAAATCGACTTTGTTTCAGATTTTTTTTTTTTGATTAAGGAAAGTTTATTCTATTGTGTTTTGAACCAAATCATAAACTCAAACACAGATGTATCTGTGACACGTATTTTTTTCCAGCTCAAATATTGTAAAGTTAAATGATTATTAACGGGATATTCCCGTGAACATGGTGCATGTAACTGCGCCGAAATATCGGGAGCTCATTCCACAACCTTACCACGGTAAATATCCTGTTAATAATCATTTAACTTTAGTGAACAACCGTGATAGTTTAAAACCGTGTCAAATATTGTAATTTAACTGAATAAAATTTATTTAAAACCGTCAAATTTAGTATAACCAGCCGTTAACTGATGAAAATAGGTAACAGATTTTAATAACGCGACAACCTAGGCCGAGAATAGACATTTCTTTTTTGGGCAGATGTGTAGAAGTAAAAATATCCATTAGTGTTATGTGCGCGAGTGTACGGTATTGACCGTGGTGCGGTAATGATGCCTCTGTCGATGTCGATTCCATATTTTCCTTTACTCTTGTACTTAGTACTGGGACATATTTCTACACTTCTCTTTGAATATGTTTTCTAATTTTACAATTAATGTAAAAAAATATCTAGTTTTTCTGTTTCTGCTCCCTGACGTAATAATAGTGAAGATTTTAATCTAGTTTGGAAGTTTTTAACGGACTCAAAAAAGAAAGGCAGTTTTTAATTAGATAGATAGTTGTACAGGGTGTAAGGAGAACACTCTCGAAGCCAAAAGAAAGAAATTGTACTCATCATTATGAACAACTTTTAGTATGGGACCAACCCTGAAATCGTGAAAAAAAATTTGCTGTTCCATACATTTTGTCGAGTGTCAATGACCGTTTTCTATGGAAAAGCTGATATTTTTTCGCGATTTCATGTTTGGTCCCATAGTAAAAGTGGTTCATAATGATGAGTACAATTACCTTCTTTTGGCTTCGAGAGTGTTCCCCTTACACCCTGTATAGAAACTCTTTATTGTGTACACCAAAAATAAAAATTTCAACACGATAGAAAACACTTACGAGCTAGTGCCACAAGTGCGGCCTTATCGCTAAAAGCGATCTCTTCCAGGCATTGGAGTGAAAGAATTTACGTAACAGAATCGACGGGGGTACTAGATTAGTTTTTTATTTATTTACGGGCTTCCTTTTTTACCGACTTCAAAAAATGAGGGAGGTTCTTAATTTAATCCGGATTTTTTTATTTTATTATGTTAGTTGGTTGTTTAGAGTTGGTCAGGTTACAATAAAATTTTAAACCACGTCAGTTTCTATAGTAAAAATTTCTTGACTTAGGCTAGTACAAGCTTCTGTAGCTTTAGTTACCAGCTCTAATAAAATTATTAATTTGGGGTGCCTGTTGAGATGGCAATATTCGTCTTTTTATTTTAAAGTCGATTTTAGAAAAATTATACTTGTGTTTTTTTTAAAATACCAAATGTAAATGAATTTCAAATTCTCTTCATCAAACAAGCCAAAAATTAATGTTTTAAACGCTTCAAGGTTTATTTGAATTTTTATCCCGAGAAACGTAAACGTGAATTAATTTTAGGGTATCAATTAACAATATTTCTATACAACCAGTGGCTTTTAATAAATATTTTCCATATTTTAAGTACTTACCTACTGAGTGAAATGTACCGCGAAAGCTAAACCCCTTGCAAACCTTTAACGAGGGTTCGAGGAACCGGCCGTAAAACCGACAAAATGCGAGTCGGGCTAGAACGCAAGGGTTCTGTACCGCTATATCGCGCTCATTTTATGTGTCGTGAAATAATAAGGACGAAGTTTACAGATAAGCGTTTTATTATGAAGGAGTTGTAACAAAGATTGTGTTTTATTGTCTGTGATAGGAAAATGTAGTTTTGAATAAACTTACGGGGCACGGACTTATAGGGTAATCTGGGTGTTTTCAAATCACGAGTTCGGTTCCTTCTAGGCAAGCGTGCCCCACCGTAGACCGATTCATCGCTTAACATCAGGCGTGATGGTGGTCAAACGAAAGCCTATTATTAATTATTTTAAAAAACTATGCTTTAATTTACTCTGTCAACTTTGTACTGACGGAAAGTGTTACGCGCGACGAGACTAAACCATTTTTAACAGAGATTAAAACTGCATTCTTTGGCCCCGTTGGCTCAGTTGGTAGTGAACCTGCCTCCTGCGTTTGGGGGCATGGGTTCGATTCCCACCTAGGACAAACATTCATGTGACGAACATTTGTGTTTGTTCTATAACTGGGTGTTAATATCTATTTAAGTACATATTAAAAACTATATAATATGTATGTATATCAGTCTCTGGCAGCCATATCACAAGCTTTGCTTAGTTTGGGGTCAGATGACCGTGTGTGCAAAAATGTCCCGAATATATTATATAATTATATTTTATCACCACAGAATACCTACAAGTACTATCACAGACAATAAAACACAATCTTTGCTACAACTCCTCATACAGGGTTACGCAAAAAGGGTGTACTAAGCCGAAAGGGGTCCATAGTACTCTAATTATAAACAACTTTTACTATAAGAGAAACTCTGATTGCGAAAAAAAAACCGTTCCATAGAAAAAGGTCATTCAAACTTGACATAATGTATGGAACAGCTGATATGTTTTTTCGCGATTTCCGGGTTGCTCCCATAGTAAAAGTTGGTTTTATGGACCTTTGTCATCCATGTAACCGAATTTCCCAATTTTAAAGGCAAACTACCGATTTTGATGAAATGTCTATCGGACCAATGTGAAAGTATAACCTACCGGCTGCGCCCCGCGGTTTCACCCGCGTAGTTATCAAAAAGGTAATGATTATGAAAAATAGCTTATGTCACTCTCCGGCCCTTGAACTATACCCATGCAAAAAATCAGGTCGATCCGTTGTTCCGTTGCAGCGTGAAAGAGGAACAAACAAACCAACAAACTTTTCGCATTTATAATATTAAGTATGATTATTAAAAAAAAACGGTTCATAAAATTAAATGACGGAGTTCTGAGGTAACGAAAATAAAAAAAAATAGTGCGTGGAGTCCCTCCGGGCGGAAGAAGTTATACTTCAACAAGGAACCCTAAAATTATAACTAGGGCAAAAATATCAACAATTTAAAAGCATGCTTTTCTCGAGATTCGAACCTAGCTCCTTACGCTTCTCAATCCATTAGCCACACCATTACACTAACGGATCTGCTAGTCGCAGCGCGAAAAAAGGATATGCATTTCGCAACCATACGAGAGAAAAATTCCCCCTCCATGGTAGCGTTAAACGTTTAACGCAACCTTGTTGCAAGTCGCATAAGAAGTATAACTTCAAAAAGTACAATCGAATTGACAATCACCTCTTTTTTTGAAGTCGCTTAAAAATTACAAACAGGCGACCCGCGTGGTTTAGACAAAGTAAAACGTCTGTTTTTTTACAATAATTGATACAAACGTTCCGGGAAAATACGGATTTAATATAATCCATAAATTGCGTTATTTATTTATCAGGATACCATTGTGGTTTTCTGTGATACGGAACCCTAAGACGCGAACCCACGGGCGGCTACTGTACTAATTAGGAACATCAAACGAACGCCCCCGGGTTACAGCGACCGGATCAGGATCCCTAATAATATCGCTTTTGTATGTTTGTTTGTGTGTATAGGCGGAGAGGCTACGACGAGATGGTTAAGGTACAATAAAATAACGAATGCTTACATAGAGCGAGGCGCGAGTTAAGCGAGAGAAAAATCCATTGTCTGTTGTCTCCGTATGTTCTTAGTTCTTAGCAGCACGTTCAGATACATTGCGAATAATAGCTATATTATAGCCACTTCAGCGGCTTTTTTAAACGAGGCCCTCGACGCGGAGTTACTAGAATAGTAAGATGATTCAATGATATAAAACTCTAAAATAACTTGCCAAACAGAAACTCTAGAAGATATAATGAATCGTGACACGTATCATGTGTGAAAGAGCACTGCGAGCGCCAGTGTTCGCGTAGAAACTGACACGTGACGGATCAGTGCTAGTGTCGGCACGAGCATTACATGGAATTGTTACAGTGCCGTTTACACGAACGATTTGCATTACATTACAATATATACGTACGTCCAGAGCCAGCATTACGTGAGCGACAAATTCCACGATGCAAGACTGTGGAAATATCCTGGATATGGAATATAAAAAGTACTTGTTTATTGATACCGACGTGGCCTACGTCGTCGGAACATACCATACCGACATACGTCTATACATACTCGTACTACATACACTTGTGGAGGAAAACAATTTGTAAATTAAAATTGTAAATTTGTTTTTCATAAATAAAAATTTGTCTATTGTCATACGTTTCCATAATAATATCGCGTTACATCAAGCTGCGACTTGTCGCTTTCTATCGCCCACCTAGTAGCACCATGAGCAATGAAAGAGATTCGAACAACCTTACCCTTTAAGACAGCTAGCTCCCCCACTATAACCACACAGCACAAGCCGCACACGCTCTTATTTGGTTCGTGATTGTGTGCGTTCGTTCAGATTTCCAAAGTTTTTTAATTATTCTGAATCAAAGGGCTTAGCGCGGCCGCGGTAAATTGCACGGAACACGTATTGGCATATTTATATGAAAGATGCGGATAAACGGGGCCGAATAATTGGATATTTGGGATTTGAGATGAGTAAAATAAGGGTATTATTTAAACGAGCGTATATAAATTCAAAATTATGGTGTCAAAATACTGAATATAACCATAGATAAATATACTATACTAGATATATAACTTATGACGCGGTGACGAGATTCTCCCTAAACTAATATACGCCAAATGTGTCGACGGTTTAAATTAATCATATCTGAGGTTGATTATATCGTTTGCATTGAAAATTCATCATCATCATCATTTCAGCCATAGGACGTCCACTGCTGGACATAGGCCTCCCCCATCGATCTCCAAACGGGCCGGTTGGAAGCGGCCTGCATCCAGCGTTTCCCTGCGGTCTCTTTTAGGTCGTCTGTCCATCTTGTGGGTGGACGTCCTACGCTGCGCTTACCAGTCCGTGGTCTCCATTCCAGAACCTTTCAGCCCCAACGGCCATCTGTATCGTTCTTCCGGGCGCTGCGGTCTCGGTGTGAATCGATCCTAGTCGTCAGCCCGAGTTAACCTTCACCTGCCCTACTGTATCCCACGCGTGGGCCATAACTCCCAGCGGACATTAGCTGTGAATAATTCAGGGCACTTCCTCTAACGAAGGCTCCGCTAGAGCCATATTTAAAAGTGGCATTAAACATTCATGGACACACCTGGTAACGTAACCTTAAGGAATATCTAATGTGTCGGGATATTTAGGTGAAAACAGTAGCTTGCCCACCGGATTAGCAAGTTGTAGTGGCAGAGGGCGAGGCACATAGCACGCAGAATAGATGGCCGAAGAGCCGAAAGGTTCACGGTAACCACGGACCGGTAAGCGCAGCGTAGGGCACCCACAAGATGGACAGACGATCTAAAAGAGACCGCAGGGAAACGCTGGATGCAGCGTTTCCAAGCAGCCCTTTTGGAGATCGATGGGGGAGGCCTATGTCCAGCAGTGGACGTTCTATGGCTGAAATGACGATGATTATAATGATGAGTAGTGTGCAAATACAATAAAGAATTAAACTTTTTCAAAGCGGCTTACACCCACGTTATGTTTATCGCATATATATGTATACCTATTATAATGGACGATTATTATTATGTGCTCGTGGATGTGCTCGAGTGTGGGCAAGTGATATTAATGGCTGTGTTAAAACCACAGAATACATATTAGTACAAGTACAGAAGATTCACTCCGCAAAATCATTTAAATAAGTAGCGACTCTTGCTACTACACAATAAAGTGCAATTCAGGACCTGCGAGCGCTAACTACCTACAGCTATATTAACCTAGAAGTTGCCTCTCTGTGTATCGCGTGGCAGGTCCGACAAGTCGGCTACTTGTAGCTTCATACCTAAATTGCGGAGTGCGCCAGACGTAGTACAACGTGTATTTTAATAACGATAAAAAAAACTAAAATGATGATGATGATGATGATGGAATGTTGAGTGTGAAATAAAGGTTTTTTTATATATATTTCGGGACATTTTTGCACACACGGTCATCTGACCCCAAACTAAGCAAAGCTTGTGATATGGCTGCCATAGACTGATATACATACATATTATTATTTTTTTTCCTTATTGTTTGATTATTATGTATTAGACTATCGCCTTATTAAGTGTATGTATTTGATATAAAATTTTGCCTGTATCTATATAATTATATATATGTATATATATTTTATTTTGTTTTGTATAAATTAATAACTTTTGTAAATTTTTTGTCATAACTTTTTCTTATTATTTTAGTCTGTGTTTAGGCATTTAGTTAGTAACATCTAATGGGAGAGGCCATTGGCTCCCGAAACACGGTATTTATTACTAGTTCGGAGTCAATGGGTTCATATATTATTTTGTAAATTTTTATAATGCCCAATAAATTAATTTGTATTTTGTATTTTTTTTTTGTATATATAGTTTTAAATACATACTTAAATAGATAGTAACACCCAGATATAGAACAAACACAAATGTTCATCACATAAAGTTTTGTCCTAGATGGGAATCGAACCCACACCCTCAGGCTCAGAAGGTAGGGTAGCAACTGGACCAACGGGCTATCGGGGTAAAGAACTTTAATACAGTAGGCATGAAGGATCTTTCATTATTGTCCTCTTTTGACCGAACGTCCGATCAAAGAAGCCGAGATGTTAGCGCTCTCCCTCCGGGTCCCGGCACTCCCGGCCGCACGTGTCCAGCCCGCCAATAGGACGACCTCCATACTGCACGGACGCACGGGACGGAAGTGCTCTGAGGACGGAGGGACGTGGGTACTAATCAGAACCTTGGGTTACGGCGTCCCTGTGGAACTGGGACTCTGATTAGCATTTTTAACCGACTTCAATACAGGAGATTCTGAATTCGTATTTGTAGCCGACGAAAAAAGAGCGCTTTACAATCTGACGGGGCCCTGTTCGATGCTCGGCCTCTTCTATTACAATATTATAAAGAGGAAAGATTTGTATGTATGTCTGTAACGAATTGGCTTAAAAAGTAATGGACCGATTTTAAAAATTATTTCACCATTTGAATGCTACATTATCACTGATTAATATAGGCAATTTTAATAGGCTATATAAATATACCCGTGCGGAGCCGGGGCGGGCCGCTAGAATCGGTATAAAGGTCTATGTTTGCAATGATGCACATCGAAGATTGATACTTGGAATAGTTGGAATAGAAGATAAAAATAGTTACTTGTAAATCAAGCTCGTTGGTAAAAGTTGTCCCGGATTTAATGAATTATTGGACCACAGCGGGCACGCGTGGTCTGAAGACAAAGGCCACTACGCCTTATGGAAGAAGGAAGGAACAAGGAAACAAGGATAATTCCACATTATAAAGGAACTCCCGCGGGATATGAGCGGAATGGCGAAATAAGCAACAATCTATGAGGATCTCCGCTCACTTCCCGACCGACTCCATTCGGATCGGTCTCGGGGCGGTACTAGTGCTACGTGAGATGCATCACAGATTACCCCTCATTTCGGGACTTTACACTGGATAGTACAAAAGGAAACGGAAGTAATGAAGATTATTTTTTGGTTAAATATCGCATGGTGGCACTACGTGACATCTTGCCATGTGAGTTTGACTTTACTGTGACTTACTTTACCTGACTCTGAAAATGACTTGTTTGATGTTTTTAATACTATGTAAACATGTTTCATATTACGACTAAAGGACATTGAATCCACAATCATGAAAACTTTAACAAAAAAAAAACTAGCCATGTGAGTTTTGGCGCCAACGTGGAAAAAACATGTCGGCTCGTTGGATTATTTTCCTAAACTTGTGTATTTTCGAGTGTTAATGTGTACTAAATGGTGAATTATTATTTATTAAGTGCTCGTAAACGTACCTCTTGTAAATCTCCACCACTTTACAGGGGCATGAGTTTGACTTGACTGTGACTATGCCTTGTTTGACGTTTTAAAATCTATGTAAACATGTTTAATATTACGACTAAAGGACATTAAACCTATGGTCATAAAAATAAAAATAAACTTGCCATGTTTTTGGCCCTAAATTCCAATTATGCAAATTGTTCGTCTAAATTTAGCTTTAATCAATCCAGTATGCGACCTAGCTAACTACCAGGGCGACAGAACCCGTGTGAAGTAACGGCATCTGATTACCTTCTGTGACAACGCTAAGCTATGACAACACTGAATAAAGAAACTGGCAGATGTTAAACTATGACTATGACTTACTGTATTTATGACTTTATTTTATTTTATTATTGTGACCTTATGTATTTATGTTATTTTTTTTTTTAATAATAGTTAATTTTCTGAACTGTAATGGGTTAAGCCTGAAGAAAATGAATTTAGAATTTGAATTTAAAAGTTCTGACAGCTTCAATAACATAATTAAGCAACGTAGGGCGCGGTCGGTACTTGAATGGGTGACCACCTGGGCGTGATGATATCTTTTTGCACTACTCTTTGTATTTTGCGGTGGTATGACACCCTCAGTGCGTAAGCCCGAGTCGCACTTGACCGGTATATTTATGTTTAACTAGACTGTATTTATGCATGCTTTTTTAAAACATTTTTGCACACATGGTCATCTGACCCCAAACTAAGCAAAGCTTGTGATATGGCTGCCAGAGACTGATATACATACATATATAGTTTTAAATACATACTTATAGATATTAACACCCAGATATAGAACAAACACAAATGTATAATTTTTACGCATAATTTTCCTCTAGCAGGGAAACGCTGGATGCAGGCCGCTTCCAACCGGCCCTTTTGGAGATCGATGGGGGATATGTCCAACAGTGGACTTCCTATGGCTGAAATGATGAATGATGATGAATTTTCAACTGACTCTCATGTTCAAAGTTATCTCTCTGCAGTATTCTGCTACCGGATTGATTAGCTGTGACAGCGCGTTCGTCCCGCGACGGATGTTTGCATGCCGTATCTATCTCCACTGCGTCGAGCGGCGATCTTGATTTACTTACAACTCTGACGAGAGAAACTGAGCTAACTGTATACAGAAATATATAAAACTCTCAACAGGAATCCCGTAATCAAAATACTGCCGGTTGAAATTTTATAATTATGAAAGACTACGCGTACAGAGTCGCGGGCAACAGCTAGTCACTATCACTATTCACTACATAGTATAAAACAAAGTCGCTGTCGCTGTCTGTCCGTCCCTATGTATGCTTAAATCTTTAAAACTACGCAACGGATTTTGAAGCGGTTTTTTTAATAGATAGAGTGATTCAAGAGGAAGGTTTATATGTATAACTAGCGACCCGCCCCGGTTTCGCACGTAAATTACACGCGTGCGAAGCCGGGCGGGCGGGTCGCTAGTATATAATAAAAGAATCTGTGTGGAACAAAACAAACAACATTTGTGCAGTCGAGTCACGCACTCCTCCCAGGAATGCCGCGATGCGGCGTCCAATAACCAGCGACCGTGATGCCGTGCACCCGTGCCGCGGTACACCAGCCATTCTACGAGTAGGAATAAATCCCCGACCAGATCCATCGCTTCAGCAGTTTCTTTTAAATACGTCACTGCGTAAAAAATGTGTGCTTAACCACACGAAAATCGTCACCGCTTTCTGGTTAATATTACGAAAACCCCTACGAAGCGCTTTGATTCCACTTTTATTGTGCGAACTGCTTGTCTGTGGAATGCGCTGCCTGAATGGGTGTTCCCCGATAGTGACTTATAATTCACACAATTATCAATAAAAATGTTTATCTGTTACAATCTGTGCGTCTTCAAATCACGAATGAATCGGTTTCTTCTAGGCAAGCGTGCTTCAACGTAGACCGCATCGTCGCTTTACATCAGGCGAGATGGTGGTCAAACGCAAGCTTATTTTTTTTCCACGACAGAAGTGAAAACTTCATCTATGTTGACTATATCTGACTATATATCTTGCTCCCTTAGTTGACTCTAGCCGACTTTACCCGGATATGTATCTGTGCGTGATGGTCACGCGAGTTCAATGTTTTTCCGCCATCCCAATAAGTTCCCAACGTGCCTATAGAAGCTTTCACTTCAAAAATTATTGGACATTTAATCTACTTTACCTAAGCGCGCCAGAAAACCCCGCACTAAAGGTCCCCGTAATTTTTTGGAAACAGATAGTACAAAAATAAATACGATCATCGTTTTTCCAACTCTTGGAAAAACGATGATCGTATTCAAAACTTAATCATTATTTGATGATCAAACAAAATAATAAACAAACCTTTAAAAAAAAACTAATCTCACTATAGAAACTGACGTGGTTTTCACCATCTTCTCTTGTCTCTCTTCTCTTCTCTATCTCTACATAGTATAAATTAAAGTCGCTTTCCGCGTCTGTCTGTCTATCTGTATGTCTGTCTGTATGGCCACTAACTCCTCCTAAACCACGCAACGGATTTTGATGCGGTTTTCACCATCAGTTAGATACATTTTCACGTAAGGTTTATATATATAACTAGCGACCCGCCCCGGCTACGCACGTAAATTACACCCGTGCGAAGCCGGGCGGGCGGGTCGCTAGTGGTATAATAATATACTCCGCCAGAAAACACTCCGAGAAATAATGTCACGTGGGCGTCCCACAATGATGTCATCAATGTCATGGATAGACGTACACGTGCATAAGCAAGAGCAGAATAAGTAATTTACAACAAGTTCGAGAGAGATGACGATACACGAAACAATGGCGGACTCTCTATGATTTTCTGTGTTAACAGTAGCGTGAAATTATAACTCCCCAATATTCGTATATTACCTGTGGGAATCCAATAAATCAATGTGGTTTTGATAAAATTGTGTTTAATATATTCAATTCGTGCTCAACTTGCTTGAGCGGACAAACCAAATGACAATTGAAATGCTTTTTGTATTTCATTTTGATAGATGATTAACGAATTTGTTTCCCAATATCTGTGTTTGTTGCAATAAAGTGGCAACTAGACAGTGACGTAATTCTGGGACAACTGCCAGAGTGCCAGACCTTGTTTTCTTGGTTCATGGTTTTCACAAGTTTTGTTTATATTATACGAGAATTATTTATTTTGAAGGGGGATTTAGCATTAAAACGCTACGCTGGCCAGTGCGTTTTGGCGAGTCTTCTTGACCACAAAAAAAAACTGTCGGGAACGAGTGGATGCGAATAGCGAGTGACCGGGGAGAGTGGCATAAACAAAGGGAGGCCTATACCTAACAGTGGGTCAGTCAGAGCTGATGATGATGATGATATACGAGAATTACTCATGCATTATTATGCCGGGGACTCTGACTATAGTTTCAACGACATTCGGCGGCGGCGGCTCGGCGGCACGCTGGGTGTTCATACAAGTTGACGTGCTTGCGGAATCTATGCTGCTAGAAGTCTGTGTACTTTATAATGAAAGCTCACGTGAGTTTTTGTAAAGTGAGCTTTAAACTGGATCATATAGAGTCGCGTTTAGCGCGTCTACCGTCTCCTTTCTGTTGCGAATATAAAGTTTCCAGTGTAACGAGCGTGGCTAGACGAGCAGTAAAACTAGTCTTCAAGCAAATGCTTTTAATACACTTAATAATTTGTATTTAAAATACATTGTACTGGCAACATTCGCAGTAGCTGTAACGTGTTTCGGAAGTTTCGTTTTATAATCGCTCGTAAAGTATACGTCGAAAGCACCCTCTTTGAACGTTTCCCGCCATTATTATTTTTTGCTAAAAATTTTATGACCGTGGATTCAATGTCCTTTAGTCGTAATATTAAACATGTTTGCATAGTATTAAAAGCGTCAAACAAGTCATAGTCACCGTCAGAGTCAAGCAAAGTAAGTCACGGTCAAGTCAAACTCATGCCCCTGTAAAGTGGTGGAGATTTATAAGAGACTCCTATGGAGATTTGGAAACAACACGAATAGACATGTTTCACATCGTTATATCACTTGCCCACACTCGAGCACGTTTAAGAGCACTTAATAAATAATTATAACTTTTTTTTTTTATAATCGAGACATTTTAAATCTAAAATTATTAGTCTTTCAGCTTATTATCAAAATTTATTAAAGTAGGAAATTATAATAGGTACCTACATTAAAAGCTGAGTATTTTTAAAGCTGGCTAAATTACTCCAATTTCGCTTAATGTAATAGCAACCCTGAAAATTGGCGGGAACGGACTAACATTACACAAAATGGCGCCATTTTTATTCACATCGCCTTCGTAAGCACAGTGCGACAAAGTTATCTGTAGAGTTGGCTAAACAAGAAAAATAAACATATTCTAACGGTTGGCCGTGAATTTTGTGTGAAAAATGCGATTGTGGCTCCCCCGTTCAACTCTTAGTTTAGTTGGTCAGGCGCGGCTGCGATCGCTTGATTGAATTTCAGATTTAACTGGTGCTGCTGTTGTTCAAACGTTAAGGCTTTATTATGCTACGCCAAGGAGGAGCGAAGGATTAGACTCCTTACCGCTATCATCATCATCATCAGCCAGAAGACGTCGACAGCTGAACATAGGCCTCCCCCTTTAACCTCCACACTGAACGAAAGCCTGCCTTTTGCATCCACTGGATGCCAGCGACTCTCACTATGTCGTCGGTCCATCTAGTGGGAGGCCTACCTACGCTGCGTCTTCCGGTTCGTGGTCTCCACTCCAGCACCTTTCTTCCCCATCGGTTATCGGTTCTTCGAGCGATGTGGCCTGCCCATTGCCACTTCAACTTGCAAATTTTAACAGCTATGTCGGTGACTCTGGTTCTTACCGCTATATTAGTACCTAACTAATCGAACCTCTCGAAAGCGATCTCGAGGCCGCAGCCCGATGCGTTGGTCTGACCAGATTCGCACCACCCTAGACACATCAGTATACGATGCGCTGCATGTCGCCGAGGATAGGGGAAGATGGAGTAAAATCATAAAGGAGAGACTGATGGGAGGTGGGGGTCGCGACCCTCAGACATGAGGAGCACGACGCGAGGAGGGGAATCGAACCTACTTGATCTACAACTAGCCTGTCTCAACAACAGAAAAGTTTTTTTGTTTTAAATTATAACGGCTGTCAAGGCATTTTGTAAGAAATTTGTTGTAGGCCACTTGTAGGCAGTTGCACCCATATAAACGAAACGTCAGCCATTCGAAATCAGTTAGCAACTGTGATACGGACAAAGAACTTTGAGACCTAACCCAAAACGATAAAGGTCCAAGTTCTTTGGATGCGGAGTTCGACGCGTTGAAATAAATAAGAATGTTCAATCAAGGTTCTGTCATAATGCCTGGCGACAGATTTGCCTTCTCATTTCCGTTCTATTTACTTCTCTTTTCTGTGACTTCAGTGCTCGGAACTCGGACACGGCATCTGAAACCGTGTAATTTCATCTCGGCTAGCCAGCCGAACTCCAGAGTTTTACTCTCGTATAGGACGTCTATCGTTCGATGGTCGCTGGTCCGCGGGTTATGAAGCGGCAGCTGTTTTGAAGCATTTTTAGAATAATTGGGAACGAAACAAGAAATAATGGTTTATGGTGCTTTGTTCCAGAAATAGATTGTCCCAAAACTCGAAACTAACTTATTTCTTACTGAATAACGGTTTGGTTTAATACAGCTAATTAGTTCGTTGTTTTAATATTATACTTAGTTAATTTAATTAAATCAGTGTGTTTTGTCACAAGAAAATGGCAGCAAAATTAAAAATTATTAGCCCATTTATCTTTGTGTAGTTATATGACCACATACCTACATTATTTGTGTGTAACGATAGCCCACGGATCACCTTACACAAAGATTTCATAATAAACTCATCATCATCATCATCATCATCATTTTAGCCATAGAACGTCCACTGCTGGACATATGCCTCCCCCATCGATCTCCAAAAGGGCCGGTTGGAAGCGGCCTGCATCCAGCGTTTCCCTGCGGTCTCTTTTAGGTCGTCTGTCCATCTTGTCGGTGGACGTCCTACGCTGCGCTTACCAATCCGTGGTCTCCATTCCAAAACCTTTCAGCATCGGCCATCTGTTCTGCGTGCTATGTGCCCTGCCCACTGCCACTTTAACTTGCTAATCGGGCTATGTCGGTGACTTTAGTTCGTCTACAGATCTCCTCATTTCTGATTCGATCTCGTAGAGAAACCCCGAGCATAGCCCTCTCCATAGCTCGTTGTGCGACTTTGAGCTTGCTTATGAGGCCCATAGTGAGAGACCACGTTTCACTGTGTAAAGTTTAGTAAAAATGCTGTATTACCTTCTTGTGCTATCAACTAGCCAGTATGCTGTAGTCGTTTGGTGTGGAATGGGGAGCAGCTTTTTGTGGTGGAAATCTAGAAAACTACAACAAGTTACACCGTGCTTAGAGACTCTGAAATTAGAAGACTGGATAAAGTACTTTTTTTGTGACCATGGGTACAGCGCCCTTCAGTCGGAACATAAATGCAGTTTACAATGTATTAAGGCGAGGTTTACCCACTTTTGAGCAACGCTTATTACTACAGATGACCATAAGGCTAAATATATTGTATTAAAGTTACATTTAGTGGAGCAAAACCATGGCACTTACACACAGTCGTACGTTATGCAATTATTATTATTATTTTTTATAAATAATAGGCTTGCGTTTGACTGCCAACTCGCCTGATGTTAAGCGATGATGCGGTCTACGGTGGAGCACGCTTGCCTAGAAGAAACCGATTCACTCGTGATTTGAAGACACCCAGATTGTATCTATCGGGGAACACCCATTCAGGCAGCGCATTCCACAGGCCTATGTCCAGCAGAGGACGTCCTATGGCTGAAATAATGATGATATACAAGACCTTTAAGGCTTCTGGAAGCCTTAACTCGTGAGCTAACAGATGCCAACATGCCCCGCATATTAGGGCTGGGTTCGGGGATTCATTACCATTCATGAGCGTTGTTAGGAAAGAGACTATTCCAACGACATCACGCGTTCACTTCAAGTTTAAGTTACGTAACTGAAAGCACCTTTTTAGGGTTCCGTACCCAGATGGTAAAAACGGGACCCTATTACTAAGCCCACTATGTCTGTCTGTCTGTGCGTCTGTCTTACCAATTAACTGCTGTATCTTTCGAACCGTAATAGATAGCCAGTTGAAATTTTCTTGAATGTGTAATGTTACGTCGGATTAACTAACAAATAATAATAAAAAGTCAATAAGTAAAAACTAAAAGGGGGTCCCCAAACAACAAACGTCACATTTGGTACGATTATAGTACACACTCTAAAATATAACAAAAAATAATAAATGATGACCAAGTGCAAGTCGGTGACAAGTTTCTGTTCATTACCAAGTTATAACTGGTGATTTTGTTTCTGAATTTTGTGGTAGTA
Source organism: Agriopis marginaria (assembly GCA_932305915.1). Taxonomy (NCBI): domain Eukaryota; kingdom Metazoa; phylum Arthropoda; class Insecta; order Lepidoptera; family Geometridae; genus Agriopis; species Agriopis marginaria. Next base: position 9,252,295 of record OW029939.1, on the reverse strand, counting down.
CGGAGTCCTCAGCACGCGAGCCCGACTCGTACTTGGCCAGTTTATTTCACTTTTAAACATTAGGCTTGCGTTTGAGTGCCACTTACGATGTGGTTTGCGATGGATCACGTTTGCCTAAAAGAAACCGTTTCATTATTATAGCCACATTTATTGTAGCAAAACCACGCGGTCGTGCGGTTGCTTACTTCCAATGTTGAGGCTTTTCTTTAAAAAAAATGAAAAGTATAGCAAAGGAAAGGTACATATTTTTCACCTTAATTTAATAAACGTAGTAAGTCCCGATAAACATTTAAAACAAAAGTATAGCTGTAATGTACGAGTGTACTTTTACGCTTCCCTCCATAATTATGAAATCTATATATTAAGATAATTATCTTAGACTTCATTTAATAAATAGGTCATCATCATCATCATCAGCCAGAAGACGTCCACTGCTGAACATAGGCCTCCCCCTTTAACCTCCACACTGAACGACAGCCTGCCTTTTGCATCCACTGGATGCCCGCGACTCTCACAATGTCGTCGGTCTATCTAGTGGGAGGTATCCCTACGCTGCGTCTTCCGGTTCGTGGTCTCCACTCCAGAACCTTAAATAGGTATTTGAATGAAACCAAATGAAACTTTTTTCTACCGAGCAAAATGTCTTTAATCGTGTTTCCGTCTAGGTAAAACATTTAATTTTGATATGACACCATTTTTATAATTTTAAGCTAACCATGGAAGTAGGGAAGCTAATACCAGAATGACCAAATTTGCTAAAAGTGGGGAAAGGGGCCCTTAATTTCTTATTTGTAACACTGTGCGATTCACACGATCCTTCTTGCCTCACACCTGCAAAATGTGGAATGAGCCACCTTCCGCGGTGATTCCGAGAAGCTACAACATGGGGTTCTTCAAAAGGCGAGTTTTAGAGTTAAGGGTTGGCAACGTATTTGTGATGCCTCTGGTGTTACAAGTATCCATAGGTGACGGTGACTGCTTACCATCAGGCAGCCCGTCTGCTTGTTTGCCACCTATGGCATAAAAAAAAACTAAGTAATTACTAATTACTACTATTATCTTTTAAACAAGAACTGAATTATTATAATTTTGTGACACGTACCACATTGTTATAAATTTTAATAATTATGAATTCCTCTTATCTTATATTGTTAGGTATTTTATGTTTTCGCCGTCCGGGTTATCATCGTTATTGGGTTATATCCATGTACAAGAGATTAGGTATTTATGTAGCGTCCGAAACACATCTCCGGTCGCGGCTAAATAGGCCACAGCTTGGATTTTTTTGTGTAAACGGGACCGTATTACTAAGCCTACGATGTCTGTCTGTCTTATCTTTAAACGGCTGTATTTTCCGAACCGTAATAGACAGCCAGTTGAAATTTTCATAGAATATGTAAATGTGATGGCGGATTAAACTAAGAAATAATTATAAAATCAAAAAGTAATAACTAAAGGGTATCCCATATAATTTTATTTTATTAGCTCTAATATAAAAACGGTAATACGCACAAGCGTCAGACTTGGCATGATTATAGTACACACTCTAAATTATAACAAATTTTAATAATAAATAATGGCCAAGTGCGGTTTGGTGACCAATTTCTGTGCACCAAAACTAAGCGACGTCGGGCGCGGTCAGTACTTGGATGGATGACCGTTTAGGCGTGATGTAGTCTTTTTGCACCACTTTTTTGTACTTTATCAGTTAACAATTTATGTGGTGGTACGGAACCCTCAGTGCGCAAGTGTAACTCTCACTTGATCGGTTTTTTTCCATGGATGCTATAACGTTACGTGACGCAGGCATGCCGTAGCCGCGCGCTTTAGACGCGCGCGGCTACGCGTACAAGGTGTACGATCACCTACACAGGAAAGACTTTTATACAAATAAACCTGTACAAGCTTCCAGCGATGTCCATATTGATGCCTATAACAACTTTTTAATCTTGTTAAATAAAAAATATACGGCTGAGCTATTTTAATTAACGTCTAACTAGACATTGTGGGGTAATTATGATGGAGCTGGCAACATTCCAAGTGGAGGGGAAATGTTGCCGCGTTAAAGCACGGATTGTGCTTAATTTTAGGGGGATGTGTGCTTAATTTTCTGGGGGATTGATGTGAATTAGGGGTTTGAAATTAAATCAGATTTAGACATAGATAAAGTTAAAATTCATAATGGTAGAGTAAACTAAAGTTTTTTTTGTTGTTTTAAAAAGCATTGTCAGTTACTTATAGTAAAGAAGTTGGCCGTTACAGGATGCCCGGCAGATTTGAAACATGACGGCATAAGACAGCGTCATATCGTTTGCCGTCATGGCACACGAGTCGGTTTTACTGCCAAGGCACGCCGATAGATGATTTATTATTATAGTTGTTAATTTTTTTTCTTAATTATTTATTGCTTATGTTTTTTAACTCAGAACTCCGTCATTTATTACCCAATTTGTTTTTATTTTTATTTTAATGGATATGCTGCCTTTTTTTGTTGACGGGGGGAAATCTTCAAAAGATACCCAGCTTCATTGGGGTGAAGCCGGGTTATGTGAAATTGCACCCACTAAAAACCTCTCGGTTGCCAACCTCTGTGCCAGACGGAGGGTACCGGGATCTCCATATGAACGCACCGGTATCCTCTTAGCACACTGCCTAAAGCAACGCTCCCGGGAAATGCTCAAGACATTTCCGTTCAAGGATATACTAGATACCTACTTTCAGATTGATCTCATGCGTGCAAATTTCTTCAAAATCGTTAAGCCGTTCATTCAGTATGGAACTATGTTGGGTTTTAAATCAAAATAGGTTTCTAACAGACGAGATCGCGGTCAAACATTAGCCTAGTCAAAAGTAAAAAAAAAAAACAACTGAAAAGTTCGTTTACTTACTTGGATGACATAATATTGCCAGCCAAGAAACTAAATTTTGAATTTCACTAATTTTAATGTCTGTTTTTTTTATTATTGATAACTAGCGACCCGCCCGCCCAGCTTCGCACGGGTGTAATTCACGTGCGAAGCCGGGGCAGGTCGCTAGTTATATATATAAACCTTCCGTGAAAACGTATCTAACTGATGGTGAAAACCGCATCAAAATCCGTTGCGTGGTTTAGAAGGAGTTAGCGGCCATACAGACATACAGACAGACAGACAGACGCAGAAAGCGACTTCAATCTTTATACTATGTAGAGAAGATATTGGCATCGATTCTGATGCACTCTAAACTAAACTAAACTAATTTTGACAGCTCTAAAATTGTTGCCATCCTTCTCTCACGTATTAAAATGAAAAGAGAGGCAGATAATTTTAGTCCTGTCAGATTGGTTTAGTTTAGTGAGTGGTATGACAGAATAGGCCTCAATATTATTTCGAGCAAAATATTAATTTGACCCTATTACTAGGCCTACGATGTCTATCTGTCTGTCCGTCTGTCCAACCTTTAATCATCATCTTTCTAACCGTAATAGAGATAGCCAGTTGAAAATATTCCCAGAATACTTACGTTACACTTTACGGCTTTATGTAACTAAAAAAATACTAAAAAAGTCTGGAAGTAAAAACAAAAGGGGGGGGGGGGAGTCCCCATACTACAAACCTATTTTTTTATGTATTTTTGTATTAGCTCTAATGTAAAAACGGTAATACGTACAAGCATCGAACTTGGCATGATTATAGTTCACACTCTAAGGTATAACAACAAATAATAAATAATGGCCAAGTGCGAGCCGGTGACTAGTTTCTGTTCATTACCAAGTTATAGCTGGTAGTTTCGTTATTGGATTTTGTGGTGGTACGGAACCCTCAGTGCGCGAGCTTGACACGCATTTGACAGTTATTTTTATTTAATTGATAATTATTAAATAAAAATAATAAGGCTTGGGTTATTGTAATAAAGTCGTGCGTTTCGCTACTTATATTTTTGAAGTTTTTCTGATATTTTCGAAAAGTATAGCTGAAATCATTGATCTGCTGAAATGCAAAATTTCTCTTTGCTGTTTCCTTTATAATTATGAAATATGTATTATTCGCTTTAGCAGACATAATTTAATAAATAGGTATTTGAATGAATCCAAAACAACAGGGAGTAGAGCGCAAATAAGTGTTAGGTACTTTCATTTTTTTTTCTATCTAGCGAAATATCCTTAAACATGTTTCAGTCTTTGGGGGTTCCTAAATAAAAACTTCAATTTTGATATGACCCCGTTTTCATAATTTTAAGCTAACCGTGGAAGTAGGCACACTTAAACTAGAAAGACCAAAGTTGCTAAAAGTCGGAATAGAAGGCCTTAATAGGCAGTCTACCAAGTGCATACCAAGTGTTGCAATGTTGCACCAGAAATTATTTTGTACTTAAACTAGGTAGGTAGGTACGTACCTATACCCTATATGTACTTACCTATATCTTATGTAGGTATAGTTTTATTTATGTAGGTTCTGCAACCTACTTGTTCATGGAAGAGCCATAAACTTTTAATTTAAACGTGAATTAACAGTCTAACCTACTGTACTAAAAAAACTGCAAAATACGTGATAGGTGAACCAACTCGGCGTTTTAAAGGAACATAAAGCGCACTTGTTTAGTGGCCAGTCCTACGCAGTAAATCTACCAGCGCACCGCTTTCCCTGCATTTAACTGCATTAACTTACATCCCGACCATTAAGTATACGTAAATAAACTTCTAAATTCGTCGCAACAACAATAAATTCTCTACTAAACGATCCAATACATCAACGGATTTATCTCCCTGCATTCTCGATCCCAAACGCATTTAACGCTTACAATTTGCATCAAATTAAAACGTTCCAATTTCAAAAGCGATTTGACTCCCTCGATCGATAACTTAGGGATATTTACAAGAAACGAGCTTACCTTGAGCGTATGTAAACAAATGCAGAGACACGAACAAGAAAATCCAGTTTTTGATCCCGAAACGGCACATCCCTGTCCGCCACATAGTTGCAATGCACTTTATGGACACTGTACGGGGGTTTCTAATTCATCGTTATCACATTTTCACTTAAAATTCGAAATTTTACGCTATATTTTCACACAGTAGTCGACAATAATGTTAGAAAAGTCGCCATTTTCGAGACAAGAGCCGGCAACACGCTCAGAAACAACTCAATAATGAAAGGGCAATGCCCGGAGCAAGTATAGCATGAAGTTATCGCGAGGCAAATCGCATTACGAACATGAGTGAAGTCTGCTACGAAACTAGGGATGGTTGTAATTTGTCTATAATAAATCGACCGATTATGTCATAAATCTAAATATCTGTTTAAAAAAAAAAATAGGTAACCGGCTTATTCTTACGTGAGTAAATCCTGTGTAATATAAATTAAAATGAAAGAAATTTATTGGAAGTACGGTATGAGTTGTACGCAAAGACTTTGTATACCCTAAAGGGAAGTATACAAAGTCCTTGGTTGTACGTTGTACAGTAACTTTTCTGTCTAGCATTATGTTACATTATCGTCGTCACAGAAAAGGGCTATACTCAAAACACAAACATCGTTTTTTTTTCATTTATTTGATGTACGGTCATTCGCTCGAGGTACAGAACGACTCGATTATTTTCAACTGTAAAATACTGAAGATTAGGCGGTATGGTTTTAATAGCTTGAGCCTGCTCAGTAATAGGTAAAACATAAAAATTAAATTGATGTCATTGTCAGAGTCAGACTTTGTACATGGCCTGTCAGTGTCAGCTCAAATCGGCGTCGTGTGTGTTGTGGTTTGTTGTTACGTTCCTATTTTTATTTATTTATCTTCTTTAACAATAAATAACATATAGTAAAACAAAGGAAAATAAATCCAAAGATCACATATATTCAAAACACTCAATTACCATGGAGTTGATATACTCAATGAGGCGTAAACCTTTAAAATGTGAACCACCACACTTCGACAGGTAAACACGATTACTTCTGTATTTCTAACTAAAATTTTGCCTTAATTGTTTAATAAAGTTATCCAAACTTTGTTCATGCTCCAAACAAGAATAACGTCCTAATTGACATGGTTTCCTGGTGTTTTCAGTTCAACAGACTCTGAGACAGTGCGACCCATCTGCACGATATCCACAGCCAACATCATAGCATTCTCGTCTCCGACGGAGCTGTCGGACGTGGACGGAGACACTTGGGGTGGGCACGTGTATGTGTGCGACCTGGACACACCCTGGAATAGCTTCAAAGTCGCCAGCACCTCGCATCCTGTAAGTTATTTCAATTTCTCGCTGCAGCTTCAGGTTAACAGCATTATGAAAAGGAATCCTATGTCTGCTCAAAGTTGGCAGGCTAGACTTTTGGCAACAATTCACCTGATTTTAAATGATGGTGTGGTTAAGGATGGAAAATGTCTTAGCATAGAACTGGCTCTTAAGTGATGCCGCTGTAACACACTGTTAGGTGCTTGGTGACAGATTTTCAACTTGAGGGTGATAGCTAGCCAGGTGGGCATCAGAAAGTGTCACCACAATGCCATCTATGATTGGCGTTTCAACATGCTAACCACAGCTCTCATTATTATTTTTATACTTAATAATAGGCTTACGTATGACCGCCAACTCACTAGATGTTAAGCGATGATGCGGTCTACGGTAGAGCACGCTTGCCTAGAAGAAACCGACTGCATTTAATTTTAACTAATGTATCTAATCCACAGTCTGTCTCCACTCAGTGCTGCTATATAGTCAATATCCGAGCCTCATCCATCACCTTCCGACATGTTTGACAATCTCTGACCAGGGGCCTGTTAATATGTCCCTACTTCGTCATTTATTTCGCGGATACACATTGACTATGTTGGTCCTTTACACTTAGGGATGTTACCGAGGTTCGATTCCGATTCCTAAACATCTAAACTTCTGATTAATATTACACGCGGTTATTACTCCAATCCGACTTCTAATAGTGCTAACAGACGCTCGAACGCGGCTGACCTCAACCGCCGTCTGACCAATGGGAGAGAAAGAGAGGGAAATATGATATTGTCACTCTTTCTCTCCCGTTTGTTGGACAGCGTCTGTTAGCACTATAAGACCTATAACGAGTTATAATGAATGTTTCAGGTGTCAGCGCTGGAATGGGACATAGAAGGCAGACAGCTGCTGATAGCGACATCGGTGGGGGAGGTGTCGGTGTGGTCCCAGAGAGAGTTCCTGCTGAATGACTGGCAGTGCTTGTACAGCGCATCATTCCCTGGTAAGACTTTACTGCTATAGTAACTTACATCATACCAAAGAAGATAGACTAAGGAAAGACAATGTTTTATTTTATTTTATTAATTTTACAAGGAAAACATACAGCTGCTAATTAATACAGTAGATATGAGATAAACAGTTACACAAAAGCCAAAAACATGTTTTCACTAATACAAACTAGAAATAGTGTAAAAGCCCCGTTGCAACACCAACTAGGGCCTGGATAGATAAATAGTAATTGGAAAACAAACATTCGAAGTCTTTACATCAGAGATAACAAACCAGTTACCAGAAAGAAAAAAATTAATAAACAAAATAAATGAATAATACAAATTAGAAATATATAAAACCTAATACAAATTAAATGGTTTTTTTATATATAATTTTAAGTTTTTATGCCATTTTATTTTTAGTGCTATCAAATTTCACTTTTAATGTGTCAATGAAGTTTTTGCGGATAAATAGCGGAACATGGCGCTGTAATTTGAGCGTGCTATAGGTTGTCTCGAACTTCCGTAAGCGCTGCAGTCAGATGGTTCTACAAATTACCGTAGCGCTAGTATCGCAGTCAGGTCATCAGGTATTAAAATAATGCAAAATACACACAATAAAATCCATTCATCATTATCAACCTATGATGCTCCCACTGCTGGGACACAGGCCTTCTCATAGATAGAGAGAGAGTAAGGACGGCCCCTAATCCACCATGCTGGCCCAGTGCATGTTGGTGAATGTCATATCTTTGAGCTTTTGAGGTTCTTGGACATACCGGTTTCCTTACGATGTTTACCTTCTCCGTAGTTGAGCGATGGCCTTGAAAGCGATTAATGCAGGGTCAAGGATCGAACCAGGTGTCGTCAGATTGTGAACTACACATGCTACCGCTTGGCCACCATCACTCTATCATCATTTGCCCACATCATCATCATCATCATTTCAGCCATAGGACGTCCACTGCTGGACATAGGCCTCCCCCATCGATCTCCAAAAGGGCCGGTTGGAAGCGACCTGCATCCAGCGTTTCCCTGCGGTCTCTTTTACGTTGTCTGTCCATCTTGTGGGTGGACGTCCTACGCTGCGCTTACCGGTCCGTGGTCTCCATTCCAGAACCTATCGGCCTCATCGGCCATCTGTTCTGCGTGATATGTGCCCTGCCCACTGCCACTTCAACTTGCTAATCCGGTGGGCTATGTCGGTGACTTTCGTTCGTCTACGGATCTCCTCATTTCTGATTCGATCTCGTAGAGAAACCCCGAGCATAGCCCTCGCCATAGCTCGTTGTGCAACTTGTATTTGGCCACATGGTTAAGTCTTATTCTCTAAAATTACTGAGTTCATCATTATAACTTCGTACTTATTCCAGGAGAACACATAATAAAAGCAGCCTTCTTCCACAACGGTCGGCGAGTGGTCGTTCTGGACAAGAAACCTGAAGCACCCATCACAGAACGCATTCAGATGCTCAGATCCACGCCCACACTTAAAGGATTTGGGTAAACAACAGACTTATACTAGCATAGACCCGCGAGTTCATTTACTTTGCATCTCTGAACTGTCTCAAGTATGATTAAAGCACCAACTAGCACACTGCATAATTCAGTTCAGTCTCCGTTATTCGCAGTAGCACATCAGACGTTAATACAAAAATGTCAAACTGAGTCCTATTAAACATAGTGAAACGCTACTGAGGCAGGCCGCAGGTTGCATCAGCCAGAAGATGTCCTCTGATGAACATAGGCCTCCCTCTTAGAACTCCACACTAAACAACAGCCTGCCTGGATGCCCGCGACTCTCACAATGTCGTCGGTCCATCAATCAATCAATCAAATCATTTATTTGCTAGAATACATTACATTGAGGTCTTAAAATTATTTTCGGTACACAGTATTCAGTCTGCATGCAGACGTGCAAATGTTCTTAAGCTAGATATATATTTATTTTATTGTTAGTTAGGTATATATTTTACGAAGTATTATTATATATTATTATCTTATTAAATTATATTATATAAAAAATTCCATAAATTCCTTAATACTATAAAAACAATTATTAATTAGCCAATCAGTTAGGGGGCGTCCATAAATTACGTGAGGTGTTTTTTTTAATTTTCTGCCCCTCCCTCCCCCCTGGTGAGATGTCGTGAGATTTTATTCAACCCCCTCCCCCATCCCCCAATCTCACGTGAGATTTTTCAAAATGTGAGTTTCTTACTTAAACGCGTTGGATTGTTATTGTAAAAAGAAAAAAACAAATTTGCTTCGTGCTTTTATTTACGACTAGTTAAGACTAGTAATCAATATTGCTGAGAGTTTAATTATAAGTGTAATAAAAATTTAACAATAGAATACTTAAATCGTAACTACTGTGATTAAAAAAAGAATATCTACTGTAATTCAGTCCATGGAGAATCATGCACGGTCTCAAGAGAGACTATTGGAACCAACATGTCAATATGATTTTCAGTAAAATCATCTGCTCCTTCAACTTCGTTCTGATCTAGCCACTCTAAGCCATTGGCACTTGCACAAAGTAACTCATTAGCTCGTCTTGTGACAATCCGTGAGGGTCGCACTTTGCGGAACATACGCGCTTGCTTAGCTAGGCAAAGGGTAAAAATGGAACCCTATTATCATAGAGAAATAGCTATTATAGCATGTACAATCTGGATTAAATGGACCAAAATAGTATAATTCTTATTTGTTTCAATCAGAAAAAAAATTGCGTGATATTTGCCGAGACCCCCCCTCTCTCCAACGTAAGATTAGATGAGATTTGACTCGACCCCCTCCCCCCCTTAAACACCTCACGTAATTTATGGACGCCCCCTTAATGCTTTTTTAAATTTATTACCGTCCAAAATTTTCAATTCTTTTGGTAGTTTATTATAAATGTATATGCATATATTATAGATTTTTTTTTGGTACAAGGCTTTTCTGACAGGAGGTTGATATAATAGGTTAGTGAATTTGGCTCTTTTTTGGCGGGTAATAACTTGACTTCGTTTTTGGAAATATACTGGTTGTTCCTTGATAAAAATACAAATGTCCCTAATATACATACAGGGCAAAGGAAGTATGTTGCATGTTTTAAATGGAGGTCTGCAACTGTCCATAAACCAAGCTCTGTTTATCACTCTAGTGGGAAGCTTACATACGCTATGTCTTCAGGTTCGTGGTCTCCACTCCAGAACCTTTCTTCCCCATCTTGATATCAATTCTGTGAGCGATGCCCATTGCCACTTTAAATTGCAAATAATAGTTATGTCGGTGAATCTAGTTTTTGGCGCATATCCTTGTTCCGGATTCTATCGTATTAAGAAACTCCGAGCATAGCTCTCTCCATTGCCCGCTGTGTGACTGAGTTTTTCCAAAAGGCCAACAGTTAAGGACCACGTCTCAGTACCTTTTGTCATCACTGGCAACACACACTGGTTAAAGACCCTTGTCTTTAGGCACTGTGGTATTTTTGACGAGAAGATAGTGACGGTGTTGACCATGGTGCTAACATGGAAACGCCACTCGCCCCATTCAACCCATCTGAAAACTGACCAGAACATCCGTTGCTTATCTTTTGTATAGGGGCGTAGCCTCCAGTGGCGCGTGTATCGTGACGGCGACTGGGCTGGTCGGGGTGCTACTGCCGCGAGACTCCGGAGCACCCGCCACCGCCACAGAGGCGCTCCGCCCCACGAGGGACCACGTCACTGCGGCCAGCATCGCTTACAAAAGTAAGTAAATAAATAACGCTTTACAATCGTAACTCCCCACTAAGAATCCCTGTCGGGGATTCCATGGAACCACATGAAGACACCCACACCAAAGAAGACATATTAGTACAAGACAAGTACAGAAGATTCACTCCGCAAAATCATTTAAATGAGTAGCGACTCTCGCTACTACACAATAAAGTGCAATTCAGGACGCGCGAGCGCTAACTACCTACAGCTATATTAACCTAGAAGTAGCCTCTCCGTCTATCGTGTAACTTTTGTCGCGTTATCTCTGTGTACCGCGCGGCAGGTCCGACAAGTCGATTTCTCAGTCAGATTTTTAAAGTACATCATTTGAACATCTGCCCAACCAGCAGGGTGATAAAACCTGCGCTGTGCCGCTTGTGTTTTTTTTTGTTGACCTTGGTTACAGAGTCGTTCAGTCGTGTTATTAAGCAAGTATACAGAGTATTAAATAACGGCAAAAAAGTCATAGTCACAGTCACAGTAAAGCAAAGTAAGACACGGTCAAGTCAAACTCATGCCCCAGTAAAGTCGTGGTGGCTACAAGAGGCTACTATGGAGTTTTGGAAACGACACAAAAAGACATTCCATGTTTCACCTCGTTATATTGTTTATCCACACTCGAGCACGTTCACGATCAATTAATAAATAATAATCCACCATTATTACACATTAACACTCGAAAATACACAAGTTTAGGAAAATAATTCAACGAGTCGACAAGTTTTTTCCACGTTGGCGCCAAAAACTCTGTGCCACTTGTAGATGAATTTTGTTGCCCCTGCCAGCCCACACAAACCAGCTGAGCTCCTTCAAATAACAGCACGGCTTCGGGTCACGTATATAACTGTTCCATCCAATGACAATATAACCACTTGATGCTCATCCTTTACCCTTCATAAGCCAAAGGTTCTAAAATGTCAACCTAAACTATTTCGAGCGGGGTCAATCCTAGGCGCGAATTGAATGAATGACTTTTGATTCTCCAATCACAAGCGTCGAGTCGCGTTGAGTCGCGTCGAGTCTCCAATCACAAGCTGCCCCCCGCGACCGACGTGGCATCATTTTACAAAAGGAAATTTTGACTACATGCGCGGTCAAGTGGTTATTATTATCCTTGGTTCCACCCCCATTTCGCCAGGTGTTGTAGTTTCTAGTACTTACTTACTTGTTACTTGTGTAGCGGGCATTTCCCGCAACTAGGCCATTCACTGGCCCATTTTGCGTCACCCGGCTGCAGCTAATTCAGCCACCCGGTCTCCTCCAGGAAAGCCAGCAGCTCGCTTATGCCGGCGCAGGCTTCCCAGAGCGTCCTCGGTGATCCGAGGATAGTGTTTTGTTGTTCTGCCACGCTGCTGCACTCCAGCAGCAAATGCGCGGCCGTTTCTTCAGTCTCCAGACATCCTCTACATAGGGGACTGTCAGTAACCCCAATTTTAAAAAGGTGTTTGTTTAAAAAAATTACCTGTGACAACCCCCACAATAGTCTCTAGTAACAATACATTGTGATTTCCAGACGGGAACCTGCTGATAGCGTGCATCTGCTCGCGGTCGGGCTCCGCGTGCGTCCGCGTGTTCATCTGTTCCGTGCCCCGCACTCGCGCTCCGCCCCCCGCCCCGCTCGCGCTGCAGCCCCTCCCCGCCACGTACATGCTGGGGGGAGACACTCCTGGTGAGTACACCATGTCGATACTGCATCTATACCATCATCATCAGTTAGTGTAAGCCGTTTGAAATAGAGTTCCTCCCGTGAGTTTTGATGAAGTGATGATCATCCTTCGTCATCTTTCATCTTTCGTATTCGGGGTTTCTCTACGAGATCGAATCCGAAATGAGGAGATCCGTAGACGAACGAAAGTCACTGACATAGCCCACCGGATTAGTAAGTTGAAATGGCAGTGGGCAGGGCACATAGCACGCATAACAGATGGCCGATGGGGCGGAAAGATTCTGGAATGGAGACCACGGACCGGTAAGCGCAGCGTAGGACGTCCACCCACAAGATGGATAAAAGAGACCGCAGAGGAACGCTGGATGTAGGCCGCTTCCAACCGGCCCTTTTGGAGATCGATGGGGGAGGCATATGTCCAGCAGTGGATGTCCTACGGCTGAAATGATGATGATGATGATGATCATCCTATCATGGTACCACTGCTTGGACACAGGCCTTCTCTCAGAGAGAGGATCATCATCATCAGCCAGAAGACGTCCACTGCTGAAAATAGGCCTCCCCCTTTTACCTCCACACTGAACGACAGCCTGCCTTTTGCATACACTGGATGCCAGTGACTCTCACTATGTCGTCGATCCATCTAGTGGGAGGCCTACCTACGCTGCGTCTTCCGGTTCGTGGTCTCCACTCAAGAACCTTTCTTCCCCATCGGTTATCGGTTCTTCGAGCGATGTGGCCTGCCCATTGCCACTTCAACTTGCAGATTTTAACAGCTATGTCGGTGACTCTGGTTCTTTGGCGAATATCCACGTTTCGGATTTTATCCCGCAAAGAAACTCCGAGCATAGCTCTCTCCATTGCCCGCTGAGGAGAGAGAGGATGCTGGGCCCTAATCCACCATGCTGGCCCAGTGCATGTTGCTGAATGATTGATTTATTAACTCATTATTATTCACACCATTAAATTTGATACAAAGGACAAAAAACTCTTTAAAAACTAGTGTTACAACTGGCAGCCTTATCACTAAAAGCGATCTCTTCCAGGCAACCTTAGGATGCAAAGGATTTATAGAAGACGGGGTGTGCAATAGAGGATACCATGTCGATATAGGAATGTCCTTGAACTTTTAGGTTCTTGGACATACCGGTGTCCTTACAAACGTGTTCCTTCATAGCTGTTGAACGATGACATCAAATGTTTATTTAAGTAGTAAATAAGTTATTGGTGCTAGCCCGAGGATCGAACCGGGTGCCATCAGATTGTAAAGCACACATGCTACCGCCTGACCAACATGACTTGCATCGCTTTATCTTTATACTCTGGCCGTGCACTGGAAGCAGTCCAGTACGCTTAGTCCCAGATATGATAGTTAACGAAAACTTTTTTCGTTTACGTATTGTTCCATACATTTTAGTAAAGCGCCTCTATCGGAAACGTGGAGGAACTAAATTTGGCAGTCATCGGCGGTATAGATTGCTTCAATACCTTTTAGCCCAGCAATGTATGGAACAAGACGAAAATGAAAAAAAGTTTTCGTAAACTAATTCAAATCTGGGACTAAGGGCACAGCCTTGTTGACAATGGTCCACTGAAGAGGTGACCTTTTTGTGCCACTGGACTCACGTTAACACTGCTTTTGCACGACGTCTCCCAGACTCCAAATACCCATTATCTAATTTTATCATTTAACATCAGGCTAGTTGGCGGCCAAGCGCAAGCCCATAATTTATTTAAAAAAAAAAAAAAAAAAAAAAAAAAAAAACGTTCTTTGTGCATTGGGATATTCCTATGTCCAGCAGTGGGCATATAGGCTGATGATGATGATGACGTATGTGTATAATCATTTCAGTGTCGATATCGTGGTCGCTACGTGAGGACACCGACTCTCTGCTCATAGCGGGCTCCACCCTCACGTTGTGGAAATGCACGGAAAGAGCGCACCCTGTACATAAACTACTTTCAAAAGGTATGTCTTACTTAACAATACCTAACTGTATAAACAGCGGCGTCGTGTGGCGGGTCGTCCTCTTCCCTCAAACATGGCGAGGAGAACGATGGCTGGCACACGCGTCAACTCGAGAACGGGTGCTGCTTGCGGGAGCTGGGACCTTACGGACAACAGCTATTGCGGCACATAATCCGCTCAGTTGGAAAATCACGCGAACGTGAACCTTATCGCGCCCGGATACGGTCTGCGGTCGCGTGATTTTCCAACTGAGCGGATTAGGTGCCGCAATTAGCTGTTGTCCGTAAGGCCCCTGGACTGCTCTAGGCTCGGTTCCTTTGTCTTGCTCAAACTTTATTTTGTTTTATTAGGATAATTTAAGATAAAGTTGTGAAGTGCGGTAAAAAAGAAAGGGAGAGAGAAAAAAAATGCGATATTTCAATACTCAATACTCAATCATTTATTGCATAATTATTATGAAGTTCACATACAGATGTTAGGTAGCATGTTTAAATTAGGTAATACATAACAATAACCCTGATTGGGTATGGCAATATAGTGCGGAGCGGATCGATTTATTCCATAATTGATTTATCTTCTAAATACTCGTTTAAGCTATAGTAACATTTTGCTAGCAATATGTTTTTTTTTTTTTGTAGTTTTGACAAATTTATTTTCATTTTCTATATCCTTTATCTGTACTGGTAGTTTATTATATATTTTGACGGCCATTGGATTTGGGCCGGAGCTATGCATTGATAATTTAGATGTCGGTAAGATTAATTTATGTTTGTAGGTAGACCTTATTCGATAGTTTCGGTTTTCAACTAATTTTTTAAAAAAATGTGGGTACTTTCTAACAAATTTACAGTTTTCAAATATATATAGAGAGGTGACAGTTAAAATTTTATATTGAATAAAATATGGTCTATGAAAATTTGGTATACTGATGTCTGGGAGTTTGATATTGGCGAGGATACGGATGCATTTTTTTTGGACAACAAAGAGATCTGTGGCGTCTACACTATTGCCCCAGAGAGTGATGCCATAGCTGAGCCACGAAAATGCGTATGCGTAATAGGCTGTTAAAGCTGTGTCTAAATTAGTAGCTCGGCGTAGTTCCCTAAGTGCGTATGTGAAACTTGACAATTTGGTTTTTATTTTTTTAATGTGACTTTTCCAATTTACATGCGTATCAATGTCTATGCCTAGTAAATTAGCTGCGTCTACACATTCTAATTTAATATTATTATATGAAAAGTTTATGTCAAGAGGGGCTTTTTGGTGGGGTCTAAATTGTATGATTGCTGTTTTTGAGAAGTTTAAGTCAAGGTTGTGGTCGGTCATCCAATTAATTATATTATTAAACATGTCAGTGAGATTTTCATTCAAATTATTATTATTATTACACGATGTCAAGATAGAGATATCATCTGCAAAAAGTACACAGGGTTCGTTAATTATTTTAGGAAGGTCGTTAATATAAATTAAAAATAAGATGCATGCAGCGACGCTTCCTTGGGGAATTGAATTATTAATTTGCGTTGGGGTTGATCTAGCTATATCTATCATACCAGTGTTAGGGTCAAAATTTTCAATTTCCACACACTGTTCGCGATTTTTTAGATAAGAGCTGAACCATTGGTGTGCTATACCGCGTATGCCTATACTATATAATTTATCTAAAAGTATGTCGTACTGAACTTTATCATATGCTTTCGTCATATCTAAAAGGATGCCAATTGCGTATTTTTTATCATTTATGGTGTTCAAGATTTCGTTGATTAATTTATATACTGCCAAAATTGTTGAGCGGTTTTTTCTAAATCCATTTTGAGCGTCATCGAGGATTTCAAATGTTTCGCAAAAAGAATTAAGACGTGTTAGCATTACCTTTTCAAAAATCTTTGAAGAGGTAGGTAGGAGTGCTATTGGTCTGTAATTACTTGGTTCTAATTTGGAAGATTTTTTATGTATTGGTTTAACTAGAGCTTTTTTCAAATGGTCTGGGAAGGAACCTTCTGTGAAGGATTGGTTGATCAGCAAGTAATACGGTAAAGTTAGTTCTTCAGCGCAGTATTTGATTAGGATTGGCGGTAGTTCGTCAACTCCGTAACTATATTTACTTTTCATGTTTTTGATTATTAAATATATTTCGCGCGGCTCAGCAGGACTTAAAAACATTGAGTTACTAATGGGCTGAAGTAGCGACCGGCCACGGGCTGCCGGCCTCCCTCCACCTACATTTCCTACGGATGCGAAGTACTCATTGAACGCATCTGCTACCTGTTGTGGTTCCGAAATTATTTTGTTATTTATTTTTAGTTTAATGTTATTTTTATGCTTTTTTATGTTTTTATTTGTGCGTTCTTTTATTATTTTCCACATTGTCTTAGTTTTATTATCCGCAGTTTTCATTCTGCGTATATATTCGTTTCTTTTTGATTTGTTTACTGTCTTTTTCAGCAATTTCACATAAGATTTATAGTGGCTAGTTAATGTAGGGTGTTTACAGTATGTTACAAGAGGTTTCAAAAGCCGCTTATTCCTACAGGAAGTTTTTATACCTCGGGTTAACCAATTATATTTTTTGTTTACATTCAGTTTTATTATTTTTTTAGGTATACAGCGGTCTAAGATTTCGGATAGTGTAGTATTGAATATTTTGTAATTGTCGTTTACCGTTTTTGTTGTATTAATATTCAAAATCTCGGTCCAGTTTATGTTTTTTAGTTCTTTTTTAAAACTGTTCATATTTTGTTTGTTAAATAGTCTTTTTTTGGTTTTCCATATCATGGGTTTGTTTTTGAAATCCAGCCCATCTTCAATATTTATATTAATGCCTAAATGATCTGAAAAACCGAAGTCTTGTACTGAAACATTTATTTTATTTTTATTAGAGTTAGAAAAAACAAGGTCCAAACAAGAAGCCGAAATACAGGTGATACGAGTAGGTTTATTTACAAATTGATTGAAATTATATTCTCGCATTAGGTCAAGTAATGAAATAGATTCTTTAGTGTTCTCCATTATATTTATATTAAAGTCTCCGACGATTATCATGTCTATTGAATTATATTTTTTTAATAGAAGTTCTAATAATGTATTAAGCTGAGTATAGAATAAATCGCTCCGCTTGTCATTCCAATAGATAGTTACTAGTAAAACATCGATCTTATGAATTAATATGGCACTAATTTCTATACAATATTCAATTGTCAGAGCCGTTATGTCCTTTATCTCTGTATACTCGAAGTCGTCACGTAATAGAATACAAGTTCCTCCCCCCCTTCGCTGTTGCCTACAGAATGCAGATGCTATATTGTAGCCGGTAAAGTCGATCAGTTGTAGTTTTTCTTGGGATAGCCACGTTTCTGTGACACAAAGTGCATGTATTGTTGAATAGTTGTCTTGTAAAAAAGCTCTATTTAATTACAAATAGTCAATAAAGATGGACTCATTAGTATTTAAGTTTAATTTAATTCTTGTTATTACGCCTAAGAGAAAAAATAATAACTAAAAAATTTGTATATGTCGAATTTCTAGTGTAATTCCGCTTCTATGTGCGTGTATTTCGCTTTTGTAGAAGCGGAATTACACTAGAAATTCGACATAAACAAATTAAAAAATGGACTTCCGCAAAGTTACGCCTGATTCAATCAACTAACTAAAAAAAATTGATATTTTTTATTAGAAGATATTTATATTTAAAAAATGAGCAAATAAAGGCATGGACCATTTTGTCCAAGGTAAAAATGTATCTAAAAAAAAAAATATTTATGAACACATGTTATTTTCTACTTTCACTATATAGAAATCTAGATCTTATGCCTCGATCACATGGCCCGAGAAGATGGACGAGACAGCAAAATTATGCTAGACCGAGAAAGTTGGGTGGACGAGTGAAGCTTACACGTTTTTTTTTCCGAGTCAGTCGATCAGTTAAGTTTCAACGCTGCAGACTAGCTAATCGATCGCAAAAAGATAATTGAGTGGCGAGTACGACCCGGGTATGTCCTAAAACTGCGACCAGAACCACCGGAGGATGGGCAGCAGCGTCCTGTTAGTACACGGTGAACGTACTGCGATCCCCAAGCCGCCTGCCTAGCGTGAGGATTATGGCAACACCCCTCTCTTAGAGGGAGGCCTTGTTCAGCAGTGGACATTTAATAGCTGATGATGTGTGAGTACGCATCGCAAATATAAATGCATGTTTTTACTTGCCGAGTGGGCAAGCGAGGCAGTGCAGGGAAGCGCGGGGGGGGGTACTCGGTCTAGTTTCGCTATTTAACTCGGCTGATGAGAAAAAATAAAAGAAGTGTTATAGCTACTGTTTCCCCTTTAGCACTGGTAACCCCTACCCCCCTCCCCCCACCCTGGTCGTCCATTTGATGACTTTTGATCATCTCGTTCACAGTTGTGTGCCGCTCTATATTGAAGTGTGTGTTTGTAGAACTAGTAAGAATATGTCAGTGTGTGCAATACGTATTTACCTCGCACCCTTCAGTTTTTGGCAGACTTTTTTCGGTACTAGCTCGAGCTTAAGATCTAAACTATACGGGGTGTAAGGGGAACACTCTCGAAGCCAAAAGAAGGTAAAGCTATAGAAAACGGTCATTGACACTCGACAAAATGTATGGAACAGCTGATTTTTTTCGCGATTTCAGGGTTGGTCGCATAGTAAAAGTTGTTCATAATGATGAGTACAATTACCTTCTTTTGGCTTCGAGAGTGTTCCCCTTACACCCTGTATGTGATCAAAGGTGATTCCATGAAACTGCTCTAAAATATGCTCTAAGCCAATGTTGTTCTGCCAGGTCCACTACAAGGCAGCACGACCCCGGGCGGAGGCCAGAAACCCGGCTCAGAGAGCTTTAATACTGTCGTGAGTTAATTATAATTTTATTATGGAAACTGACTTGGACATTAAAAAGTAAGTTTATTTTCTCCCCCCTCAATGTGAATAATACTATACCATATAAATAAACCGGCCAAGTTGCGAGTCGGCTCGTGTTGGACTGCCCAGTGGTTTCGGACAGTCCATTGGTCCCGGACTGTCTTGTGGTGCCGGACAGTCCGTTAATGCCAGTTTGTCTGTTGGAGCCGGACTGCCCGGTGGTCCCGGGCACAAGGCATAGAACGATAGGCACGAATAGAAGGCACACTCGACACTGTTCATCAACATTAATTATTATTATTTTTTGGTCGGTTCAAGCGCTCCACCTTGTCCCAACGTTGCCTACGCCCATGCCAGCGTGCTCCATCGTAGACCGCATCATCGCTTATATCTTCAAACAATTAACTGAAATGCGCGAGCGAGATACTCGAAGTATAGGTTCAGTAATAGTGCCTGTGGTTCCAGGTGTGGCAGAAGACGGCCGTGTGGCCGCTGGAAGGTGAGAGGGGCGTGTGCGTGGCGGGGAGCCGGCTGCCGCTGGGCGCTCCGCACGCGGTGCTCGCCACGCCGCGCGCGCTGCATCTCCTGGCCAGGGACACTCATCACGTGGTCAGTGTCAATCACATACATCATCATCAGCCAGAAGACGTCCACTGCTGAACATAGGCCTCCCCCTTTAACCTCCACACTGAACGACAGCCTGCCTTTTGCATCCACTGGATGCCAGCGACTCTCACTATGTCGTCGGTCCATCTAGTGGGGTCAATCACATACAAGACAACTAAATACAACGGAAATGGAAAGGAAAATCTGTTACCAGGCATTATGAGTGAACCTTGATTGAATATGCTTATTTAGATCAACGCGTCGAACTCCGCATTCAAAGAACTTGGACCTTACCTTTTTGGGTTAGGTCTCAAAGTTCTTTGTCCGCATCACAGCTGCTAACTGATTTCGAATGACTGACGTTTCGTTTATATGGGTGCAAATGGCTACAACAAGTTTCTAACAAAAATGCCTTGACAGCCGTTCTAATTTAAACAAAAAAAACTTTTCTGTGCTATAAATCGACGAGTGCCTCGAGATCCCTCACACGTTGGAAGCGGCCTGCATCCAGCGTTGCCCTGCGGTCTCTTTTAGGTCGTCTGTCCATCTTGTGGGTGGACGTCCTACGCTGCGCTTACCGGTCCGTGGTCTCCATTCGAGACCCCATCGGCCATCTGTTCTGCGTGATATGTGCCCTGCCCACTGCCATTTCAACTTGCTAATCCGGTGGGCTATGTCGGTGACTTTCGTTCGTCTACGGATCTCCTCATTTCTGTAGTGCAAGTACCGTTCTTTATCGATCGTCAAATTCGATAAAATGCCACAGAATCGATCATAGCTAGATCAAATGGCATTTTATCGAATTTGACGATCTCAACTGTCAAATTTGATGATCGATAAAGAACGGTACTTGCACTGCTGATTCGCAACATAAGCATATGAATATACTTAAGTTATATGATTATTTACGGGATATTTACCGTGGTAAGGTTGTGGAATGAGCTCCCGATATTTCACGACAGTGCACCTAACTTTTTAACTGTTCGACCAACCACCCGCATTCTTCAGTCTTCCCGTGAACATGGTGCATGTAACTGCGCCGAAATATCGGGAGCTCATTCCACAACCTTACCACGGTAAATATCCCGTAAATAATCATATAACTTTAGTGAACAACCGTGATAGTTTAAAACAATGAATATACTATTATTGCTTTAATAGCTTTTCACAGCTCTGTGGCCGTTTATCTCTGCTCATCTATCCCTCAGTGGAAACTCCCCCCTAAACATGAATTGTTACTATTCCAGCTGTGCAGTCGTCAGGTGGTGACGAGTGGCACCCCCGGGCTGGCCCCTGAAGCCCCCGCGGCTGCTGCATCGCCCCCCAAAAAGCCTAAATACGGTCCTGGTGGTTTGCCTGTGAGTACTTTATTTTAATAGCTAGAGAGCAGAAGTCTAGAAACGAAAGTGTCTTTTTCATGCCAATAAAAAAATATCGATGGGTGACACGCTCGTGTTACGAGTTAGGGTTCCGTAAAAAGATCAAGTATAAATATAAAAGCTTGTAATCCGTACGGCCAAGGGTTGGAACAACCTGCCCGCTTCCTTGTTTCCTGAGAGATGTAATCTGGGTCTGGGCCAGAGTGAATAGGTATCTTGTAAGTCTGCGTGCTTCACAAATCACATCACATCATCAGCCATTAAATGTCCACTGCTGAACAAGGCCTCCCTCTTAGAGAGGGGTGTTGCCATAATCCCCACGCTTGGCAGGCGGCTTGGAGATCGCAGTACGTTCACCGTGTACTAACAGGACGCTGCTGTCCATCCTCCGGTGGTTCTGGTCGCAGTTTTAGGACATACCCGGGTCCCAATGCGTGCTTCATCTACGACCACATCGTCGCTTACCAACAGGCGAGTTGGTGGTCAAACGCGGACTTATCCAAGAAAAAAAAAGTTTATTTTTATTTTTTAAGTATTGTTAATGTTTTCAGTGTGGAGCCCCGAGCGCCACGGTGTCGCACGTGGAGCTGTCCGCGCTGGGCGGCGTAGTAGTGTGCGTGGACACCCACGCGCAGCTTCACGTGTACAGACTGCCGCAGCCCTGGGGAGATATACGTGAGTTTTTACATCTAACTCTACCAATGACAACCCCCCTCCCCCCATCCTTTACCCCCGCGAGATGAAATAACATACATACATAGATATCACATTTTAAGTTTTTAAGCATTATCTTTTTCGAGCGGGGCAACTTCTAAATGAATAGAATTTTTTATTGTAATTTTACATGTATTAGATTTCTATAATTTTCCATAAATTATATGTCCTCCAAGTCGTTATCATCGATAAAATCAATGGAATTGATAATATCCATTGTTTATAGTAGATAAATACACAAGCAAAATGATTAAAATTAACAAAACTGAGATAGACACGTCTTAAAACAAGGGATTCATCATCAGCCAGAAGACGTCCACTGCTGAACATAGGCCTCCCCCTTTAACCTCCACACTGAACGACAGCCTGCCTTTTGCATCCACTGGATGCCAGCGACTCTCACTATGTCGTCGGTCCATCTAGTGGGAGGCCTCCCTACGCTGCGTCTTCCGGTTCGTGGTCTCCACTCCAGAACCTTTCTGCCCCATCGGTTATCGGTTCTTCGAGCGATGTGGCCTGCCCATTGCCACTTCAACTTGCAAATTTTAACAGCTATGTCGGTGACTCTGGTTCGTTGGCAAATATCCACGTTTCGGATTTTATCGCGCAAAGAAACTCCAAGCATAGCTCTCTCCATTGCCTGCTGAGTGACTCTGAGGTTTTCCAAAAGGCCAACAGTATTTAACATATAAATATAAAACAAGGGATTGGGTCTGTTTAAATTAAAGGAATGGTTAAGGCATATTTAACTTTAGACGAGTGCTAGACGAGGATTTGTGGTGCGACATTTGTGAAACATCTGCAGACCAGATGTCTAAAGCGTTCTTAAATCTTTTGTAGTAAGACGGAAAATATTTATAAATAAAGATACCTCCCACAAAGAAAAATATGGCTGGTAAGAGGTTGTCTGGAAGAAATCGCTTTAGGCGATAAGGCCGCCCATTATACTGCCGTCTATTTGTTTTTTATGTTAGTTTAAGTTTCATTTGTATTTTCGGTGTGTAATAAACAAATATTGTATTGTATTGTATTGTATACCTCTACTCCACTTGGTCGCTTTGCTAAGGTATTATTTATTGGTGCTCCAAGTCTACCTCATTATTGGCAGTTTGTTTAATACCTTGGCTGTACGGATTAAAAACATAGAATCAAAACGTTTGGTTCGTGTCCGAGGAAAGTCCAGAGTATTGTATGGTACTGTAAGCAACATGTGTTGTTCCAGCGACGCCGATGTCCATCCAGCACGCGACCACGCTGCTGGAGTACTCCATGGTGTCCGGGTACGACTGCCTCGACATACTGCTCACTCTCAAGCACAACATCATAGAACCACTCTACGAGAGGTGAGCTGATCTTCTAAATATATGTCATCATCGTCACTCTCTGCTGGAGTACTCCATGGTGTCCGGGTACGACTGCCTCGACATACTGCTCACTCTCAAGCACAACATCATAGAACCACTCTACGAGAGGTGAGCTGATCTTCTATATATATGTCATCATCGTCACTCTCTGCTGGAGTACTCCATGGTGTCCGGGTACGACTGCCTCGACATACTGCTCACTCTCAAGCACAACATCATAGAACCACTCTACGAGAGGTGAGCTGATCTTCTAAATATATGTCATCATCGTCACTCTCTGCTGGAGTACTCCATGGTGTCCGGGTACGACTGCCTCGACATACTGCTCACTCTCAAGCACAACATCATAGAACCACTCTACGAGAGGTGAGCTGATCTTCTATATATATGTCATCATCATCATCACTCTCTGCTGGAGTACTCCATGGTGTCCGGGTACGACTGCCTCGACATACTGCTCACTCTCAAGCACAACATCATAGAACCACTCTACGAGAGGTGAGCTGATCTTCTATATATATGTCATCATCGTCACTCTCTGCTGGAGTACTCCATGGTGTCCGGGTACGACTGCCTCGACATACTGCTCACTCTCAAGCACAACATCATAGAACCACTCTACGAGAGGTGAGCTGATCTTCTATATATATGTCATCATCGTCACTCTCTGCTGGAGTACTCCATGGTGTCCGGGTACGACTGCCTCGACATACTGCTCACTCTCAAGCACAACATCATAGAACCACTCTACGAGAGGTGAGCTGATCTTCTATATATATGTCATCATCGTCACTCTCTGCTGGAGTACTCCATGGTGTCCGGGTACGACTGCCTCGACATACTGCTCACTCTCAAGCACAACATCATAGAACCACTCTACGAGAGGTGAGCTGATCTTCTATATATATGTCATCATCGTCACTCTCTGCTGGAGTACTCCATGGTGTCCGGGTACGACTGCCTCGACATACTGCTCACTCTCAAGCACAACATCATAGAACCACTCTACGAGAGGTGAGCTGATCTTCTATATATATGTCATCATCGTCACTCTCTGCTGGAGTACTCCATGGTGTCCGGGTACGACTGCCTCGACATACTGCTCACTCTCAAGCACAACATCATAGAACCACTCTACGAGAGGTGAGCTGATCTTCTATATATATGTCATCATCGTCACTCTCTGCTGGAGTACTCCATGGTGTCCGGGTACGACTGCCTCGACATACTGCTCACTCTCAAGCACAACATCATAGAACCACTCTACGAGAGGTGAGCTGATCTTCTATATATATGTCATCATCGTCACTCTCTGCTGGAGTACTCCATGGTGTCCGGGTACGACTGCCTCGACATACTGCTCACTCTCAAGCACAACATCATAGAACCACTCTACGAGAGGTGAGCTGATCTTCTATATATATGTCATCATCGTCACTCTCTGCTGGAGTACTCCATGGTGTCCGGGTACGACTGCCTCGACATACTGCTCACTCTCAAGCACAACATCATAGAACCACTCTACGAGAGGTGAGCTGATCTTCTATATATATGTCATCATCGTCACTCTCTGCTGGAGTACTCCATGGTGTCCGGGTACGACTGCCTCGACATACTGCTCACTCTCAAGCACAACATCATAGAACCACTCTACGAGAGGTGAGCTGATCTTCTATATATATGTCATCATCGTCACTCTCTGCTGGAGTACTCCATGGTGTCCGGGTACGACTGCCTCGACATACTGCTCACTCTCAAGCACAACATCATAGAACCACTCTACGAGAGGTGAGCTGATCTTCTATATATATGTCATCATCGTCACTCTCTGCTGGAGTACTCCATGGTGTCCGGGTACGACTGCCTCGACATACTGCTCACTCTCAAGCACAACATCATAGAACCACTCTACGAGAGGTGAGCTGATCTTCTATATATATGTCATCATCGTCACTCTCTGCTGGAGTACTCCATGGTGTCCGGGTACGACTGCCTCGACATACTGCTCACTCTCAAGCACAACATCATAGAACCGCTCTACGAGAGGTGAGCTGATCTTCTAAATACATGTCATCATCATCGTCAGCCCTAAGTGACTCTCTGCTGGGTATGAGTCTAGAAATAAGGATTTTTTTCGTATCGCTAGTATCGCAGTCAAGTTTCGCAACATTTCAAGAGAATAAAGAAAAGCGCCATCTACTGGAATGGGTGGCACTTCTGTTGAAATGTTGCGAAACTTGACTGCGATACTAGCGCTGCGGTAATTTGTAGAACCCTTTCGTACGCTATCTGACTGCAGCGCTTACGGAAGTTCGAGGCAACCTATAGCACGCTCAAATTACGACGCCATCTAAGTTTATAACGTTTTTAGGCAAATTTCCGATCTACGCTTTAATGTTCCGCTATTGTAAGAGTTGTACCCCAATTGTAAGAATGGCACGTCAATACAATGGTTTGTTAATAAATAATTCTGATTTAGATATATTAGTTCCTAAGTTTAGTAGTTACGTAAGAACTATGAAGGATATCCTCCGTCTTAGTCCTAAAGATTGTTCAGACGCAGCAGCTGTATTGCGTCTGAAGAGTCCATCTCATGTTTAATTATTTTTGTTCTTTTGTTTTAGTTTTTAGTAAAATGTTTTGCCATCTTGGAGGTGCCCATCAGCAAGCTCATTGCTATGTGGATGGGTACTTTCATCACGTTTGTCTATTTTTTTTTTGTATACACATGTTTTGGGTGACAATCCAGTTCAGATTTTTTAAGGATTTAATTGATTGTTATATGTTTTGTGTATCTAAATAAATAAAATAAAGTCTTTCCTCTTAGTTTATCTTCCTTTGTTACATTGTGGTACTTTCCCAGGTTGACGGAGACGTTCCAGCGGCAAGCGCCTGCGTTCCAGCAGTATTACTACCACAGCTGTCTGAAACTGAAGATAGCTCTGTGCAGGTCAGTGCTTTCTGATTCATCTATCTTCTCCTTCCTTGTATGCACTGTGCGCCTTGCAACAGGACCTTTAAGACCAAATGTGCTTTGAATTTGACGATTCGTCCTGACGAATATTCAAAAGTAGATCTTTAAAATCAATTTAAAATAAAGATTATTTATTTGCACAAAACACGAATAAATCATACACACACTTAAAAACGCATGCACAATAGGTGGGTTAAAATATTAGTCACTTTGTATCATGTTTTGCCTAGTTTGTAGGCGTACAAATCTAGAGAGATGGTATAAAAATACCGTAAGAATTATTTATATAAAAAAGTATTAATTAAAATAACTGTCGATATAATTTCAAAAGTTCCGGTATAATGTTATAAATTTTTAGTTATAGTTATAGTCAACTGAATTAATTTGACATTATTTCTTTACATTATAAATGTTCTTGAAATATTTTATTCGGGTGTGTTCACCGATACACGATTAAACAAATTTGGCTAGATAGAAGATAATCGTAAACTTTCCTAAAAAACACCCGTTTTTACGTTCCCTTCGATGGATGGAATCAACTTCATCCAAAAACTTATAGAAGATATGTTTATTTAAAAAAAAAATTGTACTCCTAACAATCATTCAAATTTGAATTTGAATTTGAATTTGCATTGAATAGGCTCCGCAACTACTGAACCGATTTATAAAATTCTTTCACTGTTGGGATGCTGCACTATCCCCGGTTGACATAAGCTATATATCCCGGCTTCGCCCGTGCGAAGCAGGGGCGGCCTACTAGTAGAAAATAAAAAAAAAATAATTCTCACGGGTTCAAACCCCGGGCCCGTACCAATGAGCTCTTTGGAGCTTATGTACGGAATTTCATACCACTGGCTTTTCGGTGAAGGAAAACATCGTGAGGAAACCTGCATACCTACGGAGAAGGAATTCAATAGCGTATGTGAATCCACCAACTCGCAACTGGGCCAGCGTGGTGGATATGGCCCAATCACCCTTTCAGGGGTAGACTAAAGTCCAGCAGTGAAGTGAAGACCCCGGCCTAGCTATAGCGACAAAAAAACTGTTTAAAATTAGTATTTCCTGCCATAGGTGAAACGTACCACGTACAAACGTATTATGGTGCATGTTTCCAGACAGTTTTTTTTTTTAAATTATAAATAGGCTTGCGCTTGGCCGCCAACTCGCCTGATGTTAAGCGATGATGCGGCCTACGATGGAGCACGCTTGCCTAGAAGAAACCTAGTCACTCTCGACTTGAAGATCTATCGGGGAACACCCACTCAGCCAGCGAATTCCACAGACTAGCCGTTCGCACAATAAATGTGGAATCAAATCGCTTCGTATGGGTTCTCGGAATATCAATCATAAAGCGGTGTCGATTATTCATGCCCACTCTGGCAGTCCGATAGAAAAATGGGCAGGAGGGAATCAAATCATGCAGATCTGTAGCACAGGTAGATCTGTAGGTGTTTTAGTTGTGTTGTTTTCTCTCTGAGAGGAGGGCTGTGTCGCAGCAGTGGGAAGGGAACATGCTAGGCTGATGACGATGGTTTTCCCAGACTGTCCCCGTCCCTGCAAGCGAGCGCGTCCTCCCTGACCTGCGTGCAGATGTGTTTCGCGACTCTGGCCGCGTGCAGCGCCGCGCTGCGGGACGAACGGAGTGACGCGCCGCCCATTGAAGACGACGACGACAAGGTATGCGCTAACCGGGGGGGGGGTCATTACCATCCCCCCACCAACCTCCCCCCCGGTAATAACACAACAGAAACACCTGCCTGGAAACATGCACCAGAATGGGGGGGGCAGAACCCCCATGACCCCCCCCCCCCCCGGTAATAACACAACAGAAACACCAGCTTGGAAACATGCACCATAATACGGGGGGGTCATGACCCCCATGACCCCCCCTCCCGGACCACTAATAAAAAAAATTGCCCAGCTTTGTGAGGCACCACTCAAGGGCATAAAATGGCATCATCATCATCATCCAGAAGACGTCCACTGCTGAACATAGGCCTCCCCCTTTAACCTCCACACTGAACGACAGCCTGCCTTTTGCATCCACTGGATGCCAGCGACTCTCACAATGTCGTCGGTCCATCTAGTGGGAGGCCTTCCTACGCTGCGTCTTCCGGTTCGTGGTGTCCGCTCCAGAACCTTGACCTTAAAATGGCAAACCCTGGCATAATGGCTTACTTTGTGTCATAAATTAAATTTTCTTTTTTCCATTCTTTCTCTTCATCATATCGGTTCGTAAGAAATGTTTCTAACATAAGTACTGTAAAAACATTTTAACAGAATATGAAACCGACGAAAAAAAAAAGCGGAAAATAAAAATCTTTTTACTCCCAACAACTAAGACCCTAAACTAATGGAACTAATATGTCGGTGCCAAACAAACAAACTCCGTCTTTTCGTCAGGTAAAAATGTTGTTATATCCACAGAACCTGTTGGCGTTAGAAGCGAAGCCGGAGCTGATCTCTGAAGCGCTGCCACTAGCGCCGCTGCGGCTCGGGCTGCAGCGTGCGAGGGACATAGCGCTCACTTGCGCCGCGCAACTGGCGCAACATCACTCGCACGGGTACATATCACACTTGTATTATAAACCTGCACCGCTGGACAGGCCACCTCTCAAGAAGGCGTGATAGTGACTACCACCTGATCGTCTGCCTGATTAGTGAGTTCCAGAAGTGACTCCGCGGGCAGGTCGTCCCTCTGATAGTAAGTAAGCAAAAGTAAGTTCTTTATGGGGTAAAAGATTTTCCGAAAGGTGGGAGAAAGTTGTATGTGTATATAAAAGGTAGTTGTATAGTTTTAGTCTGTGGTGCAGGTACGAGATATGGTCGGAGCCGGCGGCGCTGGCGGCGCTGCGCAAGCTGGTGGTGGTGTGGCGCGCGTGCGGCCGCGGCGGGGACGCACTGTCGCGGCTGCTGGCGCGGCTCACGCAGCATCCGCCCAGGCACGACCTGCGAGGTAACACGCACTTCATACCATGCGGCCGCGGCGGGGACTATACTCATCATTTCAGCCGTAGGACGTCCACATAGGCCTCCCCCACTTTGGCGGATCCAGGGTTGAGGCCATGGGGGCCATGGCCCCCCCAAAACACCTAGATATTCCATACATTCGACTCAATTTTTCGATTTGATTCCTTCGAACCTTGTCAGAATGCTCCCCCCCCCAAAATGAAATCCAGAATGGCTCCCCCCAAAATGAAATCCTGGATCCGCCCCTGCTCCACCATCGATCTCCAAAAGGGCCGGTTGGAAGCGGCCTGCATCCAGCGTTTCCCTGCGGTCTCTTTTAGGTCGTCTGTCCATCTTGTGGGTGGACGTCCTACGCTGCGCTTACCGGTCCATGGTCCTCATTCCAGAACCTTTCGGCCCCATCGGCCATCTGTTCTGCGTGATATGTGCCCTGCCCACTGCCACTTCAACTTACTAATCCGGTGGGTTATGTCGGTGACTTTCGTTCGTCTACTGATCTCCTCATTTCTGATTCGATCTCGTAGAGAAACCCCGAGCATAGCCCTCTCCATAGCTCGTTGTGCGACTTTGAGCTTGCTTATAGGCCCATAGTGAGAGACCACGTTTCAGTGCCGTATGTCATCACTGGTAACATACACTGGTCGAACTGGGGACTATACTATTTATATTAAAAAATATACACCGATAGTAAATAAATATATAACCATTGTTACATATACCTATAAATATGTAACCATTATTTATATGTCAATCAATTTAATTTGTTTTAAGGTCCGACGAGACAGGTTTTGTCCTAGTGTGGGGGGACCAATAGTAAAATTTTTTTTTTCAAGTGTTACTTTTTGAGCAATCATCATCATCATCAGCCAGAAGACGTCCACTGCTGAACATAGGCCTCCCCCTTTAACCTCCATACTGAACGACAAACCTGCCTTTTGCATCCACTGGATGCCAGCGACTCTCACTATGTCGTCGGTCCATCTAGTGGGAGGCCTACCTATACTGCGTCTTCCGGTTTTGAGCAATAAAAATCTTTATTTCTTTAAATTGTGTAGACGAGTGCAGCGCCCTCGGGCTGCAGTCCAACGCGCCGCGCGTGTGGGAGTCATTACCGCGCTGCACCGTCGCGTCACCCCACGGGAAACCCACCCCGCTATATGTGAGTTACCTAAGATCCCCTGTATATGGCAACTGCGTCAATCATGCGGAGCCAAAAGCCCCAACACGGGGAAGAAGAAAAAAAAAATAAGATCCCCTGGAGTTTTTGGCGCCAATCTGGCGGCACTATTAATTTTCTCTATGAAGATTTTGGCGTCGCACTCTTGTGCATTTGCCAGTGTCAAGTATTAAATTACTATCGTTTAATGAAATGTAGTCTAACCAGTCAGTCACAGTGAGAGTCTAGCAAGTTAGTCACGGTCAAGTCAAAGTCATGCCCTAGCAAACAGGGGCGGATCCAGGATTTCATTTGGGGGGGGGGGGCATTCTGACATTTCTGACAAGGTTCGAAGGAATCAAATCGGAAAATTCAGTCGAATGTATAGAATTGCTAGGTGTTTTGGGGGGGGCATGACCCCCATGCTAATCCCCCCCTGGATCCGCCAATGCTAGCAAAGTAGTGAAGACTTTACATGAGCCTTCTATGGAGCTTTGGGAAACAACACGAAAATACATCTTTCGCCTCGTTATATCAGTTTTTCCACGCTCTAGCATGTCCACGAACACTTAATAAATAATAATCCACCATTATTACGCATTAAAACTCGAAAATACACAAGTTTAGGAAAATTATCAATAGAGACGATTTGGTTTTTCGTGTTGGCGCCTAATTACATGTCTTGTAATTCTTTTGAAACATGAATGTCAAAGAGTCAGTAATAGTGCTGAGGTAAATATGTGATGAAACTTTAAAAACCGGTAAAATCGAAAAATTTCTTTGACAGCTGGAATATGAAGTAGAACCGGAATACTTACGGTACACACCGGAGGCGCCCGCATATGCACAGTCTGAAAATGTGCCACCACTAGCTATGGATTCAATACGGTATGTGTTTCTTTATGGGGCTTTACAAATAATTAACAAGATATCACTTTAACAGCTTGACTGTTTCTTACCATTATTTACACTCCTATCTGCGGTACTAGAGCAACTGCCAATATGTCAGAGCCAGAGCTCCCCCCCCCCCTCCCGCTCCGCTTATTCTAGGAGCTGTCTCTGGTAAATGGGGAAATTGACAATACACCCAAACAGGACGACAATGTTGAACTTCTCGCTCCCCACCGCCAATTAAATAGGTTCTATAGTTTCGTTCTGTTTTGACTGGATTTTTAACAGCTTTGCTTTGGCTAAATGTATCAAAAATGGCAATGCAACTTTGTAAATCGAATATTATTAAAATATTTTACACTGATATAGACGCTCGTGCACTTGACTAAGAACCTCAGTGTTTCTAACTATGTATACCAAAATAAAGACACCGCAGTCTTTCATATGTATTGCGAAAGTAACTGTCAAAATAGCGATGGTCGCTAGTGCCTCATTTTACCGACCTGCGACCAGTCATAATACCGATCTCTGCGTATACGTATCGTGTGTTAATTATTATATTATCCATATCCAGCTACATGTACCTCGGCGGAGGTGCGGCAGCCGCGCGGTGGCGTGCATGCGGACGATGCGGCGCGCGTGCCCTACCTGCTGCGCACACGCAGCGGCACCCGTTACAACGCGCGCACGACGCTAGGTTCCTGCCTACTTGCAGGTACATACTATTATTAGCAGGTGGAGAATTCTGCACCCCTCGCTTCTAAGCTTGCTTCGAGTGAGAGTGGGAGCGTCCATCTCGTACGTCCTACTTTCACAACTGCCACGAACGTAGTCCCCGATCTCTAAAACATCAATAATCTAACTAACACGATCCTTTCATTAGATAAGTACTTTTTTATTTGCATTATCCTCAGAGCAAATAAAAATACAGAGTCCCTACGGCGCACTGCCTAAGTGACGCCAAAATCGCTTCCAAAACTACGTGAATTTCTTGTCAGAACGTCGTACTGAAAACATCCGTTTTAAAAAGAAACAATGACTTCTTGCAGTGTTAAGAACTGTAAAAACAACACAAAATTAAATAAGAAGAAGGATGGAATATTTCCACACTTAAGTATTTATATTATCACTTATTTTGATGAATTACACGACACGAACTTCGACTACGCACACATGTTTTTCAAAAAGTGCTTTCACTTTTCGTGTTCGCGGTAGTCACTCTGTATTTTTATTTGCTCTGAGGCATTATCACATTTTTTCTATGTAATATATTTTCCCGTATAATTTTATTTGGCAATCTAAATATTTATCTTATGTTTTTACACTTTCAGATGTGGCGGGAAATGGTCGCTATGCAAGAATACGTGAAGAAATCTCTTTGATTTGGACAGCTGGAAAGATTATGTTGACTATTAGTTTACACTATGTCAGTGAAGTTGTAATAATGTATAGAAGTTGTTCTAGTGTATAAGTTTTATTAAAATTAATATAATATGTAAGTATGAAATAAATATTAAATCAAACAGACCATAACATTTTGTTGTATTATTTGTCAAAATAGTACTTTGCCGTGTAAAGGGGCCAATGCACTCCCAAAATCACTTCCGCTGTTAGGAACCTCGAGTGTGTAAGTTTATTTACATTATAACTTAGTCCAAGCATTTATTTTCTCTGACAGTTGCAATCTTAAAAAACCTGGATAAAAACATTTCTAATATATTACCGTACTACAGTATATGTTTGAAAAACTTATCGAAAGTGGTCAGAAATCGTGGTTTTCATTGTTTTTTTAGTGTTATTGCAGCTGTCCAGATCAAATAATAGCTTCGGTAAAAATTACAGCAGGACAATCGCGCTAAAAAATTACAGACGAATCGTCGACGAAACACAAACGCTCCACAACTTTTGGTCGATTTCGTATCGGCGCAAAAAAGTTGATATTTTCTAACTTTATCACAAACGTTCGTTTGACAGCGTCTACGTCCCAACTGTGATCGGGTTGCGTTTTGTCATTGGTTAAAATCATTAGCGCGATACGAAATCGACCAAAAGTAGTGGAGCGGTTGCGATTCGTCAACGATTCGTCTGTAATTTTTTAGCGCGATTGTCCTGCGCTGTAATTTTTACCTTTGAAACAGACAGTAGGTACGACTATCATTACAATACTAGGTACTCAGCAAAGTCAGAGCTTTAATTCATTCATTCAACATAATTATAAGAGGTAGCTCAAAGAGAATAAAACCGCTATCGAGGGTGGGACCCATGGGACTTCCATAGAGAAAAATATGTGTAAAATTGGCGACGCCTATAAAGAAGGAGACAAGAAGCTAAACAAGACAAGCTTATACGTTATGGTATTATAAAAAACGTAAAAGTTTATTTTCGCACCAGTTTTATACATTCGAAATTTTTTATTGAACAGTTAGCTCTGAGAGTGAGCTGCAACCATGGCTGCAACCACGCTGCAACCCTGTCAACGCTATTCAATAGATTGATTTATGTTCATCGAAAAAAGATTAGTGAGAAAATCGATGTAATCGGAAAAAACCGGTAATGACAAATATATTTTATCTGTCAAAGTTGCAGCAGCTGGTCACATCACTAGACCGCGGAGAATCGTAAAATCGTTTGTGAAGCGTTTTTTGCTGCGACTGCGTTGTTCAATTCTTTGTAAAATCTCTAATTCGTAACCAACGATACGATAATTTCTAACGTTTTAACTCTAAAAAGTATATTAATTATCTAAATGGCAGACAAAAAAGGTATTTATGCATTTCAATTGCTATTTTCTTTGTTCCTTCCTGAGTAATAAATTGACATGTGTAACGTCATTTAGGGTCCTTGAAATGGGTAGTTTACGCTGTAATTATTGATAATTTAATATAAAACTAAGATTTGTAGCCGTGGAGGGTAACAATTACATGATCCAATTGATTTTGTGCATCTCGCGATGTCCGCCGTACAAGATCGATAACTCTTGTCTGATTTCCAAGATGGTTGCTTTGCTCTTCTGGTAGGAAGGCGGGACCGAAGCCTGCAGTTTCTAATTTTAGCCCCATTCATCGATAGAACTGAATCACAACCCGGTTCTTGAACTCTTGGCCTGATTTGGTCGGAAAATATCCATCCTCTGTCCACATTTGCCCAAATGCGTATAATTTTTGCACTTTTTCGCAAATTTTAAGGCGGACAGACGTACAAAATTACACAAACCACCAATCTTATTTTCTTAATACCTACCAATTCACAATGCTACGAGATAATCTGTAAAATGAGGTCACTCAGAAATTATATCATGTATCAAGTAATTTTAACACTACAACTGAATTATTACCTAATTCAAACAAGAAGTCTATTGCTTTAATTTGTCACTGGAATGCTTCAACTTCCATAGTGGCTTGATAAACTTGTGCTAAGATTATTTCTGCAATATACAAAGTACCTAGCTGAATTTACCATCAGCTTGAGTTATTTAAATGGCCGAACAACTAGCAACGTTATTAGTTTTTGACAATATGCAGATTTTCACTAATGAAGTCAAGCTACGTTTTGATAAATATCTCGGCTCTGGTCTTGGGTAGATTAATATTATTAGCACATTAATAATTCCCTTGAACAGCTCTTCTAAAAACATTATAGTTTCATGGGTGCTGCCCATAGTTAAGGTTAGTACAATGACCAGTTGTCTTAGTACTACCATTCTCTTATCCTGCTTAAAAATTTCATACCAAATGAAAATGATACACTGCGAAACACCACTGCTACCAAAATCATAGTAAACTGGTTCACATCCTTTTCCATTCATTCAAGACTTGTGGATGGAGTAACTTCAGGGTCTACTGACTGCATTTTTACCTCCCTGTACTACAAGTAATTTGCTTTCTGTTTTATTTGGTTTGAAAATACTCATTAAAATATTTTTTAAACTATACTGAGGCCTATTCTGTCATACCACTCAATAAACTAAACCAATCTGACAGGACTAAAATTATCTGCCTCTCTTTTCATTTTAATATGTGAGAGAAGGATGGCAACAAGTTTAGAGCTG
This sequence comes from Agriopis marginaria, assembly GCA_932305915.1. Classification (NCBI taxonomy): domain Eukaryota; kingdom Metazoa; phylum Arthropoda; class Insecta; order Lepidoptera; family Geometridae; genus Agriopis; species Agriopis marginaria. Next base: position 9,216,742 of record OW029939.1, on the reverse strand, counting down.
TCAAATTTAGTTTAGAGTGCATCAGAATCGATGCTACTGTCTCACACCTGGACAAAGGTTTCCCTGTCTCCTTCCAGACAGTGCAATCACTGTATCTGGAACGCGTCGAGGTCATCACGCCAGCGATTTCTACTAGGCCTGCCTTGGTTCCTTCGTCTGTTTTCACTCACCCACTGTGCGATCTTCTGGGCCCGCATCAGCTTCATATAATGTAAAAAAAAATTACATCTACAAGTAAACTCGTCTACCCAAATCTTAAGATTTCTCCGAATCTGAGAAATATAGTAACAATACCGTTCACACGAGATAAAACAAATTAGTATTCATTGTAAAACTAATTGTATTCGCTTATTAGTATTCCTCACCTGGGACGTTACACATGTCAACCATTGTTGTTTATTTTCAAGTTACGTAGCTGGCAGCTTACACGGTAAAGATATGGCTCAACCTCGGTTGGGCTTGAAGTAACGTAAAATATGGCCAGAGTATGCAGAAAAAACAAAAGTTTAAATTGTCTTACGATTTTAAAATGATTAATGTTGGCTGCAATGGTGCGACCTTCTGACCTTAAAAAAATATTACTAACTCCTATGAATATTCGTTTTACAAGAGGTTAAAATATACTATTAGCATTTTAATGACTAATAAATTTAACAGTTCCTTTGCATATTTTACTAAATTAATAAGTTATTTAGATTCCTGCATTATAAAATAGTGTTTAAACCTTGACTTGTAAAGTAAGGACAGGAACTTACACGGGACGTGAAAGAACTTTTCCAATGGTACCAACTCACTGGTGCTAAATAGTATACTTACTATGATTAGATTTCCTCTTCAGCTCTCGTTATAAAAGACTTAAGATTCAAAAAAGTGTACTCCTTTAGATATTTTCTATTTAATAGTATTGTACTCCTTTACTGCACATTTGAACCAGTCAGGGTCTAAATAGCCAAAAATGGCTAATGTTAATGCAAATTGTGCATTAGCTTTTGCAGCAAATTTAATCCATGTTTTGCCATATCAACTAGCATAGTAAATATTGATAGTTCTGAATTTGTTGTACATAGAAATGGTGAAATCAAATGTTCGCTTTTTTCGCTGACATCAAAAATGTTACCGAACATAGCTAAAACTTAACTACCGTAGACAGAAACTTACCCACCATAGCCAAAAGTTTACCCGTCATAGGCAGAAAGGTCAGCCATTGTAGCCAACACTCGGCTACCTGATGATAACCTAACCGCCCGCACTCCAGATCTGAGGCAGGAGCCGTCCCGCCGAGCCGCTCCGGATGTTCATGTAATGCATCAATAGATACAGTTTACTTTTCCCTTACTTTTGATAGAAGACAGATATATGATATGTGCGTAATGAACGTGTGGAAGTGTTAATGCAGATTGTAACCGCTGGTGGATTGATTGCTATACCTAATAAAATGATGTTGACTGCCTGACCTGGCAATACTAAAAAAAGGAATAAAACTATGTTGCCTGCCTGTCAAAAAGAAAAAAGAATTAAATGATGTAGATTGCCTCACCTGTCAGTACTACCAAAGAATATAATGATGTAGATTGCCTCACTTGTCATTACTACCAAAGAATATAATGGTGTAGATTGCCTCACCTGTCAGTACTACCAAAGAATATAATGATGTACATAGAAGGGATGATGGGCAGTTGGGCACTGCAACTTTTTTGTTCCATCCCATCAGGCTCATGTATGGTTTCACAAATTTACAGACAAAAAATCAGGCGAAATGCATAGAATAGGGTGACCATGATATACGTTGAACTCGGACAATAAAAAAATATAGCAATCAAATCATCACATAAGTTTTATACAATTCTGGCAAGGGTGTGTGTTATTAAATAATAATACACATTTTTTATTATTTTATTAAAACATTTAATACATTTATGTCTGCAAGAAGTTTAACAAAGCTATAATGTTGGCTGTACAGTAGAAATATTTGCTTACTACAAGTGTATAGTGCATTAAAAATATTCTTGCAAACATTTATATGAATTTTAAAATAATGCTAAGATACACACTTGTCAGATTTATTAGTTAATCACATAAAAAATAAGTTGTTCTAAGTATTAAAGTTCTGTATCTTTAGCCAAAGTATTTTTGGTTTATTGGCTTGATAATAGATACATAACTTTTTTATATTTATCAATGTTTCATTATGCTACTTTTTTCTTTTATTTTTCTTTAATATTTAGTTCACAGCTTATTTTTCATACATTATATTTCATAAGATTTTACTTTTTAACACATTTATTTAGTAGAAAAATAACTACTGATCATTATGATGGTGTTTTTGTTTTAATTTTTTTGATCAGTAGTTATTTTCAGGTTGCTAGTTTTATTGCACATCCCTTCAATGAGATAAATGAAATTAATTTATTTATTTTACAAAAAAAAGATCTACAACACAAAATAATACAAAAAAAGATCCGGAAGCTACTTTATTAATATCTCATTGAGTTTCAAGTATCTCTATTATACATTTTGTATTAGGGATTACTGTTTTGAGTTCTTACATAATATTAAGCTAAATATATAGAATAAAATATATTAATATTTAAAAATAAATGACATACCTGTGTTTTTTTATCACATTTATCTTTAAAACTAAGCTTTTTTAATGCAATAAACAACGAAACATGAAAAAAATTATATAATTCATGATGACATCATGTCATTTATGGATGTCATTTATTTTCCATGACACAAAATAATTTATTTAACATTTTGTGTCGAATTATAAAAAGCGATATTTCAAACAATTATTTTATAGATTACTTTGAAATCTCGCTCATAGTTTTTAATATTGTGTGTTCAAAAACTAACAATAGAAACAAACCGGTTTTAAGGCTTCTTGACCTTATGCAATTTTTTTATCAATAATGTTTGATACAAATATCATAATAGACAGAATAAAATGCTGTTTTGTTTTTATACCGTCCACATTTAATTTTTAGTGGATATTTTCATTGTAAGGTGACGGAAAAATTGGCATCAACTCACTGTTTTTGTTGCATGTTAATGCCAATTTTAACGAATTGTATGTTTAACTATAATTGTTAACTTTAACATGTACGTTTTTGTAAGGCTAGTATATGTATACCAGTTTTATAAAAACGTTAAATAGCTCTTCTATTATGCACACCGAAAAAACTTAGAAAACTAGAAAAGATAGAAATGCAGTTTTGTGTAATGATAAAAATGTTTGATGTTCGGCAAATCAACAAGATCTTGAAAATAAAAGAGCTATTAAGGAGTGTTTGAGAGATGAAATAACGGGAATGACACTGTTAATGAGTGTGTGATAAAATTAAGGTAAACGAATACAGATCAAATCCGCCATTACACTAAATTATTATCACTTCATCTTGAAAATGACGAGTGACGAGTATAATCATAATGACTAATAAATAGTTGATTTTTAAAATACTAGTTAAATGTTCTGTACTCGTTTTGCATTGCCTGTGCCTTGTACTAAGCCATAGACAATGTTGCATGCAATATAAGCTTAACTGAAGGACAGGGAAGTATGCTAGTTGTGCGGTTGATGGGTTTCAGGCTATTCCAATCACTTTTACACAATCTCTCTAGGTCCCACGTTGTATCATCCGATATGTATGTATTTTATACATATTTATTGTCGTATGTTTCGTTACGCTCCGATCTTTTTCAGGGATCCAGGATTTTCTACCACTTTGAAAGTTTTCGTGTCTCACATTCCTATTTCTTGACAGTTTATTGTTGTATTAAATGGGTTTTTTAGTATAGCAATAAACATTTTGCTTCATTTTAAACAAATGTGAAGCTGCTTTTGTGAAAGTATAATTTTGTGATGGATAAAAAATTGGTCATTCGAATGTGACTGTTTTAAGTAGTTACGATAATTTAGATGTGTTAAATTAAGATCGCTACCAGGATTTTTGTGGTAATCTCTAGATAAATTTTGCTGTTTAAAACAGCCATTTTATTATTATTTTCCTGTTGATTAACTAGCATGCTAGATCAGTGTTGGAAGTTGATTTGCTAGCTCGGAACTCGCTTGGTCACTGTAGCAAGTTTTGTTAGATTGGTTTAGTTTAGTGTAAGGTATGCATGCGCTGTTCATTTGATGTTTTGTTTGTCGCACCGGTATGTTTCTGTGTCCTTCAAAATGCACTCATATCATAGTTTTTCTTCTTTTTTCGCTTACAACGCATACTCGTTGACCGCTTTTTAATTTTTTTGAACAGCAAAATGTAATTTAACTGTTGATGAAGATTTCATGCAGAAAATCTTGGTACACGAGTTGTTAGCTGTCATTTGGACATAGATTACGGATTTTTATCATTTTAAAGGAATGTTCATATGTATACACGTTGCTGTGACCCCATCTCGGTGGTTGCACTCCGAGGCTTTGAACTTGGGAAATACATGCTTTATTTAAAGCACATAATCCTATTTATCACTCGATGTATCTTTAGCTATATCTATACATTTATCATAAGTTCAAAGTCAAATCAAAGTTGAGTTACTTGGCTGACTTCCAGTTAAAATCATAACATTTAAAACAACAGTTCATATTTCTCCCAACATCATAATTAGTTTGCAATAGTTCTGTTACAGTTACATAGCAAAAATGTAAAAAATGTGGAACACTGTTTTTTGATTTGCCGTTGGATATTATCCGAAGTTCAAAGCCGAAATATAAATATAATTAATAAATTAATGTTTTTTCAGGAGATTATAATCGTGTGATGTTATGTTACTTGATATTTTTTACGAAAATAAATGGTCATGCTAACTATTACACTGTGCACAAAGCTTTTACTAAAAATCAAGCTGAATTTACAAAAAACAAAGTTTTTTTGTGAAATCAGCCAAAGTTAGTGTGACCATTGAATTGAATGCCTTGTAAATAATCTTTGGTAGGTTTTCAGCACCCACCATAATGTGTTGAATTTTTAACTACCTACCAAATTGACGTTTTTCGTCTTCTGACTTGTAAAAGGACATTTAGAAAAGATAAATTTTCTAAACGATCGTAGTAAAAAATACCGCAAACATATTTTTTGGAAATGTCCTTTTTCAATGTTGGAAGTATGGTCACCACACTTAGGGTTGTTCAAACTAGTTTTGGATGATGCTGATGGCGACGCATTGTATGGACATCGCTTGTCGTTAACCTTATGCTGGGCCGTGTGAATGAAAGAGCTGTAATTTAAAAAAACAACTAGATTTGAAATGAGCTTTAAAGAAATTTGTGTTTATTTTTTAATCTAAAGAACCTTTAATAATTAGAAACAAGATATTTTCCTTATATAATTTGCATAATTACAAATTAAAGCTTTAAGTGTTTTCAAAATGATTATCTCTTAATTTGTTGTTTTTGTTAAATACTTTTTAATAAATTAAGCATCTTTCATTCACATCACAGACTAACTAAGCAGTGTTGCTAGAGTTGCACCGTTTCAGTTCTTTCACCCTTTGAGTGGCATACAATAGGACTGACACAGTATGTTGAATCCCAAAAAATACAAATAGAAACCAAAATGTTTCAGAAAGGCTTTTAAAGTATCAAACACTACGACGGCGCGGGTCTGTTATGCTTGGTGCGACGTTCCAGTGTCATTAGATTTTTTTATTTAATAGTAATTATGAAATTGATTTAAAAAAAACATGTTTTTTTCATTTAGTGGCCTTTCTCAAGCAGTTTGCAAATTTCAATATAATTTAGAAAAATTTTGGCATTTTTTTTATAATTTTGCCTCTAGCAACACTCGCTAGTTAGTCTGGCAACACGGCGTCAAGCGTGAATGCTCGGGCTTGGGTTTGCGGTCTCGCTCTACCGCTGCGGCTATAAGATGGCGTGTGATTCGTTGAAAATTTGCGGGCTGATGACGTCGTGGTAATTTGAAATTTTCACATTGACTTTAAAATACGTATTATGTCTTTAATATCTTTATTTCGTTCTATACACATTTTTTGTGCAAAATTTGTAATAAAAGTAATAAGAAAATAGTACACCACTCAAGTTTCCCATGCAACTTTGACATACAAAATCGCTGCCACTTCACTATTTAATATTTTATTCCTATTTCGCACAACAATACACACTGGAAGACAAATTAACTTCAAAAAGCCAAAGGCAACTCGGAAATTTAGTTAATAATCAATGCTTTACTCGAGCGTGAAGTCAATTATGAACACAAATGTATCAAAAACGATATCGTTTTTAAATCATACGTAAAATCAGTCGCATCTTAAGGTAGAAAACTTTTAACGACATTCAAAGTCAAATCCAACTCTAAAAGTCAACCAGTAAAGTAAAAGTCAAACCGTAAAGTCAAAGCCTATAAATTAAAAAAATCAACCAGTAAAGTCAAAGCCAACTATAAATTAAAAAAATCAACCAGTAAAGTAAAAGTCAACCAGTAAAGTAAAAGTCAAACAGTAAAGTCAAAGCCAACTATAAATTAAAAAAATCAACCAGTAAAGTAAAACACAACCAGTAAAGTAAATCTCAACCAGTAAAGTAAAAGTCAACCAGTAAAGTCAAAGTCAACCGGTAAAGTAAAAATCAACCAGTAAAGTAAAATTCAACCAATGAGTGATCAGCCCGCGCCGCCACACGTGGCCACAGCGCGAGCGTCCCAGTCTCCCTCCGGCCGCTGTACGATGCAGTTGTTGCAGTGACCCCGCCGCTGGGTGCGTACCCGCAGCCGCAGCCCCCGCAGGGACCCTTCCTGCCCGCTCCGCCTCACCCACCCGCGCCCCAGTATGGAGGTTAGTGGAAAACCTACGTGAAACTCTGTCTGTCTGTATAACCGCTGACTGCTCCAAAACCACGCAACGGATTTTGATGCGGTTTTCGCCATAAGTTGGATAATTTTTCACGGAAGATTTATATGTATAATAAAATGTACACGTCCCCATGGAGCCACTGTTTTGACCCCCTCCCCTTCAAGAAAATCCTGGCTACACCCTTGCATTTTCTATTTCTTAAACATAGTCCTAGTAGTGATTGGATACTACTCTGTCAACTTCGTTTTTCTGAAGGCTATTTCAGCTAAATGAGGGTATACCTTACCTCAGTAACTACTACACCGTACTATTCGAAATTTGGCATTCAAAATCCGGTTCGAAACTCACGTTGAATAGGCCTGAGGCGGAATGCTCTGTTCACTCTAAAATATAAATTTTCTGTTCTAAGATACTCCTTCATTGTCAAAATGTCCATAAGTAAGATATTTTCAGATTGAGTATGACCTCACTACAATAGGAACAAATAGTAAGTGTTGGTTGTTTCCAGTGGCAGGAGGGTCTCCGTACGGGATGACGTTCGGAGGCGCAGGCGCCGGCGCCGGGGGCATGTACGCTCCACCGCCGTATGAACAGCTGCAGCACCACCAGGCCATCCCGGCGCTCAGCCAGCAGCTGCCGGTCAGTTCTTGGACTTATTGGAGAATTGGTTTTAGTTTATTAATTAAATGTTATGTCCTATGATGGGGAAGAAAGCTTCTTGAGTGGAGACCACGAACCGGAAGACGCAGCGTAGGTAGGCCTCCCACTAGATTGACCGACTACATCGTGAACATAGCGGGAATCCAGTGGATTCAGATGGCAGGTTGTCGGTCAGTGTGAAGTTCTAAGGGAGAGGCCTATGTTCAGCAGTGGACGTCTTCTGGCTGATGATGATGATCAATTTGGCAAGCGGAGTAGCACGGCGGAGAGATGTAAGAGTATAGTAGTGCGAAGCTAGACGGAGTACAGCGATGCGATGTGAGCAGAGCGGAGCGTGAGAGCTCTGTGACAGATAGTTTCACTGACCATAAATGTATCAAGTCATATTTTATATTTTATTTATTACAATTAGTACCATAAAAACACGAATTACATTAATGATAGGAATTTCATTAATATTAATAACTAATCTATACTCCATACTAATATTATGAAGAGGAAAGATATGATTGTTTGTTTGTTTGTTTGCATTGAATAGGCTCCGAAACTACTGAACCGATTTGAAAAATTCTTTCACTGTTGGGAAGCTACACTATCTCCGGGTGACATAGGCTATATAATATTTTCAAAAAAAAATAGGAATCCTTAATAAAACTACAATAATGTAACCCAAGGTATAAAAAAAAATTTGATTTACAATTTTGACTTTGCTTGTTTGACAGTTCTAAGACAGGACGTCTGTCAGGTCAGCTAGTGAGAAATAAATTGAATAATCACGTCACCACTAAATTATTAAATGTTATGTAAAAATAATATGACAGAAAATAATAATAACAAATACAAAAAAGCAAACACGTAACAAAAATGTAACCAAATCATGCGCTCCTCCCCTCTGTTACAAATTTCAATTTGTATTGTATCGCTATACAAGTCTGCTTGTCTCCTCTACATATCATCATCTACAACAACAACAGACAACAGAACAACAACAGAATATATTCTGTATTACATCTAAGTTTACCAACAAACTGCAATAAATATATATATTTTTTTTTTTTCATTTTACACTTCAATATTTCCATGGTAATGGCAACCTACTTTCCTTTTATTGAATACTGTATTGTATTACTCTAATTCTTTGATTAAATTTGCAAATATTTAATGATTTGACTCAATTACTTTTGTATCCCTCTTTATTACATGAGTATCATCCAAATATCTTCCTCATTTAACACTAGTGTTGTCCCACAGATGTATTCTCCAGCAGCCGCTATGTACGCGGCGGCGGCGGCGGGCTATCCGGGTTACATCGGCTACCCAGTACAGTACTACCCGTACTACCCCACTGCCGTGCAGCCTTCTATACAACAGCTGCGGCCTACTATAATGATACCGGTGAGTTCTGACTACTACCCTGTGTGCTCCGGGAAATATCATCTACCCAGTACAGTACTACCCGTACTACCCCACTGCCGTGCAGCCTTCTATACAACAGCTGCGGCCTACTATAATGATACCGGTGAGTTCTGACTACTACCCTGTGTGCCCCGGGATACATCAGCTATCCAGTACAGTACTACCCGTACTACCCCACTGCCTTGCAGCCTTCTATACAAAAGCTGCGGCCTACTATAATGATACCGGTGAGTTCTGACTACTACCCTGTGTGCCCCGGGAAATATCATCTACCCAGTACAGTACTACCCGTACTACCCCACTGCCTTGCAGCCTTCTATACAAAAGCTGCGGCCTCCTATAATGATACCGGTGAGTTCTGACTACTACCCTGTATGCACTGGGATATATCAGCTACCCTGTATAGTACTTACCCATACTACCTCACTGCCGTGCAGCCATGTATGCAGCAAGTGTGGGCGAGTTCTAACTACCCTGGGTAACCAAACTACTTACATGGGTCATTGTCCAAAATACTTGCTACCTCGTGTACTCCTATTGAGTTACCTTCATGGTTGCACAAAAACGAAAAAAAAAGAACTAGATAAAATAACTGGCCTGTATCTGGCTTTTAAAATTATTTTAGGCTTTGGTGGTTTTATAAAAAAAAGAAAAATGCTTGTTTTGACCGCCATTTTGCCTGATGCGGTGTGTGACGATGGAGTATGCTTGCCTAGTAGAGATCAATTGGTTTTAGTTCTTTGATTTCTATTTTATTAATTCAGCAAGCTGACAAAGCTAGCTAAGTGAAGCTAATAAAAGCGTTTTCAAAATAGCCCATCCCATGGGACGTATCTGCACATGTACAAATTGTACAAGCCTGATAAAGTATGGGCCGGTGGTAAACGTGACTAACATGGCATTGTCTCCCAGCAGAATGGGTTCGAGGCGGGCGGCCGGTTTGAGGGACTCGCGCAGACCCTGCTGCCCCCCGCGCCCCCCGGCGTGCCCCCCTCCCCCGCGCACCTCGCAGCTCTGCAACCGCATCAAGTTCTGTAAGTATACCGTATATACAATATACATGCACATTACTGTCAATTCAATGCTTCCAATGTTGCCGCTATGGTCACATAATAATTGAATACTTAAAACTCATACATATTACTAAAACATGGACTTTGAGTATAGTACAAAATTCACTATAATGGTGTCCCGAATGTATCTACAGGGTAATCTGAACGGTGACTTGATTTGATACCTATTATTTAAGTATCTTTGTCAAGAGTCCACATTGAATATGTTTTAAATGTTTATCGGGACTTTTCAATGTATTATTTTATTACACACACACACACACATCACACACTCACATGATGTATGGATGTTTGTTCCTTTTTCACGATGCAACGGAACAACGGATCGACCTGATTGTTTGCATGGGTATAGTTCAAGAGCCAGAGAGTGACATAGGCTACTTTTCATCATCATCACCATTTTTCATCACTACGCTGGTGAAACCGCGGAGCGCAGCTAGTCAATTGATATATCATTGATTTTTTTCACATTGTATATATTGGAACTCACGCCCTGCAGTGTGGCATCCGACCGCACCATCACTAAGCCATGATCCGTTTATTCCAGGTGGCGTTAACCGTATGTGTGGAGCGCGCGGACACCGACGCGATGCGCTTTACACTCTCCGTACAGAGGGCGCTGGCGTCACTACTGAGGCTCTTACTCCGTGATAACGTTCTTACCCTTACTTTTGGTGGTCAGATGTCCACGAGTTCAGCGGGATTTTTTTTAATCCACCATTAAGTAAGTTCTCTGAGCACTCTAAATCAAACAATATGTATATAGACCTCTGTTATATTAAAAGCTGATTTTCAATCATCAAACAAGCTAATCGAAAAAATATGTAATGACAACAATTTGATGTAAAAGCTGTTGTACTGGCATCAATTATGATGCACTCTTAACTAAACTTAATTTGACAGCTCTAAAATAGTTGCCATCCTTCTGTCACATATTAAAATGAAAAGAGATGCAGATAATTTTAGTCCTGTCAGATTGGTTTAGTTTAGTGAGTGGTATGACAGAATCGACGCCAATGTCTAATTTTTTCCTCGCACAATCTACTAAAATGTCATCTTGGACCATCACAAGACATTGGCAAAATTGTGGCAACACCGCAGAAGCCACTAACAAAAGTTTAAGTTGAATGTCTCATTTACTCCTTCATGATTGAAAAATCAGCCTTTAAAGTTCTCTGACCAGGCCCCCCTGGTTGGATAGATGAAATTTTATGAAAATGACATTGACATTAGTTTGAGAGATATTATCTCGAGCTAATGTCATTTTCATACAATTTCATCTTTCCGCAGGCGTTAACGCTAACAGAAAATGGGCCTTGTGTAACCCCTCAGCACACTGGTTATGAGCGTAACTGTATTGGCACATGCAAAATGTACTTTGTATAAATTGATATGACTTCAACTAGGCCTCTCCGAGAGGAATCCACAAAGTGGCTTTAGTGTTGGAACTGTTCTAGTTGGCTTGTTGAGTTTATTGGTGACTGGTACGTTCATAGCACAGTCCAAGTATGGTCCGGTGAAGTGGACAGAATCCTTATAACCTGATTTTTATAATGCCTCCCATTGTCAAGCCCCACCCCGATGGCAAAGATCTTAGCAGTAGAAAGTGAGGGTGACACACAGAAGTTAGCTATATTATAAATATTGAATTACGGAGTAACCCTCGGATAGTTGAAAGCAAGTTCCTCGGACTTGAAGATAAGTTTTTATCTCTATGCCTTAACTTTCCGAAGAAAAGTCGCGTCGCAAACCTAGTTTATTTTTTACAATTGTTTTCCATTTGCCGCGATTTTTCTTAATAATGTGATTCAGCATTCAAAATATTAAAAAAAATTAGGTGAAATAAAGTTGTAAATATTTTCAAACGATGTAATGAGATTGTGTTTGGTATGATGGTGAGATCAAATATTCTGTTAAAAAATATCATTACTAAAATAAAATATTACAATTAAACTGGACATTGTCTACTATTATAAAATATCTTTAATATAAAAAAAATTACAAGTATCTCGACTTTCACTCTCTCTAGATAACTACTATCTGTTAGAATAAAACTATACCAAGTTATAAAATAACACCAAAGTAAGCATAAAATAAGTGCAACCTGGCAAATAGTTTTTATTGGAAAGTGTGAAAAATATATCGATATTTCTCATATAAATGCTGAATCAACATGAAGGTATACATAAAATTGTATACATATCTATATGAATGTCGTCGTGTCGGTGCGAATATCACCTTAGCCGTATATTTGACTGTGATGTCGTATTCTTACACGCTGGTTTAGTGTTACCACTATATTTTAGTGCTGGCAACTCTGGCCATGTTGTCAATCTTGGCAGTACGGGCAAGTCTACATAGTCTTGACAATATAATCTTGACTGCTGGCAATATTGGAAATGTAGTCTTGTCAATGTTGCCACTATTGCCTCTCTTGTTATTAGTCTTGACAGTGCTAGCAACATTGATCATGTAGTCTTGCCATATAAAACCTGAAAATGTTACCAAAAATGCTAAAAGATGGTCCACTTTAAAGTTTATATTTGTGACTGATGGATATGTTTTTTTTTAGAAAAACAATACATACAGCTCTCTATTATTTTTTTAAGTACCTACCGGCTTTGATGTTAAAATCCGTACAGTATTTATCTAAATTTTCCAAAAAGCAAGGTTGAACCTATTGAATCCAAAGACTAAAACCATATTTTTCTAATTATTGGTTTTAGATTAAGTTATATAGGCTCGGCGTTTGACCAGCACCAGTAACGCATTGGTTAAAGATAGCGCCTCTTCGGGTGGTCTCTATCTAAAGAGAGGTTAAAACACGAACAGTTTGGCTCTATGCAATTCTCAAACATTGTCTGTAGATCTATACAGAGTGGTTAAAACACAGATAGTTTTAGATATCTACAGATAGTTTAAACATTGGTCATCTTTACAGAGTGGTTTAAACATACTGGTGACAGATTTATACAGAGTAACACTGTTTTAAACGAATACAGAGTGGCAAAACACTAAACCAGCAATCGCGCAGCGCGCGGTTTCTCAACGCATAGTATTATAGTCAGGGCGAAGTAAGACTAGTTTTGGCGAGCGGGTGCGCTTTTATCGTTAGATTTTTGAACGAAGTCCTCTTATATTACATAAACCAATGGCTGAAGGAGATTGTATCAAATTTTAGTAAAATATCAATATAATTGTGATCCTTGCAGAAGAAAAAAACATATTTTTAACCTAAAAAATTTTCATTGCTCGTAGCCACCAGTTATTTTTTTTAAATAAAAGCGCCCCCCTTCGCAGTTAGTTATAAAAATTTATATAATAAAAAAAACATATATTATGATGTGGTTGTGCGTGACATTAGAGTGTGAGAGAGAGAGAGAGAGAGTGTTGTCTCGTTTTGTTATAAGTGGTGTTATGTATATGCGTATACTTGGGGACAGCTTCACAACGTGAATGTTTGTTGATTTTTGTACAAAGTGTATTTGAAACAATAAAAAAATGGAACGTCTAAAATTTAAGCAATTCGTCAAAAAAATATTTGTGAAACGGTTTTAACAACTTTTATCAATAAAGTTTACTTTCATCAAATACACTTTGTGGTTTTTTGTTTTTAAAGTTAACTCAAAAAATCTCTTTCAATATATTAAGTTCTTATACATCAGAATCTTAAAATAAATGTCCCTGTATTTGTATATTTAAAATTTTGGCAACACTGAAACTAGATTGTCTTGCCAGTGTATGAAAAGTTCCGAATAATATGTAATTTTTCTCGTAAACAAAATGCTTTAATGAAATATCAGTGTTTTCAGTGTTGCCACTTTTGAAAATGATATTATCTAAAAGTCCTATAGAAGTCGGGAATCTCAGTTTTTTTTTATAATGCTAGTAAGTCACATTATTTCATTAAAAGCGAATAATGTTAGATGTTATTTTTTTAATGTTTCCAGTGTTTTTGTATTGACTGAGGGGGGAAATGGGAAATATAATATTCCCGGAAATCATTGCCATGATTTTAGACTTGTTCGATTTCGCCAAAAAAGCTTAACAGCAGTTAATTAAAGTACTATTAACTAAAGCAAAGTTTAATATTTTTCTTGTACCGCCTAAACTATCCCGCACTCACGCCCGCAAGTTTTGGTGTTGCAAGTCTAAAGTCGTCTTTACATTGTTTTGAATCACAGGCAAATGTGGCTTTCTCGCAAAAATATACGAATATATTATAATGCGAATGTTATAAATTGAAAACAACGCCATCTGTTGTCACATATTATGCACTAAAGAGTTTGTTACCAGTTGCGAGAAAACTCCTTTGCCGTATCTCTTCTAGAATTTATAAATGTCTGTTTGCAAATATACCAAACTTTTATTGAATTTGTTAGGAATGGAAATAAATTTCGATTTTGAAAAAGTTACATGGTATATTTTGTGAATAGACAAAATTGGGCACTCTAGCCCTATAGAAACGTAGTTTTTCTACTGGTTTACTATAAGTTTTTGAATATATGCATTTTTTTTGTTGAATGGAATCATGTTGTTGAATTTTGGAAATGGAATAATAGGTATTTTAAAATTTTCCAAACTTAACCGGCCGTAGATTCAATGTGGAAAAATTTAGGTACACGGGAAATACTGGGCGATTTTTTTACCGACGGAAAAATTTGGTTATGACATATAACTGAAATTTAATGCATACTTTGCAAATATTGAAAAAATATTATTGCATATAATATTATTGAGGATATACAAATTTATGGTGTTTTTAAATACAACAGGGTTTACTATTTAACGTTACAAACAATTTAAAAAAAAGTAACAAACCGTATCGTATCGTTACCGTATCGTTATCGTATGTAAAAAAACATGAAAATACGAAAACCACTTTGTGAAAAACAATGATGCCATAAGTTCTTTTGAGCAAATAAAAATCTAATCACTCCATGAATTTTTCGGATTCGGTAAAAAAAGTCGCCCGATATATTGATTTATTCACAAACCAAATTAGATTTCACTTGATCTTTAATCACACAAGTGACCGGCGCCGCTAGTGTTGCAGGCAGGTGTTTCTGTTTACCATCAAGTGGACCGCGTGCTTATTTTCCACTCTTTTTATATGAAAAAAGTGAAATTAATGCTACTTTGAGTTGCAGCCACCGTAAACATTTTGTGGCTCGAAGGACCAACTTTTAGTACTTACCAAGTTTCCGAAACTACCTTACTTTTCCACATTGAATCTATTTTTCCCTGATGAGTGATTTCCTCGTAAGGTAGTGGGACCATGGACAGAGCAAAAATGGACAGTTGATTATTTCCATTTTGTTTGTACAAAACCCATAGAAGATTTTGAAAGCTTTTAGGCCATTGTTCACAAGGCATTAGTGTTGATTCTGAAACATTCTCTAAAGTTAAGAAAATATTTAGACAGATTAGCTACTCAACATTCTGATGCGTCTCTTTTCATCCGTATATGTAAGAAAGGGATGGCAAGAATTTTCGTAAAATTTATTTGTAAATGGCACAACGTAAAGGATATCATACTGGGATGATATTTTAGTCCAATGTAAAGAATTCAGCAATATTTTACATGCCGCTTCGTTAAAATAGTTCTGGGGGGTTAGACAGGTCCAGTTTCTGTTAGCGTTAACGCCTGCGGAAAGATGCAGTTGTATGAAAATGACATTAGCTAAAGATGAAATCTCTCAAGCTAATGTCATTGTCAATTTAATTTTCATACAATTTCATCTTTCCGCAGGCGTTAACGCTAACAGAAAGTGGGCCTTGTCTAACCCCCGTGGTTACTCTGAGTCTGTATGATTCTTTATAAAAATAACCACATTCTAAAATGTTAAAGGATTTTTTTCATTGCTGTTTTTATATTGTGCCCAAAATACTAGCCTGAATCTGTAACGGGTTTTCTCGAAAATTTACTATTGAAATATGGAAACTGACACGGTTTTCAAGCATTTTATTACACGGGAAGTAAGATTTTATGTGAGTAATTCCCGTTGAACAAAATTTTGTTTCCTGTCAAAAAAGTCTGCGTTTACAGAAATCTCAATCTACAATGAATCTCTTAAATAGTGACTTTTTATAAACGTCCAATAAGCGGCCTTTGCTAGAAATGTGCTGTTTCGTTCTCTCAGGTGAGAGATTTCATCGGCTAGAAGGGGACAGCACGATATAGCTTGTCGTACGTTTGTGAATAATGTAATTCTGTTTATATTAACAAGTAAGTGTAAAGTGGGTTTTGCTCAAAAGTGTGAATGCAACTTGGTCACGTGCAATATGTAGCGTAATTATTATTTTGTTTCCAATAAAATTAATAAAATCGATTGTTATGTTTTCATTTATCTTTTCCTTTGGCTCGATTCACACCGAGATGACAATAGGATGTTTTCTGACAGCTCGGAATATAGTTTAAATAACTAGTGCCAGTGGCGGATTTACTTGCAGGCTGAGTAGGTTGGAGCCTAGGGCGGCAACTTCGGGGTAATTTTTTGTGTTGCAGAAATTAAAAGATTCATAAATTGTTATTAGGTCCACACAAACAATTCAACATACGCCACTTGAGCTTTTATTAGCTCATAAATATACCCAAAAACTATTTCTTGTGCAATCTTAACTAAATCGTTACTGGAACTGACACATTGATCCCGAGTTCACAACTATACTATTTGCTATAAGTTAGGGTAATGTACCTACTATGATGGGTAGTGAATCTTCAACGAGTAATTTTGGAAACAATACTACCTTTTAAGGTTTTTTTTTTTTTTTTTTTTTTTTTTTTTTTTTTTTTTTTTTTTTTTTTTTGGCGGCAACGTGGAAAAAAACATGTCGGCTCGTTGGATTATTTTCCTAAACTTGTGTATTTTCGAGTGTTAATGTGTTCTAAATGGTGAATTATTATTCATTAAGTGCTCGTAAACGTGCTCGAGTGTGGGAAAGTGATATAACGAGGTGAAACGTGTGTTTTCGTGTTGTTTCTAAAACTCCATAGGAGCCTCTTGTAAAGTTCCCACCACTTTACAGAGGCATGAGTTTGACTTGACAGTGACTTACTTAGCTTGACTTTGACTGTGACTATGACTTGTTTGACGTTATTAAGACTATACAAAACAGAAGAATAGGCGGTATGGCCTTAAAGGCTTTAGCCTGCCCGATGGGCGAATTATAATAAAAAAAAAAAAAAAAACTACCTTTTAAATATTTATTGTTTATACACTATCATGTTGTGTATATCTGTGGGCGGAAATCGTGTAAATCCGCCAATGGCATAGATTTTGATGCACTCTAAACTAAACTAAATTTGACAGGTCTAAAATTGTTGCCGTTCTTCTCACGTATTAAAATGAAAAGAGAGGCAGATAATTTTAGTCCTGTCAAATTGGTTTAGTTTAGTGAGTGTTATGACAGATAGGCCTCACTGCCTAGTGCAAAATTTAAATCTGTTTGATAATAAAAATAGTTCCCGCCCTTCAAAATCCGTGTAAAAATATTATATTGTTCTTTGTAGGGGCATATTAACTTAGAAGGTTTGTTGCAGTCGGTTTTTTAAAAGATAATTTATTAATTCTAAAATACAAACTTTGTATAAAATTTCATGTGTCGTCATGTTTCTAGTAGAATATATTTTTATTGTCTCAGAAAGTATGAAAAGTAGAGTATTTTCCTCTAGGATAAAGTTGTCTTCGTTTTGCGCGTGGAATTGGCGACCGAGGGGGGGGGGTTTAAGTGCTAAAGGGGTAACTGGAGGTACAATACTCAATATTTTTTTTCTGAGCCCGTTATACCTAGCTACCTATTACCCTGGAAGTTGGTTGCAAGGAGAAATAAAACGAGGAAAAACTAACAACAATACCATTTATTTGGTTATACAGGTTTTTACATATAGCAACAATTATAAGGAATGAATTCTACTTCACATTATAAGTAAACACGAACGGGAGATACAATATTGCTTCTAAGTACATATTTTATACTTAACTTTTCAAAACACTAGAATTTTCTAATAAGATATATTACTTTTAACATTTGAACACAAAAATATATATTTATTAGAAAGGAAGACTTTTGGAAGACATTTTTCTCTGAGCATGCATTATTTGACAATGAAAATATACTTTATACATTATCATAAATATCTATTATATTATTTTGTAAGCACAGAGATTCTTAAGGCTTTGCCTAAATTTATGACATCGCCATCTATTATCCATTATATAGAACTAAAGTTTAATTCCACTAAGCATTGCCTCTTCCGAATCACACGCTTCTTTGATACATTGTTACTTATACATATTTTATGTAATTTCAAGCCTGTCTCACAAGCAAAATCAAAATTGGGGTTTCTAAAACATCACATATCTACTTAAGTTTATTAGCAAAAAATACCCATAACGTCTCAGTATGAAATCACATTTAATGGCGCCATGGTGTCCCCAGATTGTATGCATTATCATCAAACTATAATTATTTCCTTACCATATATGTTGAAAATATCCCTCAATATTTTTTTTATTGCACCACTGACTTCGTAATTTTTTTCTAAATTATTAGCAGGATTTATCGATAATGACAACAGCTTATAAATAAAATGTTGGATTATAACCATAATCATTATATAAGTTTTAAATAGCACTTTTCGCCGTTAGATGGCTCTGATATCAACTTTCCGCAAATTAGTATACCTAGTTATAACATTTAACACACACACGGAGGAAGACTTTCGATATATTGTTCTTAAATTATTTATCCTAGTATTTTCTATTGTCATTGTCACATTTAGTTTTCTTATATTTACATATCTTATTAAATACTTATATAATTAATTTGAACTAATATGAAATAACTGATAGAAGAATTAGTAAAAATAATTAAAATTTAAAATACTTTTTTAATACAGAACAAATACCTACTACTGAAAACGATGTAGGTACAGCCTAGGATTTCGTTCGTGATGGTAAAGCAGACGAAAACCGGGAGACCCTGTCTGTAGGTAGAATTAGATTTGTTTGATACAAAACATAAACGACCTTACTTATAAACGTTAAAGCAAAGCAAAGCAAAGCAAAGCTTGAAATTGCTCTGTCTTGTTTTCACCTGTGACAATTTCTGTCAAAGAGAAGTTGACAGAAATTTTAAGCATTGCTTAACTTTTATGTAACGTTTTTAAGTAAGGCCTACAATATTTAAAAAAAAGTAGGCTTACTATTATTTTAAATAAAGCTTAAATTTTCAGATTTATCATTATTAACGGAATATTTTCCGTGACAAGTTTGTGGTTGTAATATCGGGAGCACCACTGCCTATTATGTCTTCTGTGGCACCACCCACAACTTTACTACGGTAAATAAGTTAATAATCATATAACTGTAGTGAATAACCGCGATAGTCTAAGACGGAGCTTAAAGCTTTAACATCATCGAAAATACTTGTCTTCAAAAATATATTATTCTATACTAAAGAACTATTCCTACCGGCGAATGAAGAGCTTGTCGTAGTTATTGCAATGATACACAAAACTTCATTCCCTAAAGTTAACGCCATCTGTTGTAAAAAAATGTCAAAAGTTCTTTTAAAATCGCAATTATAATCTAAAATACATATTACTATATATTTTTTAAATTTTCCTCTTTACGATTGATAATTTCTTTATTAATTTGACTGGTACCTTATTCGAAGCTTTATTAAATGAGATAGGCACTACGTTTCCCGCCTTCATTTTAGCTTACATCCGGTCTCTTAGCCCCTCCTATCGCGTGACGTCACTTCCACCTGGCAGTGTGGCGCCATGTTAAATCAGCCACTTTGGTTCTCATTGGCGTTTTGGATTCCCGCCGAGTCGGTCGCACTCTTGTTGGTGCCGTCGACTCAATACTCAATACTCAATCATTTATTGCATAATTATTATGAAGTTCACATACAGATGTTAGGTAGCATGTTTAAATTAGGTAATACATAACAATAACCCTGATTGGGTATGGCAATATAGTGCGGAGCGGATCGATTTATTCCATAATTGATTTGTCTTCTAAATACTCGTTTAAGCTATAGTAACATTTTGCTAGCAATATGTTTTTTAGGGTTTTGACGAATTTACTACTCCAGTGTACTTTGAATTTAAATAGTATAGTACCTATACTATATAGAGGTTTGAGTTCAATTTTTATTATCTACTGCTTTACTTAATGTGTTCAAGTGAAACTGATTATCAGTGGAGTCAGTTTATCTAGAAATATTTAACGGTCTTTCGTTCGAATATAATGTTTATAAAATAGATTACCGGTCGGTCCATTTTTATACTTCGTGATTTTCCTTTGTTCTAAAATTAGTTTTGTTCTAAGTACCCACATTTTGGAACAAGTTCTAACCAGTTTTTTATCTTCGTGATTTTCCTTTGTTTGAAGTGGTTTATTTTTGTGCTACCCACGATTTTGGAATAACATTTACGCTCTGTTCTTTAGTATGGATAAAAATGTTGAAAATTTGCCGGGGCCTTCGGCTACGTCCAAGCAAAGACGAGAACGGAGTTCGAGTTCGAGTAGTAGCAGCGGAACCAGTTCAAGTTCTTCGAGCGCAGGAAGGCGACGACATAAGAAGAAGAATAGCAGGAAACGAAAACATCGTTCATTGCGCCAGCAGTTAGCCGACGAGGTTCGCGCACTGCGAGAACAGGTTGCCCGCCAGACCACGCACTGTCAGGTACCCAATGATGAAACAATTTCACTCGCTGCGTCCTCTTTTGCTGCGAATTTCAATCAAAGTTTTGATTTAGAGGACAGATCTGAGCGATCTGATTTTATTCTTTCTTTTGAAACCAAACTGAAGGAACCGTCAGTTCCTAAAGCAGCACAATCGCATTTGCAAGAGCTAGGTGACCATCAGCACTTAAACAAAAGCGATTGGGGCGACGTAAGGTACGCTGAAACTCAAAAGTTGTACAATTTTACACCGGGGTTCACTGACCTTGAAATTAATGATGAAATGAAAGCCTACGAAACTCCGCGGCATCTCACCCATGCAGAAAAGGCTTTCGCAGCTTTGACTATGTGTGTATTTAAACAAAAGGAGTCTTTGCAAACTGGACTACAAGATTTATTGACGTGGGCTAAGGACTGTGAATCCCTGGACTATGGAAGCCTGCATCAGAAGGTCGCCGCCCTGTTCTCCACGGGAGACTTCCACAAGGCATCTTCAGACCTGTTACAGATTGTCTGTGGCCATCGAGCTGAAATAATTCAAATGCGCCGAGATACCATTCTCAAACATGCAAGAGATCCTGTGACTAAGGCGAGCCTGCGCAAGATTCCGCCATCGACAGTCAATCTATTCGAAGCGGATAAGTTCACCGCGGCAGTAGAACGCGCAGGTGGCGTTAATAAAAGCTTTTGGCCAGCACATACAGCCAACATGACTTCTGCCTCGCAGGCAGCCCTGATGAAGTCACGCGGCCCCTCGCAGGGGTCCGCTTCACACTCAAAACTCTCGCAGAGTTTTGGTCATGCATGCAATCGCAGCAACTACGTGCAAGCTCACTGCTCTCACAATAACCCGCCCACGCAGGGTGGTTGTCATCATGACAATGTGCCTCATTATAATTCAGCTGCACTGAATTATCGTAATTGTCATAATGCATTTCGAGAAAATGCCGCTCGATCAAATGCGAGACACCAGTACCAATCAGGACGTGGACGGAAGCGCACTTCCTCACCTAGTCCTCAAAACAAAGACAACAAGCGTCGAAAATTCTGACTCAGAGGTGTTCAATGCACTAATTCGAACCTTTTGGGAACAACTAAGAGCTCCACATTACATATTAAAAATAATAAAAAGGTATCGCATACCATATTGCCAGAAACCTCTGCTTGTTTATACCATCAACATCGGTTCAAATCAACTTGCGCCAGTGTCAGACAAAATTACATATGTGATAAACATAAACCTTGGAGATCTGCACAGTCTGGTCAGCGTTCTAAATTATGTCAGCTTTGCGGTGCTGAGAGGCAGAATCGACTATCGAGTTCTTTTGAGCCTAATGAACCAAATCCTGAAACTACATCTTGGTATGTTTCGCCGGCGGCATGCCCTACTAACTGCACTATCGACTTCATGGGCAGAAGCAGAGAAGAATCTCTACTGCATCCAGAACGAAGCAGGAACCAAATTGACTACTCTCATGAAAACCTATCAGATAAAAGTTTTCCATGTTCCCGGAATTTACAACAGTCATGCCGATCATTTGTCGAGACTTCGTGCACACCTTTCGTGGCACCTGACGCTGGAATGCACGGACAAAATTTTCTCCAAGTGGGGGGTTCTGATGATCAATCTGTTTGCCTCGAACCCAGCTTACTTGGGGAGCAGTTACGTGTCGCTGAACCTTCACGATCAGCAAGCGTTGATTCACGATGCCTTTCCCCAACTCTGGAAATACAAACTAGCCTGGGTATCTCCTCCACCACTCCTAATCCCCAGAGTTATAAGCCACCTCAATCAAGCTCGCGGGATTTACCTACTAGTAGTTCCACGATGGAAGCGAGTGTTCTGGCAACCGGACATCAAAGTGCGAGCCCTAGATCCCCCATTCAAGATTCACTGCCTGAACAAAGCTTGAGTAGACCTCACGACGAGACTCCCTCCTCCGAATGTGCTCACGATGACTCTAGAAGTGTAGAAATGTGGGGTTGGGCCGGGACGCTTAAAGGTTGGGACAGTAATCAGTTAAAACTCCTGCAAGAGTCTTGGCGCCCGTCAACACGTAAAGTGTATAACATTGCTTGGAAGAGATGGTTGTCTTGGTGTGAGTCACATAAAACTAGCCATTCAAATCCTGCAGCAAGTGAATTTGCTAGATTCTTGTCAGATCTCCATTTAGTTAACAAACTATCATATAACACGATTTTGTTACACAAATCGGTCGTATCAACTCTATGCGATCCAGAAAAGTCAGGCCATCTTAGTTCACATGTGCTAATTAAGCACATTATGAAATCAATAGCTTTACAAAAGCCAGTTGTCCATAAAAAACCTCCGATTTGGAACATAGATACGCTAGCCTCTTTTTTAGAACAATATCGTATTGACATTAATAACCCTTTTCAAGTTCAAAGGCATACTGCTGCCTTACTTCTCCTTTGTTCAGGAAGAAGAATACACGACTTGACATTACTCACTGCTGATTCTAGTAATTGCATAATAGAAGATGATTCAATAATTTTGTGGCCATCGTTTGGTTCTAAGACTGATTCTACAAACTATAGGCAGTCCGGTTGGAAACTTGTAGTCAATAAGGAAAACAGGCAGTTAGATCCAGTTTTTTGGGTTAAATGTACTTTATCTCTTCTCGAGAATCGTAGAAAAGCTGCCAAAACCAACAGCTTATTTATTAATATCAGGGGAGAACCCAGACCTGCATCTCGGACCCTCATTGCAGGCTGGATCAAAGCCTTGTTGGCAGATGCTAGTATATCAGCCACTCCGGGAAGTTTTAGATCAGCCGTGGCTTCGAAAAATTGGCTCGACAACTACCCTCTTGAAGATATACTTGCTAGGGGCAACTGGCGTTCGCAAAACACCTTTTGTAAATATTATCGGTGTCAGGTTACACCCACTAGTAGGACGTCTGTCACCCAGTTCTTTAATCCAGTTGATTAAAAATACATCTAGAATTTATTGATATTGTTAATTAGTATGATCATGTTGCGTAACGGATCTTAATAGTTTGATAAGTACCTCTTTGTAGGTAGATATCAACGTGAACAAAATAAACATATTGAATAAAATTTCTTAATTACTTTTAATTGTTTCCATCTAGACATTCTTCATGGTCCTCGTGGTAAAACAGTAATTTTACTCCTTTGTGCATCACAATCACATTGGCGTTTACGTCATCAATGTCACTTCCACCAGGCGATAACAAACACGTCTCATTTAATAAAGCTTCGAATAAGGTACCAGTCAAATTAATAGCAGCGTTTTACCTGAAATAAAACGCATATTAATTTACTTACCTTATTCGAAGCTTACGATGAATCGCTGCCTGGTGATCAAACAAAACGCAATGAGAACCAAAGTGGCTGATTTAACATGGCGCCACACTGCCAGGTGGAAGTGACGTCACGCGATAGGAGGGGCTAAGAGACCGGATGTAAGCTAAAATGAAGGCGGGAAACGTAGTGCCTATCTCATTTAATAAAGCTTCGAATAAGGTAAGTAAATTAATATGCGTTTTATTTCAGGTAAAACGCTGCTAATAGGTAATTATAATCATTTTTAGAGAATGATATAATAATAGATAACCTATAACTTAAGAAGGTATATTATTATTGGATATTAATTTGTAGTGTTTGTGTTAGCTTGTATTTTGTTAGTTAATAAAGGAAATAAATAAATAAAAAAGGATACTTTTTAACCATTCGTCTATAAAAATTTAACAAAAACGTGTTGATGGCGTTTCCATTACGTACTTCACATGACTATAATTATTAAATGTTTAAAATTTTCATTAAAAGCTCACCTAAATTGAAACTATTGTTTTATCTAAATACCATATTTAATGAATACCTACTAACGTACTTTTTAAAATAATTTAATTGTATTAAAATAACTTAACAGCACTTTTAGTTTTTGAATCGTTTTTCTGAGCTTTGCTGTTTAGGTACATAGATTTCTGGCCTCAAAGACGCATTTAGTTTGGCTTAGCCTTTTTTACCCGACTACAAAGCCAAAAAAGGGTAGATATTGTTTTCTAATAAGCACCGTAACTACTGCATTTCACAACATATAACAATTTATACTTTTTTAATTGGCAACACGGGAGATATGTTTTATAATGTGAATACTTACGTAACTAATTTATTCTTATAAATAATTAGATTACTTACAGATTAACCTACATAATATTTTAAACATAAAATAGACTTACATACTTACATAAAACAAACTTTGACAATAATATTATTATAAAATAGTATAAATTAATTATAGAAATAATAATTATATAAACCTACCTACCGTCTGTAAAACTTTGGCAAACACGTAACAAAAAGTTAAATACAAGAAGGACCAAATAAAAATAAATAAGTTATGTAACAATAAAAAAATAATAAAATAAATGAATAAAATCGGTATATTTATTATATTCCATAAACTTACTTTTAGCAATTTTTTTATCACACACAACTATTTATATTTATCAATTTAAAAACCGACTTCAAAATTAGTAAATACGCAATTTCGTTTACTTGCTGACATATTTTTTTGTTATTTTGTTTTAAAAACCAAACTACAGAAAAGATTTTAGTGAAATTTCTATGGGACAATCTGAAAGCATATATATTCAGAATTTTCTAAATTGGATTATATATGACGGAGTTCTGAGGTAACAAACATAAAAAAAAACAACCGAATTGAGAACCCCCTCCTTTTTCGAAGTCGGTTAATAAATACACTGACTCAAACCAAATACGTCATTTATGTTCACGTACACATTTAACTCCAAACGTACATAAGCAATGAAGCACACATACACACCAATCATACACACATAGGTAAATGCAGAGATTCATTGATCGCGGGTGTTTTTGATTTTTAAATTATTGACATCACATGAAGCATAGCACACAGAAAATAATTCACAATACATACACGCGTCCTGACTCATTTCATACATTTCAAATACACAAACATAAAAAAATATAGTTTCACTGTCAAATGTTGCTTTATATATTCAACTATAGGTACATAATAGTATTATGACAACCCATGATTAAGGTGGTTCGTTGCACAAATGGCGGGAAATTCAAATTTCAAACAGTTTTCTTGTCCTTGTAGCTAGGCCGGGTAATTATTGTAAACAACCATGATGTTTGCGCAGATTGATTATTATTCTTTACAAAATCATGTAAAGCTATTTATCTCTAATGCACATTATTACTTACATTTGTGAACGACAAATGTACAATCGAACCACCTTAAAATAAGGAAAATTTATAGTTAAATATCCAACAATTCAAATATAAATATATTTTACATTAATTATAGACGGTTCAATATATTTTTTCTTAGGAAAACTGCCTACGGGAAGACAAGTGGACCATTATAGTAATTATATTTTGTTTAAAAGCACATTTAAGTATTTATCTAAACGTAAGTCGTTGTTTCAAAGTAATATTAACGATTAAAACAAAAACCCACACAGACAAAATAGATTTAAATAAATTTTGAATAATTATTATGTATAAAAAAAAAGTTCAAAAAATATTGTGTAAAATTTATTTTACTTATTGTAAATGTCAAACTCGAAACAAAAAACAAAACGTTACTAAAAAGGTTTTATAAAATGAGTTCCGCTACTTCATCAATAGATGGCGTTAGAGAAGCACTTATAAAAGTTTAATTCTAAAACCTCGTCATAAAAACCTTTTCCTAAACACTAACACCTACTTGAAACGAGATTATTATATTAAACAGCGAAGTTACAGCCACTTATTTAACGCGTTGAATAGGTGAAAATGTAAATACCTGCACTGGCATTTGTATCGAATATCGATCGACCAACGAAAAACATCTATTTAGACACATTACTGACATGTGGAATCAGTAAAACTGGCGTGTGGAATCAGTAAAACTGGCGTGTGGAATCAGTAAAACTGACATGTAGAATCAGTAAAACTGACATGTAGAATCAGTAAAACTGACGCGTGGAATCAGTAAAACTGATATGTAGAATCAGTAAAACTGACGCGTGGAATCAGTAAAACTGATATGTAGAATCAGTAAAACTGGCGTGTGGAATCAGTAAAACTGATATGTAGAATCAGTAAAACTGGCGTGTGGAATCAGTAAAACTGATATGTAGAATCAGTAAAACTGATATGTAGAATCAGTAAAACTGGCGCGTGGAATCAGTAAAACTGGCGTGTGTAATCACAACGACAACATTAAAATTATAGTGAAAACATTTTATTCGAAACTAAATGTCAAATTTGACGATATTAATCGACATAATACTTTTATTGGTGTTAAATGTTAAATTTATCGATCGATAATATGCTCTACTTGGACTGCTGATGTGTGTAACCAGTGTGTGTTACTGTGAAGTGTGTACTGATTTATTCGACGACGATATCATGGCCCAGACGGTCCATCTCAGCCAGCAGGAAGTCCACGTCCTTCTCGGTCACCGCAGCTGAGGAAATTATGTTCCTGGAAAGGGAAAATGGATTAACTTAGATATCCTTATTAGAAAAAAATACAATGCTGGCAAACTTCTTTTTTAGGTGTCGATCGATTCAGCAGCCTTATGTCGTAAAAACGTGGGGTTCACGATTAGTGATATCACTGTTGTGGCGGCTGGAATGATAATGATGATGACTGTCACTGGCAAACAAGGCCGTACACAGATGGGCACAGATTCTAGGAAAAGCATAAGAACTTGCTAACCACTTGTGTAGTTCTGCTGACTACAGTAACCACGCATAGATGGCTCTGGCCAGCGCTGGACACTACAGTTACCAACCCGTCGCGCACGGTGGTGACAATATCGCCTTATCCTGTTTTTTCTTGAACAACTACGCATATGAAACTATTTCTATCCTATTCTACTTGAACTAAGGCACAAATTTAGATAGAGCAATCCTGCCAGAATTCAAGGCATATAGTTTTAAAAAAAATCGGCCGTACGAAAGTGACAGTGTGTGCTCCGACTGCCTCGGTGTCAAAGCGCCGTAAGGGGCCGCAAATGCAAGTGGCTATCGAGTGAAGCTGATGGTAGATGGAAGTGGATGCTGCACTCACCTGAAGA
The DNA here is from genome assembly GCA_932305915.1 of Agriopis marginaria. Classification (NCBI taxonomy): domain Eukaryota; kingdom Metazoa; phylum Arthropoda; class Insecta; order Lepidoptera; family Geometridae; genus Agriopis; species Agriopis marginaria. The sequence continues at coordinate 9,188,980 of OW029939.1, read as the reverse complement.
AGTTGGGGCGGCGGTCGTCGGGCTGGTATCCCACCATCAGGGTGCCGGACTGCATCATGCGACCCTTCAGCTTGGCGCACACCTGCACCACAACGGGTTGTTTTTTAGACCATAAATGTGACAACAGACATTACAAGACCACGAGCTCTTAGAGTTTAGACCATTGAGCCCAATGTGCCCAACATTGACAATAGTGAGCCCAACATTGACAATAGTGAGCCCAACATTGACAATAGTGAGCCAAACATTGACACTCTTGAGGCGAATATCGACACCAGCAAGCTTAACATTGTCAAAAGTCAGCATAACAAATGACACCAGTATTAAGCACATAATTAACATCATAGAGCCCAATATAGACACTTTTGAGCCCAATGCTGTTACCAATGAGCCCATCCAGTTTTCCACCCACCTTCCCCAGCAGCACTTCCTTGTGAGCATCATGCGGAAGGTCCCGCACCTGCCGCGGCAGGTACCAGAAGGAAACGTTCACCATCTCGGGCTGCAGCACCAGCCGGAACTTGTCGGGCTGCTCCTTGATGCGCCGCACCATGTACTCCGACAGCTCCATCAGGCGGTCCATGAGGCGTTCGAAGCCGGAGGTACCCTGGGAAGAAAGACAATTTAGGCATGATTACTGAAAACACTCTGAAAGCGGAGCCGTGGTAGCCCATTTGGGAGACCTCTAGACATTGATAGCTTAAGGTTGGGGGTTCAAACCCCGTACCAATGAGCTCTTTGGAGGTTATGTACGGATTTTTTTTATTCAATCAGCTGTTATGTGTGTATCGTCATCTCTCTCGAACCTGTTGTAAATTAGGTACTTATTCTGCTTTTGCTTATGCACGTGTACGTGTATTGATGACATCATTGCGGGACGCCCACGTGGTCATTTTGCTATACCTGGCGGAGTATATTATTATACCACGCTGAACCGGATCTGTAGTGTTCCAGGAGGTCTAGACAAGACCCACTGTCTGTTAGCGTTAACTCTGATGAAATTGTATGAAAATGACATTGACAATGACATTAGCTAGAGACAAATTATCTCAAGCTAATGTCATTTTCATACAATTCTTCCGCAGGCGTGAAAGCTAACAGAAAGTGGTTCTTGTCTAAACCCCCAGCAAGCCTAGCATGGGCTGTGGATAAATTGTCTTTCCACCGTTTTTATCCACGCCTAGACGCGACAAAGCTAGAATATGGATACGTTTGTCTTTTTCTCGCGGGATAAAAACGGTGGAAAGACAATTTGTCCACGGCCCGTGCTAGGCCTGCAGGGGTCGTAGCTGGAGCCTAAGACGTGGACTGGTTCAGGGGTCGTGGCTCACCTTGCCGCGCCACTGCAGCCACAGTTTGAAGATGTCGTTGTGACGTCCGCACTGGATCACCTTGTCGCCGGTGTCGAACCTCGGATCGTAGATCTTGTCCGTCATGAACAGGTATTCAGCCGCCATTTCGTTGCAACTCAGGAGTATTCCCTGGAACAAGTATAGTTTATTTTAGATACCTACCTGTGGATACACACTAATAGTGTTAACACACGAGACGTACATGGTTGACAAACCACCGTCCAACCAACGGGTGGGAGAAAGAAAATTTTCTCTTTCTCTCCCGTTGGTTGGACGGCGGTTCTTCAACCATGTACATAACACAGAAAATCATAGAGAGTCCGCCATTGTTTCGTGTATCGTCATCTCTCTCGAACTTGTTGTAAATTACTTATTCTGCTCTTGTTTATGCACGTGTACGTGTATCCATGACATTGATGACATCATTGCGGGACGCCCACGTCACATTATTTCTCGGAGTGCTATACCTGGCGGAGTATATTATTATTATACCATGCTACGTAGTTGAAAGAAAAATTTATTCAATTTATACTTGTTTATGCAGTAAATAATATTGACAGCTTCTCTCCATAGGACGCAGTTCTGTAGTGTGCACAAAGCTTTATGCTAAACAGTTTGCGGCAGAGAAAGGATACGTTATCAGAGGCTGCAGTGTTTGCGATGCGGCGTTTGCATGATAATAGAGCTGAGTGTTTGCTTGGTCAACTCATTTTAAATTCATTCTGTTTTGTACGAAAATATGGAATGAAGCCCTTTTAAGTAAATGTGCTAGGTATAGCTGTAACGGCAGCCGATTACATATTGCGAAATAAACCTATTATTTAAAGGTGACAGGTTTCACCTATGGCGCGAAATTCAATTTAAGGAATCAAAAAAAAAAAACGTTTGGTTTTTTCCATCTCTTTAACTTAAAACCCGTGCTCTGGTTTAATATTCAAAGTTACAGAAATTACAACGATTTTGCACCTTTTATAAAAAAAATACTTTAAGGTGGTTCGTTGCACAAATGGCGGGAAATTCAAATTTCAAACAGTTTTCTTGTCCTTGTAGCTAGGCCGGGTAATTATTGTAAACAACCATGATGTTTGCGCAGATTGATTATTATTCTTTACAAAATCATGTAAAGCTATTTATCTCTAATGCCCATTATTACTTACATTTGTGAAAAAACTAATTTTTGTTGTTTCAAACGGTTTATTCACAAATGTAAGTAATATGGTGCGTTACTGTTAAATAGTTGTACATTATAATGTAAAGAACAGCCAATATTTTGCGCAAACACTGTGTTATTTAAAAATAATTACCTGGCCTGGCTACTAGGACCAAAAAACTGTTTAAAATTTAAATTTACCGCCATAGGTAAATCGAACCACCTTAAACATAACACATAAAAAATATCTCCCAATTCATCCAGAATCAAAATGCATATCCACCCACGCAAATAATTGAAATTCCAATACGCAAATATTTATTTATTCAACTACCCGCATTCTTTCACAAACGGCCCGAGAAGGACGGATTTTTACACAAATTACATACGAAAATCACCTCTACTAACAACGCTTTAGAGTTAATATTTCTCTTTGTGAGATAACGCTATAAAACTGAGCCGTGATATATTTGTGTTACACAAAAATGAACCTTATATTAAAAGCTTCAGGTAACATTCCTGTGTCGAAAATAAAAAATGTGCTCGGAAGATTTTGATCCTTATGTCAAAGGAATAAAGACGGCGTATATGAGGGTAGAATTAGATTATGCCTTGTAAATGTCAGTACAATATGGTTCGTAATAAATTCAAGCCAACTCCGCCCTTTTTGTAAAGTTTTGGCTAGTGATGGGACAAACTATTATAATATTATCGATGGTTCGATAAAATATGTTTTATCATTTATCGGAACTAGTTGCGCCCTGTGGTTTCATCCGCTACCCTACAAAGAATATTTGATAAAGGCCTATGTGTTTCTTCAGTGTATAAGCTACGTTCATACCAAATTTCATCCAAACTCGTTCACCCGTTAAGAGTTAAGCGTGGACAAACATACACGCCTACACACAAAATTTCAAATTTATAATTTGAGTATGATGTGATATTGCAATTTGCAATCTAAAAACATTACTTATCTATTTTACGAATGACGGTTTTTTGCGGTGGTACGTTTCACCGTTTCACCTATGGCGGGAGATTCAAATTTCAAACTTTTTTTTAATTTTTTTTATAGAAAATGAACTTGCGCTTGGCCGCCATCTCGCCTGATGTTAAGCGACGATGCGGTCTACGATGGAGCACGCTTGCCTAGAAGAAACCGATTCACTCTCGACTTGAAGACACCCAGATTGTAACTAACGGGGAAAACCCATTCAGGCAGCGAATTCCACAGACTAGCAGTTCGCACAATAAATGTGGAATCATAGCGCTTCGTACGGGTTCTCGGAATATCAACCATAAAACGATGTCGATTTTTTGTGCCTGCCCTGGCGGTCCGATAGAAAAAAGGGCAGGAAGGAATTAAATCATTCAATCATTCAATCAATTAAATTTCCTATCAAAAAGTAAATTTCAAACAAAAACAAATTATGTAAAGAACAACCAATAATTTGCGCAAACACTGTGTCTTTATAAAATAACTAGTGTTTTGCGTGGGTGCGCGGGCCGCAAGCGGCCCGCGGGGGGGTGTGTGTTAGTGGGGTGGGGTCGGCTCTTTTAATTCGACTTTTAAACTTGAAGAAAACGGTGAATGTGTGTTGAAAATGGGTAAGGAATTGCGATACATGAGAAAATGTGCTGCTGATGATGATGATTTTTGATTTCCATGACCGGCGATGAAGATTGAAGTGGAATAGGTACAAATCTCCTAATGGTGGTGGAAACGTAGAAGAAATTTCAAGTTCAGTCGTAGAAGGCATAGAAATCCACCAATCCAGTATTTTCCGTCAAAGGGAGTACGAGCGGCTCGGCCTTCGGCCTCGCACTGAATTCGGCTGGTGACCTTAAAATTGACAGTTATTCGTCTGTGACTGGTGCAAGGGTCGTGGTTCGGCCTTGCGGCCTCACCACTACCCTTTGCACCAGTGCTCGGCCTACGGCCTCGCGCCATTGGATCTCAAGCTCGGCCTACGGCCTCGCTTGAGCTCGAGGCTTAGGCTCGGCCTGCGGCCTCGCCAACTTCCGCCTGTGACTGGTGCAAGGGTCGTGGTTCGGCCTTGCGGCCTCACCACGACCCTTTGCACCAGTGCTCGGCCTACGGCCTCGCGCCATTGGATCTCAAGCTCGGCCTACGGCCTCGCTTGAGCTCGAGGCTTAGGCTCGGCCTGCGGCCTCGCCAACTTCCGCCTGTGACTGGTGCGATGGTCGTGGTTCGGCCTTGCGGCCTCACCACGACCCCGCACCAGTGAGCTCGGCCTACGGCCTCGCGGCCTAAAGGCGCCCAAGCTCGGCCTGCGGCCTCGCTTGAGCTTGGTGACCTCGCAAGTGCCGTGGTTCGGCCTGACGGCCTCACCACGGCACTTGCTCGGTATGTTACAAAATCCATTGTATGGCAGCTATATTAAAAAAAAAAAAATTCAAAAAAAAATTTTTATAATCGCAATCTGGACCCGAAAATACCCTCGGAAACCAAAAATCAGCCTCCTAGGACCATTTTGAAAATTTGGGGCCCCTGAAAGTCATTTTGGGGGCCCCTACCAGTTGGGGGCCCCGATTGCCTATGACATTTGTTCAAGCACCCCCCATCGATGTCGAACCGTTTTCGAGTTACGAACGTCCAAAGTTTGTATGGGTTTTTTTTTTTTTTGTATGGGAGCCATGTTTTTTTTCATTTCTCTAAAGAGGTCCGAGGTTGAGGTTCATTTTTAGTTTAAACTGTTTCTCCCCACCTGTCATACTTTCCGAGATCCATAGGGGGTCCAGGTCGAGGAGTTGACCTTCCGAAGATCAGGGATTTTTCCCTAGGTCACATTCTCCCCTCCTACAAGACCTCATACTCACATTTCTTCTAGACCTCACCAGTTTCGAGAACAATTATCTAAGTCAGTCAGTGGTAATTCAGCTTTATATAGTATAGACTAGTGTTTTGCGTGGGTGCGCGGGCCGCAAGCGGCCCGCGGGGGGGTGTGTGTTAGTGGGGTGGGGTCGAGTTTTTAGGTGCGACTTAAAAACTTTAACAAAACGGTGAATGTGTGTTGAAAATGGGTAAGAAGAGGTAATACATTAGAAAATGTGCTGATGATGATGATGATTTTTGATTTCCATGACCGGCGATGAAGATTGAAGTGGAATAGGTACAAATCTCCTAATGGTGGTGGAAACGTAGAAGAAATTTCAAGTTCAGTCGTAGAAACCTTATAAATATTCCAATCGAGTATTTTCCGTCAAAGGGAGTACGAGCGGCTCGGCCTTCGGCCTCGCACTGAATTCAGCTGGTGACCTCATGATTGTCAGTAATTCGTCTGTGACTGGTGCGAGGGTCGTGGTTCGGCCTTGCGGCCTCACCACTACCCTTTGCACCAGTGCTCGGCCTACGGCCTCGCACCATTGGATCTCAAGCTCGGCCTACGGCCTCGCTTGAGCTCGAGGCTTAGGCTCGGCCTGCGGCCTCGCCAACTTCCGCCTGTGACTGGTGCAAGGGTCGTGGTTCGGCCTTGCGGCCTCACCACGACCCTTTGCACCAGTGCTCGGCCTACGGCCTCGCGCCATTGGATCTCAAGCTCGGCCTACGGCCTCGCTTGAGCTCGAGGCTTAGGCTCGGCCTGCGGCCTCGCCAACTTCCGCCTGTGACTGGTGCGATGGTCGTGGTTCGGCCTTGCGGCCTCACCACGACCCCGCACCAGTGAGCTCGGCCTACGGCCTCGCGGCCTAAAGGCGCTCAAGCTCGGCCTGCGGCCTCGCTTGAGCTTGGTGACCTCGCAAGTGCCGTGGTTCGGCCTCACGGCCTCACCACGGCACTTGCTCGGTATGTTGCAAAATCCATTATATGGCAGCTATATTAAAAAAAAAAAAATCCAAAAAAAAATTTCATAAATGCAATCAGGATCCGAAAATACCCTCGGAAACCAAAAATCAGCCTCCTAGGACCATTTTGAAAATTTGGGGCCCCTGAAAGTCATTTTGGGGGCCCCTACCAGTTGGGGGCCCCGATTGCCTATGACATTTGTTCAAGCACCCCCCATCGATGTCGAACCGTTTTCGAGTTACGAACGTCCAAAGTTTGTATGGGTTTTTTTTTTTTTTGTATGGGAGCCATGTTTTTTTTCATTTCTCTAAAGAGGTCCAAGGTTGAGGTTCATTTTTAGTTTAAACTGTTTCTCCCCACCTGTCATACTTTCCGAGATCCATAGGGGGTTCAGGTCGAAGAGTTGACCTTCCGAAGATCAGGTATTTTTCCTGATCTTACGTTTTCCTCCTCTACACGACCCCATACTCACACTTCCCCCCCTACCCCCCCAAGTCTCCAAACAACTATCTAAGTGAGTCAGTCAGTGGTAATTTAGCTTTATATAAGATAGAAGACTAGTGTTTTGCGTGGGTGCGCGGGCCGCAAGCGGCCCGCGGGGGGGTGTGTGTTAGTGGGGTGGGGTCGGCTCTTTTAATTCGACTTTTAAACTTTAAGAAAACGGTGAATGTGTGTTGAAAATGGGTAAGAATAGGGTTATACATTAGAAAATGTGCTGATGATGATGATGATTTTTGATTTCCATGACCGAAATTGAAGATCGAAGTGGAATAGGTACAAATCTCCAAATGGTGGTGGAAACGTAGAAGAAATTTCAAGTTCAGTCGTAGAAACCATATAAATATTCCAATCGAGTATTTTCCGTCAAAGGGAGTACGAGCGGCTCGGCCTTCGGCCTCGCACTGAATTCGGCTGGTGACCTCATGATTGTCAGTAATTCGTCTGTGACTGGTGCGAGGGTCATGGTTCGGCCTTGCGGCCTCACCACGACCCTTTGCACCAGTGCTCGGCCTACGGCCTCGCGCCATTGGAACTCAAGCTCGGCCTACGGCCTCGCTTGAGCTCGAGGCTTAGGCTCGGCCTGCGGCCTCGCCAACTTCCGCCTGTGACTGGTGCAAGGGTCGTGGTTCGGCCTTGCGGCCTCACCACGACCCTTTGCACCAGTGCTCGGCCTACGGCCTCGCGCCATTGGATCTCAAGCTCGGCCTACGGCCTCGCTTGAGCTCGAGGCTTAGGCTCGGCCTGCGGCCTCGCCAACTTCCGCCTGTGACTGGTGCGATGGTCGTGGTTCGGCCTGCGGCCTCACCACGACCCCGCACCAGTGAGCTCGGCCTACGGCCTCGCGGCCTAAAGGCGCCCAAGCTCGGCCTGCGGCCTCGCTTGAGCTTGGTGACCTCGCAAGTGCCGTGGTTCGGCCTGACGGCCTCACCACGGCACTTGCTCGGTATGTTACAAAATCCATTGTATGGGAGCTATATTAAAAAAAAAAAAATTCCAAAAAAAAATTTCATAAATGCAATCAGGACCTCAAAATACCCTCGGAAACCAAAAATCAGCCTCCTAGGACCATTTTGAAAATTTGGGGCCCCTGAAAGTCATTTTGGGGGCCCCCGGAAGTTGGGGCCCCCGATTGCCTATGACATTTGTTCAAGCACCCCCCATCGATGTCGAACCGTTTTCGAGTTACGAACGTCCAAAGTTTGTATGGGTTTTTTTTTTTTTTGTATGGGAGCCATGTTTTTTTTCATTTCTCTAAAGAGGTCCAAGGTTGAGGTTCATTTTTAGTTAAAACTGTTACCCCCCACCTGTCATACTTTCCGAGATCCATAGGGGGTCCAGGTCGAGGAGTTGACCTTCCGAAGATCAGGGATTTTTCCCTAGGTCACATTCTCCCCTGCTACAAGACCTCATACTCACATTTCTTCTAGACCTCACCAGTTTCGAGAACAATTATGTCAGTGAGTGAGTGAGTCAGTGAGTCAGTGGTAATTCAGCTTTATATAGTATAACTAGTGTTTTGCGTGGGTGCGCGGGCCGCAAGCGGCCCGCGGTGGGGTGTGTGTTAGTGGGGTGGGGTCGAGTTTTTAGGTGCGACTTGAAAACTTTAAGAAAACGGTGAATGTGTGTTGAAAATGGGTAAGAAGAGGTAATACATTAGAAAATGTGCTGATGATGATGATGATTTTTGATTTCCATGACCGGCGATGAAGATTGAAGTGGAATAGGTACAAATCTCCTAATGGTGGTGGAAACGTAGAAGAAATTTCAAGTTCAGTCGTAGAAACCGTATAAATATTCCAATCGAGTATTTTCCGTCAAAGGGAGTACGAGCGGCTCGGCCTTCGGCCTCGCACTGAATTCGGCTGGTGACCTCATGATTGTCAGTAATTTGTCTGTGACTGGTGCGAGGGTCGTGGTTCGGCCTTGCGGCCTCACCACGACCCTCTGCACCAGTGCTCGGCCTACGGCCTCGCGCCATTGGATCTCAAGCTCGGCCTACGGCCTCGCTTGAGCTCGAGGCTTAGGCTCGGCCTGCGGCCTCGCCAACTTCCGCCTGTGACTGGTGCAAGGGTCATGGTTCGGCCTTGCGGCCTCACCACGACCCTTTGCACCAGTGCTCGGCCTACGGCCTCGCGCCATTGGATCTCAAGCTCGGCCTACGGCCTCGCTTGAGCTCGAGGCTTAGGCTCGGCCTGCGGCCTCGCCAACTTCCGCCTGTGACTGGTGCGATGGTCGTGGTTCGGCCTTGCGGCCTCACCACGACCCCGCACCAGTGAGCTCGGCCTACGGCCTCGCGGCCTAAAGGCGCCCAAGCTCGGCCTGCGGCCTCGCTTGAGCTTGGTGACCTCGCAAGTGCCGTGGTTCGGCCTGACGGCCTCACCACGGCACTCGCTCGGTACTTGGAAAAATCCATTGTATGGCAGCTATATTAAAAAAAAAAAAAAAACCAAAAAAAAATTTCATAAATGCAATCAGGACCTCAAAATACCCTCGGAAACCAAAAATCAGCCTCCTAGGACCATTTTGAAAATTTGGGGCCCCTGAAAGTCATTTTGGGGGCCCCTACCAGTTGGGGCCCCCGATTCCCTATGACATTTGTTCAAGCACCCCCCATCGATGTCGAACCGTTTTCGAGTTACGAACGTCCAAAGTTTGTATGGGTTTTTTTTTTTTTTGTATGGGAGCCATGTTTTTTTTCATTTCTCTAAAGAGGTCCAAGGTTGAGGTTCATTTTTAGTTTAAACTGTTTCTCCCCACCTGTCATACTTTCCGAGATCCATAGGGGGTCCAGGTCGAGGAGTTGACCTTCCGAAGATCAGGTATTTTTCCTGATCTTACGTTTTGCCCCTCTACACGACCCCATACTCACATTTCCCCCTCCACCCCCCCAGTTCTCCAAACAACCATCTAAGTGAGTGAGTGAGTGAGTCAGTCAGTCAGTGGTAATTTAACTTTATATAGTATAATAACTAGTGTTTTGCGTGGGTGCGCGGGCCGCAAGCGGCCCGCGGGGGGGTGTGTGTTAGTGGGGTGGGGTCGTCATATGTGTTCGACTTTTTAAACTTGATGAAAACGGTGAATGTGTGTTGAAAATGGGTAAGAATAGGGTTATACATTAGAAAATGTGCTGATGATGATGATGATTTTTGTTTTCCATGACCGGCGATGAAGATTGAAGTGGAATAGGTACAAATCTCCTAATGGTGGTGGAAACGTAGAAGAAATTTCAAGTTCAGTCGTAGAAGGCATAGAAATCGTCCAATCCAGTATTTTCCGTCAAAGGAAGTACGAGCGGCTCGGCCTTCGGCCTCGCACTGAATTCGGCTGGTGACCTTAAAATTGACAGTTATTCGTCTGTGACTGGTGCAAGGGTCGTGGTTCGGCCTTGCGGCCTCACCACTACCCTTTGCATCAGTGCTCGGCCTACGGCCTCGCGCCATTGAATCTCAAGCTCGGCCTACGGCCTCGCTTGAGCTCGAGGCTTAGGCTCGGCCTGCGGCCTCGCCAACTTCCGCCTGTGACTGGTGCAAGGGTCGTGGTTCGGCCTTGCGGCCTCACCACGACCCTTTGCACCAGTGCTCGGCCTACGGCCTCGCGCCATTGGATCTCAAGCTCGGCCTACGGCCTCGCTTGAGCTCGAGGCTTAGGCTCGGCCTGCGGCCTCACCAACTTCCGCCTGTGACTGGTGCAAGGGTCGTGGTTCGGCCTTGCGGCCTCACCACGACCCTTTGCACCAGTGCTCGGCCTACGGCCTCGCGCCATTGGATCTCAAGCTCGGCCTACGGCCTCGCTTGAGCTTGAGGCTTAGGCTCGGCCTGCGGCCTCGCCAACTTCCGCCTGTGACTGGTGCGAGGGTCGTGGTTCGGCCTTGCGGCCTCACCACGACCCCGCACCAGTGAGCTCGGCCTACGGCCTCGCGGCCTAAAGGCGCCCAAGCTCGGCCTGCGGCCTCGCTTGAGCTTGGTGACCTCGCAAGTGCCGTGGTTCGGCCTGACGGCCTCACCACGGCACTCGCTCGGTACTTGGAAAAATCCATTGTATGGCAGCTATATTAAAAAAAAAAAAAATCCAAAAAAAATTTTATAATCGCAATCTGGACCCGAAAATACCCTCGGAAACAAAAAATCAGCCTCCTAGGACCATTTTGAAAATTTGGGGCCCCTGAAAGTCATTTTGGGGGCCCCTACCAGTTGGGGCCCCCGATTGCCTATGACATTTGTTCAAACACCCCCCATCGATGTCGAACCGTTTTCGAGTTACGAACGTCCAAAGTTTGTATGGGTTTTTTTTTTTTTTGTATGGGAGCCATGTTTTTTTTCATTTCTCTAAAGAGGTCCAAGGTTGAGGTTCATTTTTAGTTTAAACTGTTTCTCCCCACCTGTCATACTTTCCGAGATCCATAGGGGGTCCAGGTCGAGGAGTTGACCTTCCGAAGATCAGGTATTTTTCCTGATCTTACGTTTTCCTCCTCTACACGACCCCATACTCACATTTTCCCCCTCACCCCCCCAAGTCTCCAAACAACCATCTAAATGAGTGAGTCAGTGAGTGAGTGGTAATTTAACTTTATATAGTATAGACTAGTGTTTTGCGTGGGTGCGCGGGCCGCAAGCGGCCCGCGGGGGGGTGTGTGTTAGTGGGGTGGGGTCGAGTTTTTAGGTGCGACTTAAAAACTTTAAGAAAACGGTGAATGTGTGTTGAAAATGGGTAAGAATAGGGTTATACATTAGAAAATGTGCTGATGATGATGATGATTTTTGATTTCCATGACCGAAATTGAAGATCGAAGTGGAATAGGTACAAATCTCCAAATGGTGGTGGAAACGTAGAAGAAATTTCAAGTTCAGTCGTAGAAACCATATAAATATTCCAATCGAGTATTTTCCGTCAAAGGGAGTACGAGCGGCTCGGCCTTCGGCCTCGCACTGAATTCGGCTGGTGACCTTAAAATTGACAGTTATTCGTCTGTGACTGGTGCAAGGGTCGTGGTTCGGCCTTGCGGCCTCACCACTACCCTTTGCACCAGTGCTCGGCCTACGGCCTCGCGCCATTAGATCTCAAGCTCGGCCTACGGCCTCGCTTGAGCTCGAGGCTTAGGCTCGGCCTGCGGCCTCGCCAGCTTCTGCCTGTGACTGGTGCAAGGGTCGTGGTTCGGCCTTGCGGCCTCACCACGACCCTTGGCACCAGTGCTCGGCCTACGGCCTCGCGCCATTGGATCTCAAGCTCGGCCTACGGCCTCGCTTGAGCTCGGGGCTTAGGCTCGGCCTGCGGCCTCGCCAACTGACTGGTGCGAGGGTCGTGGTTCGGCCTTGCGGCCTCACCACGACCCCGCACCAGTGAGCTCGGCCTACGGCCTCGCGGCCTAAAGGCGCCCAAGCTCGGCCTGCGGCCTCGCTTGAGCTTGGTGACCTCGCAAGTGCCGTGGTTCGGCCTGACGGCCTCACCACGGCACTCGCTCGGTACTTGGAAAAATCCATTGTATGGCAGCTATATTAAAAAAAAAAAAAATCCAAAAAAAAAATTCAAAAATGCAATCAGGACCCGAAAATACCCTCGGAAACCAAAAATCAGCCTCCTAGGACCATTTTGAAAATTTGGGGCCCCTGAAAGTCATTTTGGGGGCCCCCGGAAGTTGGGGCCCCCGATTGCCTATGACATTTGTTCAAGCACCCCCCATCGATGTCGAACCGTTTTCGAGTTACGAACGTCCAAAGTTTGTATGGGTTTTTTTTTTTTTTGTATGGGAGCCATGTTTTTTTTCATTTCTCTAAAGAGGTCCAAGGTTGAGGTTCATTTTTAGTTTAAACTGTTTCTCCCCACCTGTCATACTTTCCGAGATCCATAGGGGGTCCAGGTCGAGGAGTTGACCTTCCGAAGATCAGGTATTTTTCCTGATCTTACGTTTTCCCCCTCTACACGACCCCATACTCACATTTTCCCCCCCACCCCCCCAAGTCTCCAAACAACTATCTAAGTGAGTCAGTCAGTGAGTGAGTGAGTGAGTCAGTGGTAATTTAACTTTATATAGTATAACTAGTGTTTTGCGTGGGTGCGCGGGCCGCAAGCGGCCCGCGGGGGGGTGTGTGTTAGTGGGGTGGGGTCGAGTTTTTAGGTGCGACTTGAAAACTTTAAGAAAACGGTGAATGTGTGTTGAAAATGGGTAAGAAATCCCAATACATGAGAAAATGTGCTGATGATGATGATGATTTTTGATTTCCATGACCGGCGATGAAGATTGAAGTGGAATAGGTACAAATCTCCTAATGGTGGTGGAAACGTAGAAGAAATTTCAAGTTCAGTCGTAGGTACCATAGAAATCCACTAATACAGTATTTTCCGTCAAAGGGAGTACGAGCGGCTCGGCCTTCGGCCTCGCACTGAATTCGGCTGGTGACCTTAAAATTGACAGTTATTCGTCTGTGACTGGTGCAAGGGTCGTGGTTCGGCCTTGCGGCCTCACCACGATCCTTTGCACCAGTGCTCGGCCTACGGCCTCGCGCCATTGGATCTCAAGCTCGGCCTACGGCCTCGCTTGAGCTCGAGGCTTAGGCTCGGCCTGCGGCCTCGCCAACTTCCGCCTGTGACTGGTGCAAGGGTCGTGGTTCGGCCTTGCGGCCTCACCACTACCCTTTGCACCAGTGCTCGGCCTACGGCCTCGCGCCATTGGATCTCAAGCTCGGCCTACGGCCTCGCTTGAGCTCGAGGCTTAGGCTCGGCCTGCGGCCTCGCCAACTTCCACCTGTGACTGGTGCAAGGGTCGTGGTTCGGCCTTGCGGCCTCACCACGACCCTTTGCACCAGTGCTCGGCCTACGGCCTCGCTTGAGCTCGGGGCTTAGGCTCGGCCTGCGGCCTCGCCAACTTCCGCCTGTGACTGGTGCGATGGTCGTGGTTCGGCCTTGCGGCCTCACCACGACCCCGCACCAGTGAGCTCGGCCTACGGCCTCGCGGCCTAAAGGCGCCCAAGCTCGGCCTGCGGCCTCGCTTGAGCTTGGTGACCTCGCAAGTGCCGTGGTTCGGCCTCACGGCCTCACCACGGCACTTGCTCGGTATGTTACAAAATCCATTGTATGGCAGCTATATTAAAAAAAAAAAAAATCCAAAAAAAAATTTCATAAATGCAATCAGGACCCGAAAATACCCTCGGAAACCAAAAATCAGCCTCCTAGGACCATTTTGAAAATTTGGGGCCCCTGAAAGTCATTTTGGGGGCCCCCGGAAGTTGGGGCCCCCGATTGCCTATGACATTTGTTCAAACACCCCCCATCGATGTCGAACCGTTTTCGAGTTACGAACGTCCAAAGTTTGTATGGGTTTTTTTTTTTTTTGTATGGGAGCCATGTTTTTTTTCATTTCTCTAAAGAGGTCCAAGGTTGAGGTTCATTTTTAGTTTAAACTGTTTCTCCCCACCTGTCATACTTTCCGAGATCCGTAGGGGGTCCAGGTCGAAGAGTTGACCTTCCGAAGATCAGGGATTTTTCCCTAGGTCACATTCTCCCCTGCTACAAGACCTCATACTCACATTTCTTCTAGACCTCACCAGTTTCGAGAACAATTATGTCAGTGAGTGAGTGAGTGAGTCAGTCAGTGGTAATTCAGCTTTATATAGTATAATTATAAGGACCAAAAAACCGTTTGGAATTTGAATTTCCCGCCAGAGGCAAAACGTACCACCTTAACTTTTTATATTCCAATACTTTCTTTTAATTTTTTTGTTGTTGTTAGGTTTGTCAATATTAATTTTATCGATATTTACTTTTTATCTACAACACCACAACTACCCCCTCCCTAGCGACAGACGTCGGCACGTGTCTCTTTTAATTAAATTCCTCTCGCCGACACTTCGAAACATATGTTGCCAATTTACCCCCACACAAAACCACCACAGTCAAAAACCACCCTTATAACATTTCATTATAAAACTCAACTCAGTTTGCACTAACCGTTGTGCATTTTCCTACATTTCGTGAAAGGAAAACTAGTCTTATACTGAACGTGATAAGTTATATTTTGGTTGGTTCACACATTAAAAATATATTCTAAAGTATCAAGACGTTTCATTTCTATACATATGCGAATTTAAATCATATTTTGAAGAGTTTAAGTTTGGTTTTCCCGTGTCACTAGGTGACGTTAGTTGCAGACTTGTTGGTATGCGTTTGATGGCATTTCTATGGTGGATTACGAAGCTAATTTTATTTGGAGCAGAGTTATGGAGGGCTATCATTTGTTGTTATTTAATATGAGAAAATAATAATTTAAGTGCGCCTCGCTGTTTTCCCGCTTATTTTCTGGAACTTTCGGTTTTACCACAGTTTCTTAGTTTACTCACTTTGACTACATTTTGCATTTTTTCTAGTGTTTTTTTTTTCTTCTTGTAATATTATTACATCATCATCATCATCAGCCAGAAGACGTCCACTGCTGAACATAGGCCTCCCCCTTTAACCTCCACACTGAACGACAGCCTGCCTTCTGCATCCACTGGATGCCCGCGACTCTCACAATGTCGTCGGTCCATCTAGTGGGAGGTCTACCTACGCTGCGTCTTCCGGTTCGTGGTTTCCATTCAAAAATCTTTCTTCCACATCGGTTATCGGTTTTCCGAGCGATGTGGTCTGCCCATTGCCACTTCAACTCGCAAATTTTAACAGCTATGTCGGTAATATTTTGCCAATAAATGGTGCCAATAAAGGATTGTTTATTACTTATAAACATAACGCGAGAGCATAACGATACAGTACCTATGTAGTATGTAGTGCAGTTTGACACGACGCTTGCAGACTTCCTGTGAGGCTTTCGTTTGATATCTGTAGGTAGCTCATAACACTTCTCATCGGGAGTTAAAACTGACACAAGGGTTGTTTTATTGTCATAGTGTGATACAGAAATGAGGAGATCCGTAGACGAACGAAAGTCACCGACATAGCCCACCGGATTAGCAAGTTGAAGTGGCAGTGGGCAGAGCACATATCACACAGAACATATGGCCGATGGAGCCAAATGGTTCTGGAAAGGAGACCACGGACCGGTAAGCGCAGCGTAGGACGTCCACCCACAAGATGGACTGACGATCTAAAAGAGACCGCAGGGAAACGCTGGATTCAGTCGGCTTCAAACCGGCCCTTTTGGAGATCGATGGAGGAGGCGTAGGACGTCCTACGGCTGAAATGATGATGATGATGATGATTATGATACAAGTGTGACGTGACTGACCTCGTACTTGAAGTGCACGGTGGAGCACTGCAGCAGGGTGCCCATCAGCTTATGAGGGTTCCACGTCACGCTGTCCGCCCTGAAACAACGGCACTCGTTACCACGTGGCTTCAGGACAGGTTCAAAGATCTTCAAGAAACATATCATCTCACTTTAAGCGATATCTTAATTAACATTTAGGTACTGTAAACGTTTGTAGCCAGTAGGCATTTTATGATGTTGAAAAACAACATAGTAAAGCTAGTGAAAACGTGATAAGAAGTAAGTGATAGATATTTATCAAATAAGTAACCTTTCAGCTTCTTTTTCCCTATTTGTTTGGATTTGTATGTTTTTATATTTAGTATGTTTTTTTCACCATAACCATTCCTGGATTTTGGCAAAATAAGATCGTTAGCAGTTCTAAGTTTAATTTTTTGTTTCGAACGTTAATTAAGGATGAGGTCCACAACACCAGTAGCGGTGTTCAATAATTTACATATTATTAATTTGACAAATGATTATGTAAGGATCTAGTTTATTTATGAATCACTAGCAAACCCGGCGAACTCCGTTTCGCCACCAGATGACTTCTATAAGCCTCACGGAGCCCGAGACCTTTCCAACGAATGCAAAACCGTGGAAATCGGTTCGTGCGTTCTGGAGTTATAGCGTCAGGAAGGAAAACCCGACTTATTTTTATATAGTAGATAACATAAAAAAAAAACATTTTAAAAACCTGGCGATCGAATTTTAAAATTGTCTGTATAGAAACGTTTCGTTAGACGTTTCAGTGATAGTCATAAACAAAATCTACCAAAACTAACCACATCCGCATCCCTTCTATACTGCATAATCGCATTATAAAGTGTTAAGCCGTGAATCAATCACTCCTCTACAAACAGAGGGCTGATTGTTGACGGCGGTATGATAATTTATATCGCGGGTGTAGTGTGGCTGTAGGGGTTTCAATATTGACCGCATAGCAATGGGGATAGTCCATATTTTTTATTTACTTACTTATAGGTTTATGTTATTTTTGATTTTAGTTCATCATCATTTCAGTAATTATTAATACATTAGAAATACTGTCGGGAACGAGTGGATGCGAATAGCGAGAGACAGGGGAGAGTGGCATAAACAAAGGGAGGCCTATACCCAGCAGTGGGTCACTCAAGGCTGATGATGATGATGATGATGATGATCATTTCAGTCTATCATGTTCCCACTGCTGGGACTCAGGCCTACTCTCAGAGAGAGAGGATGGGCGCTAATCCAACATGCTGGCCCAGTGCATATACTAGCTGACCTACGACGACCACACTGAACGACAGCCTGCCTTTTGCATCCACTGGATGCCCGCGACACACACGATGTCGTCGGTCCATCTAGTGGGAGGCCTACCTACGCTGCGTCTTCCGGTTCGTGGTCTCCACTCCAGAACCTTTCTTCCCCATCGGTTATCGGTTCTTCGAGCGATGTGGCCTGCCCATTGTAACTTCAACTTGCAAATTTTAACAGCTATGTATAAGTATAGAGTATAGATGTCTAAATGTCTTTGAACTTTTGAGATTTTTTGTCATAATTATTGGTTTCCTCATGATGTTTTTCCTTCATCGTTTTTTAAGGGATGGTATCGATACTGCACATAATTTATTTAAGTACTAAATACTTAAGTGATTGGTGCACGGCCAAGGGTCGAACTGGGTGCCGTCAGATTGTAAAGCGCACATGCTTCCGCTCGGCCACCATCGCCGATTTTAGTTCATATAACAATTTTATGTTTTTTGTAATTACTAATTGGTTTTAGGTTCATAAATTATAAAAACAAAGCAACAAAATCCACCAAAAAAAGATTGGATAAACAAAAACTTAGTAACTGCAATAAACAAAAGAAATATACTATGGCATAAACTGAAGCAAACACCTAAAGACAGTAAGCTAACCGAAGAATTTCTGAAACAAAAGAATGCAGTACACAAAGACATTCAGACAACAAAAAATGAATACTATTATAAAATGTTTAAAAAGTGTGAGAAAAATCCTTTGAAAATGTGGCAACTTATAAACAATTTGGCAAATAATAAACAAAAAAATAACTACGTACCTATAAAACTAAATACTTCTTCAGGACAAATTAAAGATACAAAAGACATATGTGAATGCTTTAACTCTTTCTTTTCGAATATAGGAGCTGAACTTGCAAATAAAATCCCACAAAAGAGTCGCAACCCATTATTATCTGCAAATATAACAGGTAATGGTACAAAATTGTCACTATTTAAACCTGCGACAGTGGATGAGGTAATTAAAATAATCAACAACTTAGATACAAACACAAGTACTGGTATTGACGGGATAAGCACCAAAGTGATTAAGTGTGTCGAAAACTTAATAGCTGAAAAATTGACTCAATGTATTAACAAATGCTTAAGTGAAGGCGAATTTCCAGATAGTTTAAAAATAGCGAAAGTCAGTCCAATTTTGAAATCAGGTAACAAAACTGATCCTGGAAACTATAGACCGATTTCTGTACTGCCTATATTATCAAAAGTATTTGAAAAAGTATTGCATAACCGTTTAAGCGACTTCCTTGAATTGACTAATTTCTTAAATGACAAACAATATGGGTTTCGGCCGAAATCTAATACTCTAGGGGCTACTATTGATCTGGTAACTAAAATAAAACTTAATATTGATAAAAAAAAAATTACTTTGGGCATATTCATAGACCTAAAAAAAGCATTTGACACCGTCAGTCACGAGTTACTTTTGTCAAAATTAGAACACTTAGGCATTACAGGTGTAGCACTAGAAATATTCCGATCATATCTAACGAACAGATACCAAATTGTTAAGCTTGATGGAGTTCAGAGTATTCCCCAATTGATTACATACGGCGTTCCCCAAGGCTCAATCCTTGGACCGTTGTTATTCCTTGTCTACATAAATAGCATTCATGAAATTTGCCTAATGGGAGACATTACATTATATGCTGATGATACTAGCCTGTTTTATTCTGGTTGCTCAATAGTTTCAATAACAGAACAAGCTCAAAAAGATTTGGATCTCCTTCATATTTGGCTGCAATCTAATTTACTAACAATCAACACATCTAAAACAAATTACATACTATTTGCTGCTAAAAATAAAAGAATTGGTATTTACAAGACTTTGAATATCAATGGTGAAACAATAAATAAAATTGACAAGGAAAAATACTTAGGTCTAATTCTTGACAATCAGCTTACATGGAAACCGCACATTGAAAATATTAGAAAAAAACTTACATCTCTAACGGGCGCACTGCGTGGCATAGTACGATGTCTCCCCATACAGTTAAGATACACAATCTATAATTCAATGATCAAATCACATATTGACTACTTGATTGAGGTTTGGGGAACTGCGGCCAAAACAAATTTACAAAACTTACAAATAGCTCAAAATAAAATTATAAAAACACTATTTCGATACCACTATTTAACACCTACTATTACAATTTTTAAAGAAACGAAACTTATGAATCTATCTCAAATATATAAGTACAATACTTGTATTCTGGTTAGGAAAATTTTAACTAAAGACATACATTCGCAAATAATCTTTACAAAAAAGATACAAGTTCAAAAACGTCTAACCAGACAAGCAAATAACATCTGTTTAAGAACCCCTAGGACTAATTATGGTAAAAATAATATAATGTATGAAGGGGCACAACTTTACAACAAATTGCCGAAAGACATAAAAGAAATAAAATCGCTAACCAAATTTAAAAAATTGTTAAAAGTCCACATTTTAAAGGATATTTCTTTAATATAATCATATCTACTTACCTATAATAATATCATACAAAAACGCTCTTTTTCGTACTATGGGCCATAATAAACAATGAACGGTACGGGCCGCTTGCATGCATAGACATACTTCTAAACTTTGTAAATCTACCCTCTAAGTTTGACTTTTGAATTTTTATTGTTTTGTTAATTTGTTTATATGTATTGTTTGCATAATTATGTCTGTGAACTACGCCCAATGGCGCTAACTTACCTATTTATACTGTGTTTTCTCAATAAGTGAATTTGTAAATTCTTATGAGGAAATAAAAATCTTAAACCGTAAATTATAACATGAAAGTTACACATTGACACTTTTTATTTTTATCGAGCGTTATTTACACTATTTTAATTCCTGACGTTTCGAACACTGCCGTGTCCAGACATACTTTAAAACACACAAAATTTCACATTAATGTTTAGTTATCGCGAAAATCTAAGAAATCATTATGTCGGTATAGTTTGCTCAGTAACTGTTGTTTTCATTAACACGTGAACAGTTCAAACTGTTCAGATATTGTTCAGAGTGAGGAGGAGGCTGACGATCAAAGATCTGCGTGATGGATGGCAGAGAGCGCGGTGTGACAGACCGCCGAGACGGAATGACGCGCACAGATTCTAACAGCGCAGTAGGACAACTTTTAACTAACTTCTTCTTGGGCCAAGCTATAGCTTTGTTTCATGGTTTATAGACTTTATATCACAGCTCACCTGAAACTAAGCGATGGGGTGGTCCAAGATAGTACTGGTTAACAAGTGACTGCCGGAACATTGCATTCGGTGCTTGGCGAGGATATATGTTAAATTATTAATTACTAGCAACGCACCCCGGCTTCGCACGGGTGTAAATCTATTTATTTTTTTACACTTTGGGTTACATTATTGGAGTTTTAGTAAGGATCCCTATTTTTTTTGAAAATATAATATAGCCTATGTCACCCGGGGATAGTGTAGCTTCCCAACAGTTAAAGAATTTTTCAAATCGGTTCAGTAGTTTCGGAGTCTATTCAATGCAAACAAACAAACAAATCTTTCCTCTTTATAATATTAGTATGGAAAACATTAAAATTGAACATAATGGTTTCTTAGGTATTCGCGATTACAAAAAAATTAAATTAAACACTTTTAATGTATTTTATCGCGTCTATTTTGCATTATGTCCGGAGACTGGAAAGTGTAATTCCGTTAAGCATTTTTAATTTCTAAATTATACAATTGTAACAAACGTACTTAAATTATAAACAACTAGCGGTCCGCCCCAGCTTCGCACGGGTGTAGATAGTGCCTATGTTGGGTGCCTATGTCACCCGGGGATAATGTAGATGCCCGTCAGTGAAAGAATTTTTCAAATCGGTTCAGTAGTTTCGGAGCCTATTCAATGCAAACAAACAATCAAATCTTTCCTCTTTATAATATTAGTATAGATATATAAAACTACACTAATATAATAGACCGAATAGAAAATACCACTAATTTAATAGATAATTTACATGATAATATACATCCCGACCGATGGGCCAGGATCTTCACACAGTGGGTGCCTGATGGACGGCGCAGTCAAGGAAGGCCCAAGAAACGCTGGCGTGACGATCTTGACTCATTCCGGAGAGGTTGGCAAGAGGTGGCGAAGGACCGAGATTTATGGAAGGAGATGGGGGAGACCTTTGCCCAGCAGTGGGACAGTATAGGTTAAAAAAAATAAAAAATAAAAAAAATCGAAAAAGTCCAGTTCTGGTTATGCTTCTCCATCGTATTTGTGCTATGTCCTAAGTGCAAAGGAATGTTGCGTTTTGCCCTTTTTGTTTCGAGGGTGCTGTAATCCGGGCTCTAATTTTGGCCCTTTTTACTCTGGATAGGGGATGGAGTTTAAATGTTCCGGGGATCTCGAGGAAACAAACTTAGATGAGGGTTTAATTAATGATAAAAAAATAGCGCAAATATAAATTGACATTCTTGTACAATGGAATAAGACTTTCGGGTAGTATTTTTTTTTTGTGTTTTCTTAATTTAAATTATGGGTACAAGTTTCCAAAGCGTAATTTAAAACACGCGCTAAGCCGGGTGAACAGCTAGTCTCTTAAATTAGAGGTTAAGTATTTTTTTTTTTGTAGCAGATCATCATCATTATCATCATCATCAGCCAGAAGACGTCCCCTGCTGAACATAGGCCTCCCCCTTTAACCTCCACACTAAACGACAGCCTGCCTTTTGCATCCACTGGATAACTGTAGCAGATAATCCTCTAAAACTACTGAACAGATTTTAATTTTGTTTTCACTAATAGAAAGCTACACTACCCAAAGTGACAAAGTAGTGTTTTGTTCGTTTCGCAGGTAAGACGCTCTTTTCCGACTCATTCTAGTTTAAGTAAGTCAAGTAGTGCATATCTCCATATGGTCCATCTCCAATGGTTAGCTTAACATTATAAAGATGGTGTCATAACAAATTGAATATTTTATCTAGGAAACCCATGTGACCGAAATACGATTAAGCACATTTCGCTCGATAGAAAAAATATATCAAAATAGCACTGAATTGCGCTTTTATCTCTGTTTTTTTTTGATTCATTCAATTACCTATTTATTAAATTATGTCTTCGATATCTTGATATATCATCATCATCAGCCAGATGACGTCCACTGCTGAACATAGGCCTCCCCCTTTAACCTCCACACTGAACGACAGCCTGCCTTTTGCATCCACTGGATGCCCGCGACTCTCATAATGTCGTCGGTCCATCTAGTGGGAGGCCTCCCTACGCTGCGTCTTCCGGTTCGTGGTCTCAACTCCAGAACCTTTCTTCCCCATCGGTTATCGGTTCTTCGAGCGATGTGACCTGCCCATTGCCACTTCAACTTGCAAATTTTAACAGCTATGTCGGTGACTCTGGTTCTTTGGCGAATATCCACGTTTCGGATTTTATCGCGCAAAGAAACTCCGAGCATAGCTCTCTCCATTGCCCGCTGTGTGACTCTGTGACGCTGTGTATCTTGATGTATAGATTTCATAATTATGAAGGAAACCGATGAGGTACATTTTACATTACAGATATACTTTTCGAATAGTCTCATCAAGTAGTACTATATACTTTCCTCGAGCATTTTCTAACTCAGTTCTAATTAATCCGGTACACCATTATCACCTATCCATCATTACCTAAATACCGGCAGTAAAAGAGGGGGGTGCGCGGGTGGGGATGGGAGGAAAGGGGGGTAAATCCTGACGTGTGCTGTGGACCGTGTGACACTGTAGAATAGGGCTGGCGAAGAGTGAGTTTTTTTAAAATTATAAATAGGATTGCGCTTGCCCGCCAACTCGCCTGATGTTAAGCGATGATGCGGCCTACGATGGAGCACGCTTGCCTAGAAGAAACCTATTCACTCTTGACTTGAAGACACCCAGATTGTAACTATCGGGGAACACCCACTCAGGCAGCGAATTCCACAGACCAGCAGTTGGCATTAATTAGTGTAATTGGTGTTTGAACCGTGCTAATTGAATAAATAAATGCAAAATACAAATACAAATAAAAACTGAAAGCGCACCCCTATATCGCAGGCGCTACGGATTACGCGCAGCACTTTGCTACGCGCTACGTTACATCGTAGCAGCCGAGAGTTCACACGTCAATCCGAAATGTCGGGCAAATGGGAAACCAAGGATTACTGCCGACGTCCCGACGTCCCGGGGTAAAATGTTCGGGAGAATTCCGGGGGAAATTCCGTGGTATTCAATATTATATGACAGGTTTTGTGTTAATCCAGGCTCTCATACCAAACCTAAAAGACTGAGGCATTTTATAGGCACTCTGCCTGAAATTAAAGATCGTTTGTACTATCTATAGGCCTTCGTTGCTCATAGATAGTATAAACGATCTTCAATTAGTTTAGTTTTTTTTAAAGTATTATTTAGTAGTTGTTTGGTACGTAACATTATATATTCTGTGAAAACTTCAACTGACTATCTATTACGGTTAGAAAGATACAGCCGCTTAAAGGTAGGACAGACGGACAGACGGACAGACGGACATCGTAGCTTGGTTATGCTTATCACTATCCTATGGCTTAGTAATAGGGTCACATTTTTAACCTTTGGGTACGGAACCCAAAAAAATAATGAGTTAACAGCGTGTCGCAGTTTGTATACTTATGATGATATTATAGTGAACATACCTCTCGATGCCGGTGAGTCGCGGGTGGCGGTACTTCTTGGAGAACAGTAGACCTCCGCCCCAAGCCGCCTGAAATATTAACACTTGTCAAAACTTTGTACAATATGATAACAAACCCAGTCTCGGTTACTAACCTGTAGATCATTTCAGATCTGTTGGCGTAATAATATACCAACATAACAGGCATGTGTCCTAATGTGTAATTTATTACAAACTAGCGACCCGCCCGCCCGGCTTCGCACGGGTGTAATTTACATGCGAAGCCGCGGCGGGTCGCTAGTTATATATATAAACCTTTCGTTAAAATTGACCTAACTAATGGTGAAAACCGCATCAAAATCCGTAGCGTCGTTTAGGAGGAGTTAGCGGCCATACAGACAGACAGACGCGGAAAGCGACTTTAATTTATACTATGTAGAGAAGAGATAGAGATAGAGAAGAAGAGATAACCGGCTTAGCGATGAATATAACTAAATATATTACACATACTGTATATTTTTTTTTGTTTTTTTATATTGACTTACACTGTTGGCCTTTTGGCCTCTACAACTTGACCGGACTAGTTAGTGAACGCAGAGTGCGTTCGGCATAACTTGGCGGTTTAAGCTTTGGGCGACTAGCACAATGGCACCTCGATGGTACGAACCTCGGCTTGGGCCGTCGCTGGGAGTGGGAATCAGACTTACCCAGGCACCCCAGAAAGGGTGTGCCCTGGAGCCCTAGCGGTTTGTTGAACTGAATGATTATTTGGAGAGAATCTAACCGATCTTCTAACAGATCCCGAGGGTCTACGATCCCGCCGGCGGGATCGCTGTGTGTGTGTGTGTGCCTCTGGTAACCGACGCCTGTACCAAAAACTGAATATTTCCTATTGCTAGGAGCAGTCGGATCGGAATTAAATTGGTTGATAAATCTATGAGATATGAGCGTTTAAAGTTTTAGGTGGGGATAGAGAGGGGTAACTCTATCCCTTTCTCGCAAAGCGTGTGTTAACATCTAATAAAATAAAATCTCTATCTCTTCTCTTCTCTATCTCTACATAGTATAAATTGAAGTCGCTTTCCGCGTCTGTCTGTCTGTCTGTATGTCTGTATGGCCGCTAACTCCTCCTAAACCACGCAACGGATTTTGATGCGGTTTTCACCATCTGTTAGATAAATTTTCAAGGAAGGTTTATATATATAACTAGCGACCCGCCCCGGCTTCGCACGTAAATCACACCCGAGCGAAGCCGGGCGGGCGGGTCGCTAGTAACATATATTCGGGACATTTTTGCACACACGGTCATCTGACCCCAAACTAAGCAAAGCTTGTGATATGGCTGCCAGAGACTGATATACATACATATATAGGTTAAAATACATACTTAAATAGATATTAACAACCAGATATAGAACAAACACAAATGTTCATCACATAAATGTTTGTCCTAGGTGGGAATCGAACCCACGCCCCCAAGCTTAGGAGGTAGGTTCACTACCAACTGGACCAACGGGCTATCTGAATGAATAGCGCGATAAATGTCTGTGGTACCGACTAAGACTGCCTTGTTAAAACTGTACGTTACTTACGTCGACGTGCATCCACATGTCGTACTTCTGACAGATGTCTGCAATCTCGACAAGCGGGTCGAACGCGCCCAGCACCGTCGTGCCGGACGTCGCGTTCACGAAGAACGGGACCTAAACAACAAACAATAAGATACAAATTCAAATGGACATTCTATGTAAGTACTAGGTAATACTCCAATTCTTGAATTCGTTGCTTAAATCACAGAAAAGAAAGGAAAAAATGGTTTAAACCCCCAACGAAATGGGATCATTCTCGATAGATCCAATGCTAAGATCCATAATGGATCTATAGAGATTTTTTTCTCTCTTTAGATCCCATTATAAAATTATGAATCTATCGAGATCCATGGACCCATAATTTTATAATGGGATCTAAAGAGAAAAAAAATCTCTATAGATCCATTATGGATATTAGCATTGGATCTATCGAGAATGATCCACGAAATGAAGTCAAGAACATCGTGAACAGTCGAAGCTTTAGTCCAGTTTTTAGTTGTCATCATCATAACCAGCCTTTTAACAGTCCACTGTTGGACTTTTAGCCTACCCCTGAAAGGGTGATTGGGCCAGTCACCACGCTGGCCCAGTGCGGGTTGGTGGATTCACATACGCCATTGAAGTGGCAATGGGCAGGCCACATCGCTCGAAGAACCGATAACCGATGGGGAAGAAAGGTTCTGGAGTGGAGACCACGAACCGGAAGACGCAGCGTAGGGAGGCCTCCCACTAGATGGACCGACGATATTGTGAGAGTCGCTGGCATCCAGTGGATGCAAAAGGCAGGCTGTCGTTCAGTGTGGAGGTTAAAGGGGGAGGCCTATGTTCAGCAGTGGACGTCTTCTGGCTGATGATGATGATGATTGAAGTCTTTCTCCGTACGTATGCAGGTTTCCTCACGATGTTTTCCTTCACCGAAAAGCCAGTGGTATGAAAATCCGTACATAAACTCCAAAGAGCTCATTGGTACGGGCCCGAGATTAGAACACGCGACCTCACGCTTTTTTGTCTAGCGGTCTTCAAAATAGGCTACCACGGTTTAGTTGTCATTAAGAAAATAAAAATGAAATCGCATCTGATTACCAACTACTTTCTGAACAGGTACAATCCATAAAGAGATTTCCTAGGCAAGCGTGCTATATCTTCGACCACATCATCGCTTCCCATCAGGTGAGATTGTGGTCAAAGGCATGCCTAGTCCGTTTTGTGCATCACGTTGATTAGTATGCAGTAATAGTGTGCAGCACTGAAACGTGGTCTCTCACTATGGGCCTCATAAGCAAGCTCAAAGTCGCACAACGAGCTATGGAGAGGGCTATGCTCGGGGTTTCTCTACGAGATCGAATCAGAAATGAGGAAATCCGTAGACGAACGAAAGTCACCGACATAGCCCACCGGGTTAGCAAGTTGAAGTGGCAGTGGGCAGGGCACATATCACGCAGAACAGATGGCCGATGGGGCCGAAAGGTTCTTGAATGGAGACCAAGGACCGGTAAGTGCAGCGTAGGAAGAAAAAGAAAAAGCTTTCTTGTGGAAGCTCGCACTGATGGTTTTATAGCTATCATGCGTAAAAAGGTCGCCTCGCTTTTAAGTAGACCACGTGCGAGTGGCAACACCATTCTGAAAGCTGTCACTGATAGGTTTAACTGTCCCATCCTGCACCATCACATCGGGGTACTGTTGAGGTGAGTTGACATAGTATAATGTAATTTATATTATGATAATTTATTTCAATATTGACATTGTATGTAACAATAATTGTATAATTCTAATTAATTTAATTTCATATTTCTAATTGTAATTTTTTATGGAACTTGTGTCTGAGAATAAAAATTATTTGATTTGATTTGATTTTGTAGGACGTACACCCACAAGATGGACAGATGACCGCAGGGAAACGCTGGATGCAGGCCGCTTCCAACCGGCCCTTTTGGAGATCGATGGGGGAGGTCTGTCCAGCAGTGGACGTGCTATGGTGCAGTACTCACATTGCCCCTGTCCTTGTGGTACCGCACCAGCCGCTCCAGCTCCGAGGGTATCATCTTCCCGTGCTCGTCGGAGGGTACAGCTATGCAGTAATCCGTGCCGAGACCGCAGACACTCGCGCAGGACTTCACCGAGTAGTGGCACTAGAGGGGAGAGAGACAAATACTTACTTATAATATAACTAGCGGTCCGCCCCAGCCTCGCACGGGTATAGATTATAGCCTATGTCACCCGGGGATAGTGTAGCTTCCCGTCAGTGAAAGAATTTTTCAAATCGGTTCAGTAGTTTCGGAGCCTATTCAATGCAAACAAACAAACAAACAATCAAATCTTTCCTCTTTATAATATTAGTATAGACTAGCGGTCCGCCCCAGATTCGCACGGGTATAGATTATAGCCTATGTCACCCGGGGATAGTGTAGCTTCCCGTCAGTGAAAGAATTTTTCAAATCGGTTCAGTAGTTTCGGAGCCTATTCAATGCAAACAAACAAACAAACAATCAAATCTTTCCTCTTTATAATATTAGTATAGACTAGCGGTCCGCCCCAGATTCGCA
This sequence comes from Agriopis marginaria, assembly GCA_932305915.1. Classification (NCBI taxonomy): domain Eukaryota; kingdom Metazoa; phylum Arthropoda; class Insecta; order Lepidoptera; family Geometridae; genus Agriopis; species Agriopis marginaria. Next base: position 9,160,864 of record OW029939.1, on the reverse strand, counting down.
CGGGTATTAATTATAGCCTATGTCACCCGGGGATAGTGTAGCTTCCCGTCAGTGAAAGAATTTTTAAATCGGTTCAGTAGTTTCGGAGCCTATTCAATGCAAACAAACAAACAATCAAATCTTTCCTCTTTATAATATTAGTATAGATAATAATTCATTTATTTCAGGTACGTATATCCCATATACAGCAAAACAGTAGACAATTTATAACATTAAGGTCACATTTCACACACACACCACACCACCACACCAGCAGCCATTGAACGTCCACTGTTGGACAAAGGCCTCCCTCGAGAGGGGTGTACACACACAATAAAGTCCAAATATATAATTTTCAAAAATCTTTTAGAGCCAGACGACGCGTGACCAAAATGCTGGCGTGTTTCTCGCTCAACGCATAAGCATTGCCATTCAACGTGGTAATGCCGCCTGCATGCTGGGTACGCTGCCAACTGGTAGTGGGCTTGAGCATTTGTATTGTCTTTAGACCTTCAACGGTCTATGGGCAGTCTAACTGTAGCAGTTTGTGTAGGTATTTTGTTTATTTAAAAAGGCACCTAGTTAAAAATTGTTATGTCAGAACAGAAGCTAATAAAAGAGTCTTAAAACCTTCCAAAAGAACATGGCCAAAATAAAATGAATGGACGGGCCCAGAAGGAGCGCATTTTTGAAGATTACAAAATGAGCGCCAGTGCTCATTTCGTTTCAGTCGGTCTCTAGCCGTCGGAAGTGGGACACGAGACTATTGTTACATAATAACGAAACATCGTACAAAATTATGCCTTCGTGTGCTTTCCCAAAGTGACACAACAAAAAACCGCCATATCTAAATCAATTTAAAAAAAAATAACATTGTTATAATTAAGTGTTGAAGTATATGTCCGACGGGATTGAATCGTTTTTACTGAGCAAGTTCAATGGTTATGGCCCGTCCATTACAATACAATACAATGACTCTTTATTAAAATACCACAAAACAAGAATAACATAAACATTACAATAAAAATATTATCTAGGCTTTAACAGGCGGCCTTATCGCTTAAAGCGATCTCTTCTAGGCAACCGTGCACGGAAAGGAATTATACAATGAAATTGGGGCCTTAACTTAAAAAAAAAAGGTAATACCTATGCAAATAACAACAAACAATAGACTACAAATAAATATGGTTAATTTTATTTTGGACAAAACTTAAAATCAGAATAATAATTTTATTGAGGGTGCTATTTTAACGGTGATCCCAAAATACTGGCTCCAATATTCTTTCACCAAATCAGAGATCAATAATTACCTGATCCGAAGTATACATGACGAGATGTCCATTGATGCTGGAGAGACCCTTCTCCTTGTACTGAGGAAACTTGTGGTGGCGCGCCGCCAGGAATGCGTACAGATTAGACACAGAGCCACCTGGTGGAACAAATCAGGAATCATTAGAAAAACGTCTTCGACGAAAATAAAATGAATGGACGGGAGTGCATTTTTGAAGATTACACAAAGAGCGCCGGCGCTCACTTCGTTTCAGTCGGTTTCTAGCCGTAGGAAGTGCAACACAAGACTATTGTTACATGATAACGAAACGTCCGACAAAATTATGCCTTCGTGTGCTTTCCCGAAGTGAAATAACACTACAATAAACTGCTATCTATTATTTGTAAAACTTTACTGTACATGGTTATAACTTTGACAAATATAAAGGGTTATAATTAGATGTTGAAGTATTTGTCCGACGGTTTTGACTCGTTTTTACTGAGCAGGTTCAATGGTTTTGGCCTGTCCATTCATTTTAATTTAGCCGAAATGCAACATCCTAATTCATTCTAAACTAAAATTGCTTTGACAGTCATGGTTAGAGGTCAGAATAAATTGGTTTTATAACTAGCAAAAAATTTTTTTTCCTTATGAGAGAAACCATTATTAAACTGAGCTCACATCACCACTAATAACCAGAGGTCTAGTTAAATTGGGTTTTCAACTACCCTGCGAAATAATATTCACTAAATAAGTAAAATATATACGCAATTTGTAATAGTTAATTTCGTTTTTTTATTAAATTTTCCAGCTATTTAGATTTAAAAGCCAAACTACTGAACCGATTTCGAACAAATTTCTATGGGACCAATCTGAAAGTACAACCTTTCAATAAAAAAAGGAGTTTTCAAGAAAGGGGTATCTTGCCCAAAATAATTTAAGGATCCCTGCGTTTACCGGGTGCCAGGATGGAGTCTCCGGTGTTCCATCCGATCATGTCGCGCATCTTCTGCAGCACGACGTTCTCCATCAGGATGAAGACAGGTGCGATCTCGTACGTGAACATGTTGGTGTTGGCAGCCGCCGTCAGCCACTCGCCGGCCAGCGAGATGATGTCCAGCCCAGTGGACAGCTGGTTGAAGAAGTGGGGGTGCCCTGGAACGAAGGCTCTTGGTTAACATTAGCATTATTTCAATGTATTAGGATAAATACCTAATGTATGGCAGTAAAACGTGGGCCATGACTCGGGAAAACATCCATATCGTCCAAGTTGCCGAAATGAAGATGCTGAGGTGGATGTGCCTTGTGACCAGCAGTGCAAGTACCGTTCTTTATCGATCATCAAATTTGACAGTTGAGGTTGTCAAATTCGATAAAATGCATTTTTTTCAGTACTTGCTGTGATCGATTCTATGGCATTTTAGCGAATTTGACGATCGATAAAGAACGGCACTAGCACAGCTGCAGTGCGAGTACCGTTCTTTATCGGTCGTCAAATTCGTTAAAATGCCATAGAATCGATCATAGTAAGTACTGATCAAATGGCATTTTATCGAATTTAACAATCTCAACTGTCAAATTTGATGATCGATAAAGAACGGTACTAGCACAGCAGGTTCGATAAAATGCAGAACGAGTACGTGCGAGGAAGCCTGGGCGTACGCGACATTTCCGACAAGATACAAGAGAGTAGGCTACGATGGTATGGCCACGTAAAGAGGAGACCACCTGATTACGTAGGGAACTTGGCACTACAACTTTCCATCCCCGGTCAAAGATCCAGAGGTAGACCCAAGACTAGGTGGAAGAACGTGGTGCTTAAGGACATGAGAGTTCCGAAGGTGCTCCACGTTTATTGTGCGAACTGCTAGTCTGTGGAATGCGCTGCCTGCATGGGTGTTCCCCGATAGTTACAATCTGGGTGTCTTCAAATCACGAGTGAATCGGTTTTTTCTAGGCAAGCGTGCTCCACCGTAGACCGCATCATCGCTTAACATCAGGCGAGTTGGCGGTCAAGCGCAAGCCTATTATTTATATTTTAAAAAACTGTTTCCGAAGACGATGTCGAGAATATAGCGAAGTGGACTCCTCCAAAAAGTAAGGAAGGTTGACTCCACCCCCGTTTGGGAATCATAGTCGGGAATTTTATATCATATTCGCCTTTGTGGTTACGCCCCGAGCGCTCTTTCCGCTAAGCTACGGTCGCTCGCTTGTTAGCCTCCAAATTCTTAAACTGTCTGTCACTGGTCGCGGCTAGGAGACATCTACTAGTTTAGGAGGTACCTACTCGGACAACCGCTCTACAATTTCTGCTTATTTGGATCTACGCTCGTATTGAACACTCGCGAAGCCTAATGACTATTATGATTTTCACTAGTTTTTTTTTATGCATAGGTGGCAAACCAGCAGACGGGCTGCCTGATGGTAAGGAGTCACCGTTGCCTATGGATAATTGTAACACCAGAGGCATCACAACTACGTTGCCCACCTTTTGAAGAACCCCACGTGGTACCATCACCGCGGAAGGTAGCCCATTCCACATTTTGCAGGTGTGAGGCAAGAAGGATCGTGTGAATCACACAGTGTGGGATTTCCACTGATCTATGATAACGTGTTACAATTTTAGAATTGAAGCCATGTATCACAAAGTAATCTAAACTTGAAACATAATCAAGTTCCAAAAGACTCGATCCCGAAATCACTATATCCTTAAAATTGATAGCGCATAACTCCACTCGATCCTAAGATCCCTTTTTATGACATCATTACGCTATAAGACGCCATCTTGGTCGTTTTGGCGCGAAACGTGGCCGCCATGTTGGAATAAAGTCGTTATCTTGAAGTATGCTTTCCTCTTTATTTTTGGCTCATAAAGATTGTACGGTATTTCCGTTGAACTATACGATTTAATTTCTTTTCTCTTGTCGTATAGCCAATCTCGGTACAGACCCGGGTATGTCCTAAAACTGCGACCAGAACCACCGGAGGATGGGCAGCAGCGTCCTATTAGTACACAGTGAACGTACTGCGATCCCCAAGCCGCCTGCCAAGCATGGGGATTATGGCAACACCCCTCTATAAGAGGGAGGCCTTGTTCAGCAGTGGACATTTAATGGCTGATGGTGTGTGGTGTGATAGCCAATCTCAGCTCTTAACAAATCAGCGATTAGTCACGGTCTTTGGTTGAATTGATATGAATAATTTGATTTGATATGATTTCTGACCGCACGGACCGTTTCTAACTATAGAGTGCTACCGTATTATTGCACAAATGTCATCTCATAGTATATAACTCCAGCGGCCAGCAGCAGAGACGTTTATGGACGAAAAAGTGATTCATCATTCATTTGATGCAACTCAATTGCCGCCGAGGCTTGTATAGTACTTTTCTAAAACATGGTGTACGTAAAAATATACATAGATAAATAATAAATAAATAATTCATTTATTCCCAAATCCAGTTATTTAAATTAACAATCATAGGATAATTACTAACGAACGGTTTACTAGCAGCAAAAATAGTTGTGCCAATGTGCCCCAAACTAGGTAAAGCCTGTATCTTGGATAATTAATTTATAATATATTATATATATATATATATTATAATATATTATAATATATATTATAATATATTATATTATAATATATTATAATATATATATATATTATATATATTATATTTGAATAATATCTTGGATTAGACTGGAAATATCAAAAATTTTTTTTTTTTGTACGTAACTTTAACAGGTATACATCATACTAATATTATAAATGCGAAAGTGTGTTTGTTTGTTGCTTTGTTTGGTCCTCTTTCACGATGCAACAAAACAACGGATCGACCTGATTTTTTGCATGGGTATAGTTCAAGAGCCAGAGAGTGACATAGGCTTCTTTTCATCATCATCATCACCACCACCATTTTTCATCACTACGCGGGTGAAACCGTGGGGTGCAGCCAGGAGATAGATAGATAGAAACTCTTTATTGTGCACCTACACCAGAAATAAATATTACAAGCAGATAGAAAACATTTACAAGCTTAATGGTATAATTAAGGTCTAGGCTAGATTTGACCTCGGTTTAGTTTTTCTGGAGCGTGTTCATCGAATAAAATATACATTAAATACCATGTTTGAGAAAACTTTATTTTTCTGGAAATACAAGGGACGTATGAATGTATGATAGTAAGTGTCTCGCTCGCAACAGTTACAATCTACAAAAATTATATTTGTGCTATTCAATTTCCACAAAACTTGATAGAAATGAACCCAATCTCTCAGTTGACCGGACTCCGATTACGCCGGATGCAATAGCACGCGTCGCCGCAGCCGGCTATTGTTTCCGGATCCGACGCGTGCCGGAAATACGGCTATCTCTGCAGATAAAAATATTGTGTCGTAAACACGACAGTTTGGGTTTGATCTCGTTTCACAGATGATCAGCTTTCACAAGCATGACACTGCGCGAGAAAACACTGCGTAACTGTATTTAATAAAAGTTTATTCTTAATTAGTTAAATATTTGAAATTGGTTATTGAAATTAAACTGTTCTAATGGATTTTATCGCGTGTATTTAACATTATGAAATGTTATGAAATCAGTTACACGTAGCCAATGATACATAGTTTTTTTCAAATTCAAATTATTTATTTGTCAGAACATGGTAGGTACACATACATATAAAGTAGCATACATGGTCGTAAGAATGGAGACGTATCACATGTCTTTGCCTGTTTTACAGTGTACAAACGTTAGTTTTTTATTTATTATATATTTTTGTTAGTTTTTGTTAAAGTTAAAAAATAAAACTAAAAAAAATTCTTGATATTTTTAGATACTGTTAATTTTGTGTAAACCTTTGCTCGTGTTTGAAATTAAACTTCTATATCTATATTTGAATAATTGATTATTTAATTATTAATCTATTTGTATGTTTTCTGTGACATATTTTGCACTGTAAAGAATATCTAAGAACCAACCTTCTAGCTTCCAAATGTAGAGAAAGAAAAATATAGTACTTGATGGTATACTCTTATCCATTTATCTGAATAGCTTATAGAATTTATAATGTGTCAATAAATCTATGAAAAATATATTTAACTTGTTTTTGTTCTAAATTTCACCAAGCGTCATCCCGCATCCCTGACCCTGCAAACTGTTTAATCCTGCATTACAACGCACCTGCTTCACCCGCAACTCCACAGTTTAAACACTAGTTACCACGCCCGGCCCCATCTGTAGGAGGATTACATTAAACTCCTTTTGACGTATTGATATTAGTGGCAACACTCGGATGGAGGGGAGTCGTTTTCTTAATAGCAAATGTATTTACTGCCTTATATTAAAATAAAAATTTAGTTGAGATATTGAAGAAGTGACAGATAGTGGCGTGTTAAGACAGCGCACATAAAGAAAGTTTTTAAGAAGTTGACACAACCAATTTTTTTTAATATTAACAGTATAAGAATATCTGTGACATCGGACTCAATGTTGTGCATTCGTCCAGATATAAAAATATCAAACCTACATAAACAGCATTCTCTGCAACCAGTGTTTTATACTGGGTTAAATTCAAATTCATTTGAATTATTTATTGATAATCATCATCATCATCATAATTTCAGCCGTAGGACGTCCACTGCTGGACATAGGCCTCCTCCCACGATCTCCAAAAGGATCGGTTGGAATTGCGAAGTTTACCGAACACTGCCCAGCCAAGTTGGATTCGCCGATTGACCTCTTTCTTGAAGTTGGACCTACCTAGTTCGACTGTTTGTTCTAGGTAGACGTACGCGTCAACAGCTTCAAGAACTGAGTTCCCAACTGATATAGGAATCATTATTGATAATAAAAAAAGGACAATTATTCCACTAAAATGTATCTCACAAACTGTTATATTATAATCGATTTCCTAATAAAAATAGAAATAAAATTAAAAATCTAATATAACAAAAACAACAAATTGCTGTAAAAATAAGTGAACATAACATTTGTTGCATCATAGTCATCGTCTTGTTTGCCCCTGTCCCATTGGTCAGTTAATGTTTCACAAGAAGTAAAAAAAAACTTTCGTAGCAATTTTCCAATTGTCAAAAATAATATCTAAATCAGTGTTAGCTATGGCAGCCACATATCCAGAGAGCTTCTATTTTAAGCACAAACACGTCTATTAGTTCCAAAAATGTTGTACCTACATACTTTATTTTCACAAAAAAATCTATTGATATATCTATAGGTACTATAGGTTTTTCCTCCGAAGTCTAATTTGGACTGCTTCAAACGAAGGGTGAATAGAGTCCTCAAAGGTAGGCAACGCACCGCCAATGCCCGGGGTATTGTAGGTGTCTATAGGCAGTGGTGACCACTTACCATCAGGTGGCTCGTAGCTGGTTTGCCACTTATTCTTCTTCTCAAAAAATCTTTCTTTAAAAAAAAGAAAGAAATGACTTGTTAATTTATAGTTTGCATGTTAGCATTAAGTTTAAATATTATTTGTTCAATATTTTATTAATTATCAATTTATAATCACCCACAATGATGTTATTATAATGCACCTAGACATACATATTTTTAGAATGTGATACAGATCGATTAAATGTAAATTCAATATTATTTTAATATTATTGCATTCTGTTTTGTATGTTATTGAATAAATGAAATGAAATTCTATTTAAAAAAAGGTATCTGCCACCTACATTAAAATCCATTATGCTTGCAAGTGTTAAAAAACCACCAAAACCCCACATTCAATTCACTTAAAAAATAAACTCCCGCCGCATTAGAATGACAAAACGTGCTAATTTACATCCCTCAGGCAGTTTTGATTTAATTTTGTTTACACCCCCTGTCCCTCCGAGCATCTGTGAGCCGAGATAAACCGACTCTAGGGAATGATGGGAAGAGATAGAGATGACGAAAGCTCTCCAAAGTGACCGAATAAATAATTATTTGTTTTGTAAAAATGGTCGGATTATAAAAATATTGGCTTACCAGAGTTATTTTATTTATTTTATTTTATTTATTTATTAAAACATTACTTATATCATCATATTCAATTAGCCGATTATGGTGGAGAAAAGTGGAACAAGAATACCTTTTTGTATTATAATGATTTATTGCCCATCCTCCGGTGGTTCTGGTACCAGTTTTAGAACATAACTGGGTTAACCCCTTTAATGTTCCATTATTATTTTTGTCTTGTGTTCAGTATATTTAAAAAGATTTATCAATGTAAAAACTCACGCAAGGGTTGATTTTCATAAAATGTAAAACACGTGTTGATATTTTTTATTTTCTTAATACATACACAAAGTTTTATTACCGTTACATTAATACAATTTAACCTTACAAACTATTTTGTTTTATATAAACCCTTGCCCCAATTTTTCGTTTTAGTTTTGTTTAGTTTCTATACAAATTTTATGGGTCCATTGCACCCCTTTAGAGGTACATTTTGGCAAAATAAAAAAACACACAAATAAACCGACAAACAAGTCACATTCAGATTTATCTGTTACTAATGTGTTGTGGTAACAACATGTAGAGCGATTAATATTTTAAGAACTTAAAGTATACATGTTTTATGTTACATGTTTAGACAAATAAACGTATCTTTATCTTTAACTAGCTGTTGCCCGCGACTTCGTACGCGCAGACTTTCATATAAACTTTCAACCCCCTTATGTCATCCTTAATTCCTTTCGTAAAATTCTTTCTTAGCGGACCTCTACACTTCATAAGGAATCTACCTGACAAATTTCAGCTTCGTAGGTTAAGTAGTTTTCAAGGTTTCGTGTTTAATGAGTGAGTGAGTAGATGAATTTCGCTTTTATATATAAAGAAAATTAAGATTATTGTCATTTGACATTTTCCTAACAAAATGTCATCCGGCCTAACCACCTACCTCATCCCTAGTCGCTAAAGTATCCCAGACGAACAGTGGTTGCAGACTGGAGAGCCCACACTGCGGTATATATCAATTGACACGTTTTATACGTAAGTAATGTAAGTAGCTTTCTGCATGATTTGAGGTAGAAAAGTAAAGAAAAAATTATACGAAAAAAACAGTTAAAAATGTTTTTTTTCTTAAATGTGAGCATGTATAATCTGTAACTGTTTTGCGCGAAAGTAGCGCTAACTATCAGGCAACCATATGCTCAGGAAACAAACATTATCTAATTCTTGTAACTCGTATATTAAGGTACCATATTCAAATAGTTCAGTTTTACAAATTAAATCAGAGTTTTTATTATAATGTGCCATATATTAAGCAAATTGTGGATGGAATAAATGATTAGACTTTGAGAATTTAACTTTTATGTCCCAGGAAACTGGGATCATGGAAAATCATGAGGCAACAGTAGGTACTCGTGGAAAGACCCGGCCAAAAAGAATTAGGATCCGCTCGGTTTTTTTTTTAAAGCGGTTGTCTGTAAAGTCTGTTTACGGATGATAATTTTAAGTGATAACGCTTAGGCCGATCGTGCCTCTCTATCACTTGTTCCGCGCTCTCGCTTGCACGCGCGGCTCAGACGGAACGTGACAATTTTTCGTGCGTGCAGCCGGCGTTCATCGATTTATAAGACGTTATCACGTCAAAAAACTACTTCCTAACTTTAATATAGAGGTTATAAACGCTAACGTGCGAAAAGACACGGGGAACTGATATTTTAATAACTAGGATGGCTTAAACAATTTATTCTTTTTCACCAGTACCCCTTCAAATCTAAATATTCCCTCGAGACCTACACTGAGGGTATTTCGTTTTTTATCTGTGGTTCAAATAATGCTTTTTTATCTGTCCCGGCCGCCATGTTGACAGAACATTATTTTCTGATAAAGAGGGCTTATTTCCTGTTTCAACGTTTTGAGGGGTAGATAATAATTTCGCACTATTAATATATATAGATAGAAAACACTTTATTCTTCACTTCAGCAGTGCAAGTACCTTTCTTCGATCTTCAAATTCGATAAAATGCCTTAGAATCGATCATAGCGAGAACTATGGGCTTACTCTTGACACTCGATTTCATCATAATTTGGGATTGGGATCGTAAACATGCAATTTTGGTACTCTTGAATTCTAAACTAGCGCACGATTGGAACCGATAATGGTGGAATTTTATGGAAATAAATAAAATCGACCCAACTCGACGCTTTCGGTACTCTTGACGCGATTGAAGAGTACCAAATGGCATGTTTTCGATCCCAATCCCAAATTACGATTGAAATCGAGTGTCAAGAGTAAGCCTACTGATCAAATGGCATTTTATCGAATTTACACTGCTAAAACTATGGAGTTTGGGGTCGAGACATTGGGCCCTTGGGGACCGGGAGCTCACCTCATTTTCAAAAATCTTTCAGGGCGCCTGGTTAATGCGACGCGTGACCAAAATGCTGGCGTGTTTCTGGCTCAACGCATAAGCATTGCCATTCAACGTGGTAATGCCGCCAGCATGCTGGGTACGCTGCCAACTGGTAGTGGGCTTGAGCATTTGGATTGTCTTTAGACCTTCAACGGTCTACGGGCAGTCTAACTGTATTTGTAGTTTTAGTTTTAGCTTGTATTTTGTTTAGTTAATAAAGGCACTTGCCCAGTTAAAAAAAAACAACTAAAATATCAAAATACCCAATGTGTATTGTTGCAAAAATATAGATATCAAGTACTGTCTACGTCATAAACAGCGCTATCATCCGCCCTGGAGCACTTATCTCCCGCCCGTGCCGTCCCCAGGGCGGCGCACAATACGTGTCATAAGCAATGTTTGATGTATCGACTCGTCTGATAAGGAATGTGGTGCTGAGAGCTTGGTGCCTTTCAAACGATTTCAAAAAAAAATACAGTTTTTGGGTAAATTTCATACAAATCAATAAAGAAAAACAAATATATGACAATCGAAAAAAACATGTTTTTTTTTTTAAATATAATAGTAGACAAACAAGCGACGGGCCACGTGATGGTAAGTAGTCACCGTCGCCTATGGACACCTACAATACCCGGGGCATTGGCGGTTCGTTGCCTACCTTTGAGGACTATATTCACTCTTCGCTTGAAGCAATTGAGGTTATATTTTGGAGGAAAAACCGAAGGTGGTAAGCCATTCCACAACTTACAGGTGCGTGGCAGAAACAATCGATCAAATCGAACAGTGCGAGACTTCCACGCATCTATAATGTGCGGATGGCATTAGGAATTTAGAAAAAACAACTGAAAATCCGGTAATAAAACCAGCCAAGTACGAGTCAGCCTCGCGCACTGAGGGTTCCGTACCATCACATAACTCGTTAGCTAGTAAAGTAAAAAAAAAAGTGCAAAAAGCCAACATCCCATCAACGCCCAGGCGGTCACCCATCCAAGTACCGGCCGCGCCCGACGTTGCTTCACTTCGGTGATCGTATGAGAACCGGTGGTGAACAAAAATTTGACACCAACTCGCACTTGGCCATTATTTATTATTTGTTGTTATTTAGAGTGTGTACTATAATCATACCAAGTTACCATATATCATACCGTCTTACAGTTTTTACATTAGAGCTAATAAAAAATTATGTTTGTTGTATGGGGACCCCCATTTCGTTTTTACTTTTTAACTTTTTTTGTTAATCCGTCGTATAATCTGAGAAAATTTCAACTAGCTATCTATTACGTTTCGAAAGATACAGCTGTTAATAGGTAGAACAGACGGACAGACGGACAGACGGACAAACGGACAGACAGACATACATCGTAAGCTTAGTAATAGGGTCCCGTTTTTATCCTTTGGGTACGGAACTCTAAAAGACTCTGACGATATTGTTAGTAACATAATATTACTGCAATTTGCGGCGGTTCCGTTTGTTGTGACTGTTTTAAAGTTCACGCAAACGAAGTTATGGGTACAGCTAGTTATTAATAAAAAATAAAAAACTAGTTGCAAATTGTTTTTGTCTTAAGCATGTCATTTCTGGTGTTAACAATATCCATCTCTAATGAAGGGCGACCACGGTCCTATCAATATGAGAGACATGTCCTGACTAAAGAGCCACGTCTCAGCGGTGTTATTCAGTATTCGCTTGATTGCGTGATTCAACCGCATAACTCAGTTAGCGGTATTCAAACATGGTTGGGGGACATATTGAGTTTATTAGGACGTGATACCGCACTGGAACTCGACACTAGGGCTGCCCATTTAGCTTGACAATCTTACTTCATGGTCTGTATAATCTAGGATGACGCACGCTTGCAAAATTCTGCTAGAGATAGCCAATTTGTGATTAAATATTTTTCGCGTTTTTACGATTAGAATATTTCGATGTATGGGAACATTGAAATATGTATTGTTATAATATATCATAGAGAAAATAATCTTACGTAAATTATAAAATTAATGCAAAAGCATGTTGTTTCCCTTCACACATATAAACACACATAGTTTTTTTTATATATTAGAAGAAGATAAATATATAAAAATGTTCCCCATGGACTTCAAAACGGTTGGACCGATTTTAACGGGACTTTCACTGGCATACAGCTGATGATATAAGGACTAATAAGGAGTTATCTACGCGGGTAAAACCGCGGGCACAGCTAGTATCATTATATGAAACTAGCTGTGTCCGAACATTCCCGCCCGCGGGAACATTTTTCTTTCTTTATAAGAAAGAAAGATCTTGTCTGAAATTCCGCTGTAGTTTTTAGTGATTTCTTTCGCTTTGCCACGACTCTCCTTAAATCCATCTCTACATTTCTCGTCTAATTTCTCTTCTCTATAAAGTATCTATAAAATCAATCCATAACAGATGAGCCCGGATGGATGGACCACAGACAAGGAGGGGTCGACGGAGGGAACCATCGACTATGGTAATACGGGCCGAGCGAATACCATCAAGGGGGAGTTAGAGTGACTGCAATTTGATTTTTGATGGACAAAATTATATGAAAAGTTTTCGGAAAAAAGCAACCATAAGACAATTTCGCGGTTACGGCGGCTAAAGGTCATGAAATGACTAAATGACATGAAATAAGTGTAATGTTTTTGACCTTTTTTTTTTTTTTAATTATTATATTATTTTAAATATAATACTTGCGGTATTTTTATGCCATCTTTCTAGCTAGACTAATATTATTTAAACATCTAGGGCCTTACTTCAAAACATGTACTTACGTAAATGTGTGTATGATTTGCTCGTGTTTTGTGCAAATAATTTATAATTTTCTTAACCGTAAGATTTTTTTTTCTTTGATACATATTTATATATATATATCACACATGCCACAGACTAGCTGTTCGTATTATAAATGTGGAATCAAAGCGCTTCGTACGGGTTTTCGGAATATCAACCATAAAGCGGTGACGATATTTCGTGCCCGCTCTGGCACTCCGATAGAAAAATGTGCAGGAGGGAATTAGATCATGCAGATCCGATGCACACTCTCCGAAATGTATCCGATAAAAACTTGGAAAGTTTCAAAAAAAATTCGTTATATTTGCTCGCGTATGGTCACTTCAACCATTGTGTTCGTAATCCCATGATTTGCGTGTTATTAGAGCCACGGCTCGAGTAGATCGCGGATTGAATTTTATAACGCACTTGCAGTTTATTTATTGTTTTTACGGCTTTTGGGGGCTGAGAGAATGTGACAGAATTTTGAAGATTTAAAAAAGTTATCCACATGATTGATTGATTGATTGATTGACTAACTCTTTATTGTTCACACCATTAAATTTGATACAGAGGACAAAAAAACTCTTTAAAAAAAAACTAATGTAACAACTGGCGGCCTTATCGCTAAAAGCGATCTCTTCCAGGCAACCTTAACACATGATTGGGACGGACCAAGCAGTTTACTGAATATATTCCTAGTACTCGGTTATTGCAACAGTTATATATTTTAGCCAATGCAACGAGAAAAAATATTCAAGCTCGAGCAAGGCTGGATTCAAATACTTATGTATCCTTCGACCAAAATAAAATGAATGGACGGGCCCAGGTGGAGCAGATTTTTGAAGATCACAAAATGACGGCGCTCACTTCGTTTCAGTCGGTCTCTAGCTGTAGGAAGTGCGACACGAGTCTATTGTTACATGATAACGAAACATCTGACAAAATTATGCCTTCATGTGCTTTCCCGAACTTTATAAATACACAACAAAAAACCACTATCTATTTTATGTAACAAAATGTACTGGACATGGTTATAATTAGGTGTTGAAGTATTATATCCGACGGCTCATAAAGGGCAGACTGTTGATACTACTATGTTTTTACCATCTTCTGTACACAGTTTTACAATAAATTATTTCTGATTCTGATTCTGATTCTGGTTTTGACTCGTTTTTACTGAGCAAGTTCAATGGTTATGGCCCGTCCATTCATTTTATTTTGATCGAATTACCTATCTATGTTCAGTTCAACCAACATTTGATTTGGGAGATTATTCATGTGGAACAAACAATCTGGAATCTACATGTTATCTGGAATAGAGTCAATACGGCCAATCCTAAAGAATTTACCTAAAATATTATAAACAATATTATAGCCGTGGTAGCCCATTTGGGAGACCGCTAGACGTGAAAGCGTGAGGTCGCGGGTTCAAACCCCGGGCCCGTACCAATGAGCTCTTTGGAGCTTATGTACGGACGTTCATACCACTGGCTTTTCGGTGAAGGAAAACATCGTGAGGAGACCTGCATACGTACGGAGAAGAAATTCAATGGCGTATGTGAATCCACCAATCCGCACTGGGCCAGCGTGGTGGATATGGCCCAATCACCCTTTCGGGGGTAGGCTAAAAGTCCAGCAGTGGACTGTTAAAAGGCTGACTATGATGATGATGATGACGATTATAAACAATATCTCGCTGCTGGACCAACGCTGCACTTACCTTGCCGCGGTCACCTCAGAAGTGGGATACAATTTAAGCGAATTTTGCACTCAATAAAAAACCTGCAGTATCGAAATAATACTAAATAGTCTCAACTGTATACTATAATGGTGGTGCATTCCGCTCGGCGGGCTGTAAATGCGGGCCATCATTCCACGCCATTGCTGCATGTAATTGAATTGTTTGATGCGGCCCGCGAGAGACGAGACTTGGGTAAGAGGGTGCAGCCGTTTAGAAGTGTAACTTTGGGAAAAGAATCAGTAAAGATTTGAAAACACGACGTTTTCACAATTTTAATGTATAAATATTCGAAAAATATAAAAATATTCGGGACATTTTTGCACACACGGTCATCTGACCCCAAACTAAGCAAAGCTTGTGATATGGCTGCCAGAGACTGATATATATACATATATAGGTTTAAATACATACTTAAATAGATATTAACACCCAGATATAGAACAAACACAAATGTTCATCACACAAATGTTTGTCCTAGGTGGGAATCGAACCCACGCCCCCAAGCTCAGAAGGCAGGTTCACTACCAACTCGACCAACGGGCTATCTTATGTATAATATGCTTCTTTCAACAGTTTAGAAACAAAGCTGTTTTTTGTTCTAAAGATCTTTAACACTATAGATTTAAGATCTAAGCGTCAAAAACGGCAACAAAATGCAATCTATACAATATTATAAAGAGGAAAGATTTGTATGTAAGTATGTTTGTAATGAATTTGCTAAAAAGTACTGGACTGATTTTAAAAATTCTTTCATCATTTGAATGGTACATTATCACTGATTAATATAGGCAATTTTAAAAGGCTATATAACTATACCCGTGCGGACCGCTAGTGGATAGGATAGAGGACGTTGATTTTTGCCAAAAAACGGACACTTACCAAAAAACGGCAGCGCGACTTGAGCGAAAGGACAAACTATACTTTGTCCATTTTATTAATGTTTTTTGACAACTCTACGACTGATAAGATAGTGATGTCATAAAGAATAAAAGTCTTAAAAGTCCTATAGCTATTTTTCTATTGTAAAAAAACGCAAGGGAAAACTTTTTTCTATTCTCAGTGAAACCATAGCGGCCGTTGATTTTCGCTAAAACCGTGACAACTGTATCTGTATTGAACGGGGAAACCGTTTAAAAGCTTCGTAGATCCGTGGCTAATTTCCTAGCGGCATCCCGCAGTTTGCGGTTTTTATCAACCCTTTGAATAATGGTACAATTTCAAAATTTCATCCGTCTCCTTTCTTCTATTTTTGTGTCAACCAAAAACCGGAATTTTACCTGAATAAAATATGTTTTTGGCTTCTTTGCTTCCAGCGAAATAATAACTTCGCTTCTCCTTTTAAAAATGAGAGAATCAAAAATCAATCAAAACTTTCATGTTGTCATTCAATTCACCCTATCCTCTCATCTCTATGAGGGCACATTGTAACAAACTTATTTGTACAAGTGGCGAAATGAGGGAACTAAATATTTTTCTTAGGTAACTCTCAGTTTTGCTTAGAAATTTCGATACAGTCAACTGAATGTATAAGTTGGTAGTGCGCCAATTTTCCATGACATTTCCCGCGCTGATCTCTTGTTCGCGTCCGGCGTGCTCGAGACGGCTTGACGCTTGGCTTGACGGAATGATTCCCACCCTCCGTCCGCTTGATTGTCAGGCCGTTGTAGAGTAATTACAGTTTTTTAATCAAAAGCGTGTGATATCTTACCTATAAAATAAACAAAAAATTCAATCGCACAGCAGGCAAAGGAGAGAGCTATGCTCGGAGTTTCTTTGCGCGATAAATTCTGAAAAGTATTTTCGCCGAAGAACCGCAGTTCTTGAGTGGAGACCAAGAACTGGTAGACGCAGCGTAAGTAGGCCTCCCACTAGATGGACTGACCGAGAGTCGCGGGCATCCAGTTGAAACAGATGGCAGGCTGTGGCAGTTCGATTATAAGCCAGATCCATACGCCACCTTATCTAGCACTTTTGTTTATCTGATCTGAGGATATTTCAAAGTTGTACTCACCAGTCTTGACCTGGTACTTTAGGGTAGTCTTGCAGTCCTCCAGCAGCTGCTTGAGTGGCAGCGGCTCATCGTGCAGCTCCAGGTCCAGGATCTTCTGCATCTCCTCTGGCATCTTGAACTCTAGGATCTGTGAAGGAAACGTTGTTTTACTACTTATCCAGTTAGTGGTCCAGTTAGGTATCATCACATCATTTGCAGCCATTAAACGTCCACTGCTGGACAAAGGCTCCTAATGCTGCGTATCCACCAGAGATGTGAAAAGAAGATAAAATGCGCGAGGAAAAACAACCGATAGGAGGCGAGAAGATACGGAATGAAGCGACCCTAATGATCAATTTTTACCTAGCGCGCCGTCTTCATCATCTTCATCATCATCATCTCCTTATCTTCCTCGCAATCGCTGGTGGATACGCAGCACCCACTGCTAATATTAATGCACGCACTACTAATGTTAATGCACACACTGCTAATGCTAATGCACGCACTGCTGATACTAATGCACGCAGTACTAATGCTAATGCACGCACTTCTAATGTTAATGCACGCACTGCTGATACTAATGCACGCAGTACTAATGCTAATGCACGCACTGCTAATGTTAATGCACGCACTGGTAATGCTAGTACACGCACTGCTAATGATAATGCACGCACTGCTAATGCACGCACTGCTAATGCACGCCACTGAGCTCGGTCGACAGTTCTCTCCATTCAGATATTACCCGCCATTTTACGCAGGTCGTTACTCACCCTGGCAGTACGGTGTTTTATACTACGTTTGTCTAAACGTGGTCTCCACTCTCGCTTATCTGTTCTTCAGGCAAAATGGCCAGCCCACTGCCATTTCAGGTTACTAATCCTTTGAGCTATGTCGGTTATTTTGTTTCTGGCAGACCATTATGATTTCGGCACTGCTTAAAACATCTATTAACATCTATCTATTAACATTTTCACATTAACATTATCATTTTCATTTTAACATTATCACCTCATTTTCAAAAATCTTTCAGAGCGCCTGGTTAATGCGACGCGTGACCAAAATGCTGGCGTGTTTCTGGCTCAACGCATAAGCATTGCCATTCAACGTGGTAATACCGCCAGCATGCTGGGTACGCTGCCAACTGGTAGTGGGCTTGAGCATTTGGATTGTCTTTAGAACTTCAACGGTCTATGGGCAGTCTAACCGTATTTGTAGTTTTAGTTTTAGCTTGTATTTTGTTTAGTTAATAAAGGCGCTAGCCCAGAAAAAACATCTATTAACAACAATCTGGGTGTCTTCAAGTCGAGAGTGAATCGGTTTCTTCTAGGGAAGCGTGCTCCATCGTAGACCGCATCGTCGCTTAACATCAGGCGAAATGGCGGCCAAGCGCAAGCCTATCTACTATTTTTTTTTTTACTAAAGATGAAAAAGGGCTATGGTGATTACCTTCTCGTTCCGGTCATTGACTTGCTGCACGAAGTCTAGCAGCACGTCCACCACTCGTGACAGGAACTCGCGTGTCTGCGCGTTCGAATCCTCGCGGTACGGCAGGATCGCTGCAACAAATAACCTCCTTACAAAAAGCGCCTAAACAAAATACAAGCAAATGAACACTAAAGGCTTCATCATCATCATCATCATCAACCATTCTCGTATAGGCACAGAAGACATATAGACAGTATAGGTCTCCTCTTCAGCGCGCCATCTTTTCCGGTCCTGTGCTAGCCTTGTCAGTGGACAAGCCGTTAGGACAGCAGGAAAGCCACTGCTTAACTAAAGGCTTAATGTACTTTAACTAGCTACGGCTACCTTTAAACGCGGGCTCGAAACAGCGCAGTGCGGAAAATCACGTGAACGTGAACCTTAATACGCCGAGGTTTGCGGTCGCGCAACTTTTCACACCTAAACAGCATCGCTTAAAATAGGTGGCCGTAAGGTTAAAGATAAACCCCTAGCTATGTCGGTGACTTTTGTTCTTTGGCGAATATCCACGTTTCGGATTCTATCGCGCAAAGAAACTCCGAGCATAGCCCTCTCCTCTCCACTATGCCCGCTGTGTGACAAGTGATATGTATAGAGTCAAAACTGCCGGTCCCGATGGAAGACCAGGGGTCTTACGGACAACAGCTAATTGCGGCACCTAATCCGCTCAGTTGGAAAATCACGCGACCGCAAACCGTATCTGGGCGCGATAAGTTTCACGTTCGCGTGATTTTCCAACTGAGCGGATGAGGTGCCGCAATTAGCTGTTGTCCGTAAGGCCCCAGCGCCGGTTGTGTACAATCGGCATCATGCTGGGACGGGACCGAATTGTGACAAAAAAAAATGTAATTTATGTATGGTGTTTGTTTATACTGTGGCGAATAAATCTATGTCGAAACCAGTAGCCATTGAGGAGTTCCACTCTCCACCTTCTAGCTCCATCATCAGATCGTTCGATGGTACCTAATTATTATATTCCCATCCGGATTACATGTAATAAAAAAATAAAATAAAAATAAGTAACTAACTACATATAATAAGTAACTTTAAACTTTTGCGGTTTGAACACATGTTTTTTTCTGGGACATGTGCGACAAAAACAAGCTGATACCAACACTACAAATACAGTTAAACTGCCCATAGACCGTTGAAGGTCTAAAGACAATCCAAATGCTCAAGCCCACTATCAGTTGGCAGCGTACCCATGTTTGAATGTCTATCGGGAATTATCACGATAAGTTCCAAGATTTAAAACAAAGATTACATCATCATAGTCAGCCTTTTAACAGTCCACTGCTGGACTTTTAGCCTACCCCCGAAGGGGTGATTGGGCCATATCCACCACGCTGGCCCAGTGCAGGTTGGTGGATTCACATACGCCATTGAATTCCTTCTCCGTTCGTATGCAGGTTTCCTCACGATGTTTTCCTTCACCGAAAAGCCAGTGGTATGAAAATCCGTACATAAGCTCCAAAGAGCTCATTGATACGGGCCCGGGGTTTGAACCCGCGACCTCACGCTTTCAAGTCTAGCGGTCTCCCAAATGGGCTACCACGGTTTTTTACATAATACTTGTGAAATATCAAATCGGTACAAGAATTAGAAGTAAAACGCACGCCTATATTATTTAATAAAAAAAAATAGCTGGTGAAAAATAATTTTTAAGAGTTTTAATAATGCAACCCCCTGACGTCCGCGACGGGTCTAAACGGCCGCTGATTAAACTCCACATTGTGTCTCCCCTGGCCCTGCAAGATGTTGCTTTCTACCCTCGTGCAGGAATGTGTGTGATGCTAGGGAAAATATTGGACAACTCGTTACAGGCATATTTATTGCAACTCGGTCTGAGAGCAGATTGTGTATATAAGTAAAACTTCTTATCTCTATTCTTCTCTATCTTTATCTCTACATAGTATAAATTGAAGTCGCTTTCCGCGACTGTCTGTCTGTCTGTCTGTATGTCTGTATGGCCGCTAACTCCTCCTAAACCACGCAACGGATTTTGATGCGGTTTTCACCATCAGTTAGATACATTTTCAAGGTAGGTTTATATATATAACTAGCGACCCGCCCCGGCTTCGCACATAAATTACACCCGTGCGAAGCCGGGCGGGTGGGTCTCTAGTTTAGTTATAAATTAGTTAGTTTTAGTTATAAGTTTAAATTTAAGATAGTTTTTATTTTACTTGTACCTAATTTTTATTAAATAAAAATGTTTTATTTGCCATGTATTGTAGATAAGTAAAAAAATAAAAAAAATTATAAGGCCAATAAAATATTCTATTCTAATCTGAAAAAAAAATTGTTACAAATTGTTGACATTGTAATAAACGGATTTCTGGTAAAAAAAAAAAGAAAAAAAAGTAAAATTGCTTATTTCCGTTTTTTTTTCTTTTTTTAATAAATGTGATTGGCCGCTATCTCGCCTGATGTTGAGCGACGATGCGGTATACCATGGAGATCGTTTGTTTATTAAAAAAGTTTAGTGAAGGTTAATGTTACTTTTACCAAAGTTTTCCAATAAACCTCTCAAACGCTACCCAAAGTTTTCTAACACCAAAATTTAAATTACAAAAGTTATTTTCGCAAATTATACTGAAAATCGTAACTTCGTATCTCGTTTATTGATAGTGATTTTTATAGAAACACTAGCTGATACCCGCTACTTCGTCCGCGGAGAGCTCGGCCTTCGGCCTCGCTACTACGATCCGCTCCAAGAACACAAAATTTCATTCAAATCGGTTCAGCCGTTTACTCATCGTTTAAACCTTTCCTGGACCTTCACAAATATTTAATTATTAAAATCAGCTAAATCGGCCCAACCGTTCTTGAGTTTTAGCGAGACAAACGAACAGCAATTGATTTTTATATATATACATAAAATAGTACTTCGTCAGTAGATTACACTCTTAAAGAAAACTGTTTTATATTTATAAATAAAACTTTATTGCTTATTGCTTACTCGTTATTTAATTATTTTAGAAATAGACAGAGCATATGCGAAATTTAAATTTAAAAACGAAAAAAATCCTTTTTTGCTGCCATTTTATTTTGATTTAGAAGCTTATTTCTAAGCAAAGTACAAAATACCTCCCCGAAATCAAAACAGGGGCTTTCACAGAGGTACCATGTGTTTCCATTGTTATAAATATGGCTTTGTCCTCTGTCTTTGTCTGCTGATCAGAGATGTTTTGTCTTGTGAAGGATTGCTTGCCCTTTTGACAGGATGAATGAGTTCCCAGTTCAGTGCATAACAATAGAAAAAAAAAGAATTTTTGTTTGGAAAATTGTAGGTAGAATGAAAATCAGTGAGCAGTACGTTGTTTATACAAGACTAGCGGTCCGCCCCGGCTCCGCACGGGTATCGTTAATAGCCTATATTAATCAGTGATAATGTAGCATCCAAATGGTGAAAGAATTTTTAAAATCGGTCCAGTACTTTTTGAGCCAATTCGTTACAAACATACAAACAAATATTTCCTCTTTATAATATTAGTATATTATAGATGTGTAGGCATTATTTATTTACTTATTTGATTCCACTACTGGGCAAAGGTCTCTCTCACAGGATCGTCTAATGCGGTTGAAACTATAGTCGGAGTGACCGTAAGACGGTCACTCCGACTATAGTTTCAACCGCATTATCTTACGTGAGTAATTCCCGTGTAATATAAATAAAATGTGTCTCTCTCACATTTTCACTCGGCAAAAGTGGTGAAGCCGTTTAAACTATAGTACGTAATATAAACGTTAAAGGGTACTAAACTATATTTTTATGTATGTTGTGTTCACTCCAAGTAGGATATACACTAACGCTCATATTGTGTAACTGTTTAAGTTCTATATGTATATTTCTAGTTCTGTGAACCTATAATCTTCTCTATCTCTTCTCTTTTCTACATCTCTATCCCTACATAGTGTAATTGAAGTCACTTTCCGCGTCTGTCTGTATGTCTGTATGGCCGCTAACTCCTCCTAAACCACGCAACGGATTTTGAACCGGTTTTCACCATCAGTTAGATAAATTTTCAAGGAAGGTTTATATATATAGCTAGCGACCCGTCCCGGCTTCGTACTTAAATTACACCCGTGCGAAGCCGGGCGGGCGGGTCGCTAGTAAAAAATATAATAAAAAATATATGGAAATATTAAAAGATACATACATATACACCCCAAAAATATTGTCATCCTTCTTGTGCAGTCGCGTAATAACATATGCTTTTAATCTTAAATCCCTGGGAAGTATCTGACTGATACAACACTCCCTCATCCCTCCACTGCCGCGTGTGTCTGCCTGACCCCTCACTTACTCTACAAGTGACGTAGTCCGTGAGATGACGAAATCATACTATCTGTCACACGCAGCATGCACATGACATTTGCATTTTTACTTACAACATGGTCAGAATTTACTAAACGAAATTTTGAAACAAGTCTTTTTTATACTATTTTTTTTCATGCCATAGGTGGCAAACAAGCAGACGGGCTGCCTGATGGAAAGCAGTCACCGTCTCCTATGGATACTTGTAACACCCGAGGCATCACAAATACGTTGCCGACCCTTTAGAACTCGATTAACTCGCCTTTTGAAGAACCCCATGTTGTAGCTTCTCGGAAACACCGTAGAAGGTAGCTCATTCCACATTTTGTAGGTATGAGGCAAGAAGGATCGTGTGAATCGCACAGTGTGCGATTTCCACTGATCTGTGGATGAGCTTACAGGCGGTGGCGGCTAGTGCGATGGTAAAACCGCGACGCCGGCATCAGATCAAATTGTTTTCTTTTTGTTTGTATTCTTAGGTCTTCGCGTTTATTTCACATTGATATTAAACATTATTATCTTCGACGAAAATTTAATGAATGGACGGGCCATAACCATTGAACTTGCTCAGTAAAAACGAGTCAAAACCGTCGGACACATACTTCAACACCTAATTATAACCATGTACACAACATTTGTTACAAAAAATGGATAACGGTTTTTTGTTGTGTATTCACACTTTGGGAAAGCACACGAATACATAATTTTGTCAAATGTTTCGTTATCGCATGTAACAAGTCTCGTGTCGCACTTCCTACGGCTAGAGACCGACTGAAACGAAGTAAGCGCCGGCGCGCATTTTGAATCTTCAAAAATGCGTTGAAAACTATTAATGGATTTGATCGCGTGAATATAACGTTAGCGATTATTGCTTACATAAATAACGTTTGGATTAAAATTAATAGTGATACTTGTCTTGTAACTAACTTTGCAACATTTCTATAGACATCTGCCATCAGCTAATCTACCTATGAACATTGGCAAAATTGCGGCAACACCGAAGAAGCCATGAACAAAAGTTGAAGTTAAAGACGGACACTGCAATGTTCGAAACGTCTTAAATTAAAATAATCCTACTTTTTATAATATTATACACGCGAAAGTTTGTATGTATGGATGTTTGTTCCTCTTTCACGCTGCAACGGAACAATGGATCGACTTGATTATTTGTATGGGTATAGTTCAAGAGCCAGAGAGTGACATAGACTACTTTTCATCATCATCATCATCACCATTTTTTATCACTACGCGGGTGAAAACGCGGGGCGCAGCTAGTATCTGGGTGTGAATCGGTTTCTTCTAGGCAAGCGTGCTCCACCTTAGACCGCATCATCGCTGAAAATCAGGCGTGATGGTAGTCCAACGCAATCCAAAAAAAAATACATATTTCTAATCTTATTCTAAATATTTCTAATAAAGCCTTATACCATATTTCTTAGTCACATTGTTTTTTCCCATAAAACAGTGGTGGAATTAAATTTAGGTGTCTTGCAGACGTGATTACATGATTTAAACGATTTTGATTCTTTGATTTTGTAAGATAAGATTCAAATTCGAAATATATCAAAATAAAAGATAGTGGGAAACTTTAGTGTGAACTTATGTGTTTGATGTCATAAGCCGATTGTCGATGAATTACATGTTTGGGGTGTTTCCCTTCAACAGTGCGACCAACTTACCTCTTCCGTTAAGTGAGGGTGACGCCAACGTTTTTTCAGTGCAAAACATTACATTTCCTATTATAATTATTAGTTCCCTCATTTGGCCAACTTTACGGATAAGTTGGTCTGTCCGTATATTTGGGGTGTTTCCCTTTTAGAAAGGATTTCGGTGTTTAGTTTAAGATTACTTAGTATTGACTGAGACTACTTACAGTAACTGTTGTTTAATCTGCAGTAAGAGGTTGGAAATAGTTTACTGATTAATAAAACTGTTTTTCTGTTCTGTTTTTTTTTCTGTTTAATACTATACGCAGTGATACAGTGAGTGTGTTTTGTCGGGATTTAGGATCGAGATCGAATTCCAGTGATAACTGTAGCAAAAGACTAAGAAAGAGGGTAGATCGTTATGTCTGTACCTAACTTTTTAACTATTCGACCAACCACCCGCATTCTTCAGTCTTCCCGTGAACATGGTGCATGTAACTGCGCCGAAATATCGGGAGCTCATTCCACAACCTTACCACGGTAAATATCCCGTTAATAATCATATAACTTTAGTTTACTGATTATTTTTATATCTAAGTAAATTTAAAAAGTAAATAAAAAAAGTCAGTCAGGTAAGGAGAGTTACTTGAATGAACTAAGTATCTCTCTCTCTCTTTCTCTATCTTCACAACTTCTTGAATCATATCTCTCGATCTAGACTCTCGATCAGGTTATCTTACACTATACTTTACAAAAAACCGGCCAAGTGCGAGTCGGGATCGCGCTTCCACAAAATTCAATAACGAAATTACCAGTTATAACTTTGCAATGAACAAAAACTTGTCACCGACTCGCACTTGGCCGTTACTTATTATTTTTTTGTTATATTTAAGAGTGTGTACTATAATCGTACCAAGCTGGAAGCTTGTACTTATTACCGTTTTTACATTAGAACGAATACAATAATACGTTTGTTGTATGGGGACCCCCTTTTGTTTTTATTTTATTATTATTTGTTAGTTAATCCGCTATAACGTTACATATTCTGTGAAAATTTCAACTGACTATCTATTACGGTTCGAAAGATACAGCCGTTTAAAGGTAGGATAGACGGACGGACAGACAGACAGACATCGTAGGCTTAGTAATAGGGTCCCGTTTTTACCCTTTGGGTACGGAACCCTAAAAGTAACTAAATAAAAATCTGTTTCGGAGCACGATGCCACAGACAGACACAAATACACACGTTAACTTACATATAACATCTATTTTTCGTCAGGGGTAAAAAAATGCAGGGAAACTGGAAAATAGCCGAGAAGCGAGCTATTAAGGCGAGGTTTTCCCACTATTAAGCAACTCTTATTACTACAGATGACCATAATCCTTGGATTATTGTATTAAAGTGGCATTTAGCGGAGCAAAATCATAGCGCTTTCATACAGTCGTGCGTTTCGCTACTTATGTTTTTGGGGTTTTTCTCATATTTTTCGAAAAGTATAGCTGTAATGTAAAATGTACTTCACCGGTTTCCTTCATAATTATGAAATCTATATATCAAGATATCGCAGACATCATTTAATAAATAGGTAATTGAATGAATCCAAAAAAGCAGTGATAAAAGCGCAAGTCAGTGCTACTTTGATATATTTTTTCTATCGAGCGAAATGTGCTTAATCGTGTTTCGGTCTCATGGGTTTCCTAGATATAACATTCAATTTTGTTATGACAGCATTTTTATAATGTTAAGCTAACCATAGAGGTTTAATTAAACTAGAATGACCATAATTGCTAAAAGTCGGAAAAGAGCGTCTTAAAATATTTATTATAGAACGCTGTACAGTTAACCCTCGGATGGCTCGGTCGGCCGTAAATACCCATACTCGGGACAAGTTGATCCAACAGTAATGACTGGGGTTACACGGAATCCCTCATTTGTGAGGATCTCTCATTGCAGGATGGACCAGGAAAGATTTGGGTGATAAATTACTAATCGTTAAGGCTTATTATTTATTTTTCCTTAGTCCTAATCGCCCTAATCCGCACTGGCTTTTGCGCACCAACAAAGGTTTTATACGCAGCCATAAAAATTATTTGAACGTAACATATTATTCTAATTTCAAGTTAATCTATATATATAAAAGCGAAATTCACCTACTCACTCATTCACCCTCTCACTCATTCACTCTCTCACTCACTCACTCACTCGAAAAATTTCAGCTTCGTAGGTCAAGTAGACCTACGAAGCTGAAATATTGCAGGTAGATTTCTTATGGGGTGTAGAGGTCCGCTAAGAAAGGATTTTGCGAAAAGACCGAATTAAGGGGACAAAAGGGGGTTGAAAAATTATATGAAAGTCTACGCGTACGAAGTCGCGGGCAACAACTAGTTTCATATATTAGTCTTGCGCAACGGGTCAATCATACTAATATTGTAAATGCTTAAAGTTTGTTGGTTTGTTTGTTTCTCTTTCACGCAGCAACAGAGAAACAGATCGATCTGATTTTTTGGCTCTTGGGTTAAAGAGCGTTAAAGGTTCTTGAGTGGAGACCACGAACCGGAAGACACAGCGTAGGTAGGCCTCCCACTATAGTTGGATCGACGACATTGTGATAGTCGCTGGTATCCAGTGGAAAGGCATGCTGTCGTTCAGTGTGGAGGTTAAAAGGGGAGGCCTATGTTCAGCAGTGGACGTCTTCTGGCTGATGATGATGATGTGCACGTTTTTGGGCTAACACCTCCAACCAATCGTCATCGTGAGTTTAAAGGAATCCGATCCTGTTAAAGAAAAAGTAAAATTTTGTCTAGGCTGGCTTTTAGTCAAGAATCAGCAAAATGTATCACTTCATAAAACAAAAGACAATTTCGCGTTTATCCACCCCATACATTACGCGCCGTGACCCTATGCAACTCACTGCCGCTCCATTTTTCCAAGCATTAACCATGGGGTCTGTGAGACGTATGCCGGCAGGATTGATAGAGTGGACGGATTATAGGATTTGAGAGGGAAATTGAATGGTTTTATCTGCCTTGATGTGGAGGGATGAGTGATATTTTTTTTATAAATTGAAGAACTCTAAAGTATTTCTAGATAAAATACTTCTTAACATTGAAAACAAAGTATCAAAAGATCTTGCTTGCTTTTTAGGGTTTCGTACCCAAAGGGTAAAAACGGGACCGTAGTACTACGATGTCTGTCTGTCTGTCCTACCTATTAACGGCTGTATCTTTCGAACCATAATAGATAGCCAGTTGGAATTTTCACAAAATATGTAATGTTCAATTCAATTCAATTCAATTCAAAATTTATTAACTCTGTAGACATATTCCATGTTCTTAGAGCCGTCAGTTTTTACAATAAATACGTATCATTATTTTCTAGCAATCGTTCATAATACAACATTAACATCTTAGGTAACCCTACCCACATTAAAATAATAAAACATGTCCTAGAGAATAAAGTATTAAAATTAAGATCTGCAATAGCATCGTCAAGATTAAAAATTTTACTACATTGACTAGCATTGTAGAATTCAATTAACATACACAAATTTATTAAGAAATAAGATTAAACATTCTTAAATATATTTTTATCGGAAATAGCATCTGCTAATTTATAGTAGCTCTTGTCCATTAAATGTTTTTTTATATAATTCAATGTCATTTTTAGTACTATTTTTAATAACGTCAGGGATTTTGTTATAAAATTCTATTCCCAAACAGTGAAAACTATTCGATGTTTTAGTCAGTCTTCTTCGTGGTGGCAATACCCGATTTTTATATCTATGACTAGATCCATAGCAATCAATGGCCCTTTTCATCACATTCATATTCTCAAGGACATATAATACGCCCTGATAAACAAATTCACCCGTCATTGTCATAATGCCTAATTCTTTGAATACGTTTCTACATGAGTCCATGTTTTTAAGTCCCATTATATACCGTACAGCTCGTTTCTGTAGAATGAACACTCTTTTGGTGTGACATTCAGCAGCTGATCCCCAAAAAAGTATTCCATATGTTAGAAGTGAGTGGAAGTATGCAAAATATACAGTTTTTGCCGCTATGGGCCCCGCTAGTTCTTTAATCTTTTTTATTGCGTATGTGGCCGAGCTAAGTTTTTTTGTTAATTCGCCAATATGAGCAGTCCACATTAGTTTTTTGTCAAGCCATACACCTAAAAATTTAACCTCATTTGAGAGGGAAACATTGAAATTATTCAGCATTTCTTTAACTTTAACATTACGGCAGATTAACTAAAAATAATAAAAAAGTCAAAAAGTAAAAACAAAAGGGGGGGTCCTCATACAACAAACGTATTTTTGCATATTAGCTCTAATATAAAAACGGTTATACTTGCAAGCGTCAAACTTAACATGATTATAGTAAATAACCTAAAGTAAAACAATAAATTTAAAAAAATGGTCAAGTGCGAGTCGGTGACAAGTTTCTGTTCATTACCAAGTTACGACTGGTAATTTCGTTATTGAATTTTGTGGTGTTACGGAGCCTGACTCGCACTTGGCTGGTTTATTTATGATGATAATTTCCATAAACTCAATTCAGTTCGAGTTATCATTGCGTGCCCTGGTGCTAATGTTCAACCTACAATCTCTTTAGTCACACATGTAACGGAAAGCCATGATTCAAACGTGATTCAACGCAAATGTAACCAAAAAGCACAATCCCGTCTTTTACAAGTCACTTGAACTTATAATTCTCATAACAACAATACGTCAAGTCAAGCTTTAAAATTATCAGCTACCTACTATTAAATGTTATTATCCTTCACACTGGTTAAATAGACAAAAATTCAGAAGCCAAAACTGTAATCTGTTTTAAGAGGCGCACATACTGCCTCACTATCATTGGCCAGGGGTCCGCAAGACACCCACTATCACAACTGAGCATTATCTGCAGTTGTGCACCACGAGAAGAATTTTTAATTAAAATCCCGACACGCGCTAACCCTTAACTGCAGCTGTGTTATTTGTTTGTTCGGCGTGCTGCGGAAACTGGCCATAGGGTTGGCACATAGTTTTAGCTGAGTTTTAGCTAAGCCCCGCGGTTTAACCTATAGTCACCGCGTTACCAACTTAGTCGTAAGGCTATAAGCGTCATACCATAAGACCTGTAAGTGCGAGTGAGATAGACATTTATGACTTGTGGGTGCGAGCGAGATAGACAGACAATTGATTTATGACCTGACGACTCAGTTGGTAATGCTTTTACTATAGTGGACATTTCCTCAAAACCGTATCCTTTCTTTAAAGGGATAAATAGAATAGAATAGAATAGAAGAATAGAATATCATTTATTATCATAAAGTCACATTCATAATAATTTTTATAAAAAAAATATATACTACAAATGCTCCTATTATGGACTCGTCAATTTAGTGCACAATTTTTTTAATTTAATTTAATAATAGTATCTTATTTTACTCTCCATCCCTCCAATTATAAATCTAAGCAAAAAATCACATTGCATAAAATACACTTTTGCATTTATAATATTAGTATGCTTATAAAACGATAAACTTAATAAAAATAAAACGATACTTAAATTATTAAAGTATCGTTTTATTATTTTAATTAATTTGGTGCTTAGAAGCATGTAAGCTCACAAATGTACTGACATTTCTCTTTTGAAAATATTTATTGGCAGAATTATATTATATTTGATCATTAACGTTGTGAAAAATGTTGTATGCTGTCATCATGAGATTGTATATATCATAACTGGCCTTGTTGATGCTATATGAAGAGTTTAACAGTGTCCTTAAAAAACAACTGTTACAGTGCAAAATGCAGTAATTTACTCATTACAAAGAACCATAAAGCGGCACACAGATCTTTTTTTTTATAAAAAAAAGGAAATGATCCTCATATTGCCTATTTAGATATGCTTATTATTCATCAAAATTGGACAAATAGTTTCCGATAAAAATATTTATACATTTGTATGTAAAGTATAAAATTAAGCCGTATTCTGGTCGCGCCTCAAAGCTTGTCCCTAACTTTCGTTAACCTTTTTTTTTCATAACTCCTAAATAAATAGTCATCATAACGTTCCTGACAACCCTGAATTGGGCTCGCGCGCGGCGATGTGTAACAAATCGGCCGAAGAGGCCGTCTGTAAGTGAAATTCCAGAGGGTCTCGCAGACCCCGCGACTAGCGGAGGGTTATTAATGCTCACATGGAATCCGACATGTTTTAAATTTTTACGTAAAATACAATATAAAATAGCTTCTATTTATCAAACTGTATGTTTTTGTTGTTTGTCCTTTTAGTTAGGTTATGTTTTCTATGTTTGTTGATATTTTTAACTTCCGACGCAAAACCGAGTGTTATAAATTTGATCGAAGCCAAATTTTTCGGACATGTTCTATCTGTGACATCGTAGCTCTCAAATGGGTGGATCGATGTTAATCTGTTTTTATTTTTCATTTTTACTCTGGTTTCATTATTGTAGTTTTAGCTGTGTTTGATGTAAATCAGTTTAGCTGTTTTTTTTAATGGATTAAGCTGTAAACAAGCGACGTTCCACCTGATGGTAAGCGACATCACCACCCATAAACACCTACAATACCCGGGACATTGTCAGTACGTACGTTGTCTGCCTTTGAGGACTCTATTCACCCTTCGTTTGAAGCAGTCCAAATTATACTTCGGAGGAAAAACCGAAGGTGGTAAGCCATTCCACAACTTACAGGTACACGGCAGAAATAATCTATTAAATCTAACAGTGCGAGACTTCCACGTAACTATAATGCGCGGATGGCATTTTTTTTAAGTAATAAGTCATAAGTAATTTATTGATAAAATGTCAATTTACACGTCAAATAACAAATGTTCACTTAAAGTGAGAAAAATTACAATAATAATTACTTAATTGATTAAATTAGACTATATAATTGCATTACAGAAATAATAAAACAAAAAATAATAATAATACATGTCATACAATTCTTACCTATATGGTAAAGGTACATTCATATGTCAAATCTATAAAATTCGTCGAATCTGTAAAAAGACTGACATTTCTGGCGATGGCGTTTAAAAGTCATGAGCTCTTTTCCGAATGTTAGTTTTTAAATTCATGTGAATTGTTCCTTTTGATTATATTTTGTGTAGCTTGTATTTGAGTACCAAGAAAAGCAAGTTGGATGTAATAATGTATTTTATTTAGGCGCTGCGCAAACGAAAACACTTTTTGTTGCTGACACGGCACACCCAGTACCAATCAAGTGGAAGCAACTGGACACAGTCTGCGCAGAGAGTGGCTGATTTCATAATCATCATCAGCCAGAAGACGTCCACTGCTGAACATAGGCCTCCCCCTTTAACCTCTACACTGAACGACAGCCTGCCTTTTGCGTCCACTGGATGCCCGCGACTCTCACAATGTCGTCGGTCCATCTAGTGGGAGGCCTCCCTACGCTGCGTCTTCCGGTTTGTGGTCTCCACTCCAGAACCTTTCTTCCCCATCGGTTATCGGTTCTTCGAGCGATGTGGCCTGCCCATTGCCACTTCAACTTGCAAATTTTAACAGCTATGTCGGTGACTCTGGTTCTTTGGTGAATATCCACGTTTCAGATTTGATCGCTTGATTTCATACTGTTTATGCGCCCTGCTTTACACTGTCACTGTATCTGTTTATTTTCCAGTGTTCCGTTCTGACGATGCATATTAATTTTATTAGCTTTAAACAAAATAAATCTGTCTACTAAACGGAATAGATTTTTAAGCCGCAAGCCATTACGGAGTGGGCTTAACTCACCCACCGCTGGGCTCAACTTGTCCCGACTATTGGGTATTTATGACCCACCGCGGTCTTCGGAGGGTTACTTTTACGGGCGTTGTTTTAAATTGATTTTTAAAACAAAAAACACTGTAGATTTTTTAGTGAAGTTGAGAGAAATGAAGTTGTATGTCTGATGGTAAGCGCAGTTGCATATTACAGCTGCAGTGCTACAGAGGAAGGACTTGAATTATTAATATGCAGCAACACTATGTTTAATAGTAACCATATGTTAAAAATAATTAAATGTACCTAATATTTATACGGCAAGCAAGTAAAGTGGGCAGGCACATAGCACGCAGAACAGATGGCCGATGGGGCCGAAAGGTTCTCGAATGGAGACCACGGACTGGTAAGTGCAGCGTAGGACGTCCACCCACAAGATGGACGGACGACCTAAAAGAGACCGCAGGGAAACGCTGGATGCAGGCCGCTTCCAACCGGCCCTTTTGGAGATCGATGGGGGAGGCCTATGTCCAGCAGTGGACGTCCTATGGTTGCAATGTTGATGATGAATATTTATACTGACTGAAGAAAAGTTTTGATATGAGTTAATAGTTTAAAGTTTTTGGCCAGATTAGGAAGGGATGTTCTGTCCCTTTACCGCAAAGTATGTATGTACGGGGTGAGTTTGTGTCGTATTTACAAATGACGTCATTTATAAGTATAATGAACCATGTATCTGCCAAGCAATACATCAAAATGTTTATTTTTTATTTTTAAACATCTATCAATAAACACACCGACCTAGAATACCTATTTTTCTCCCAGAAACGTATTTTTTTTTTAAATTAACTTACTGTATAACCCCTTTTATATACTTTTTACCCGATAACCCAAGAAGGATCGTAATATTTTGCAGGAGTAAGTTTTTAGTTTTCCATTATTACCTCCTATAGCCTAAAGTGCCTAAACGACTAGACTGGTTTTGATGTAGTCAGATATTTTGCTACTTTATAATTTTGTAAAAAGATCTGTGTGATCTGTATGAAAGAAAAGTTTGCATCGGATCTGCATGATCTAATGTCCTCGTGCTCATTTTTCTATCGGAATGCCAGAGCGGGCACGAAAAGGGGACACCGTTTCTAGACAAGTCAGAAAACGCGTACAAAGTTCTTTGATTCAACTTTTAATGCGTGAAGATAATATACTTAAAAACTAAACAAAATACAAACTAAAACTACAAATACAGTTAGACTGCCCACAGACCGTTGAAGGTCTAAAGACAATCCAAATGCTCAAGCCCACTACCAGTTGGCAGCGTACCCAGCATGCTGGCTGCATTACCACAAATATTCATATACTTATATGAATATTTCGGTGCAGTTACATGAACCGAAATATTTGGAGCTCATTCCATAATTTTACCACGGTAAATATCCCGTAAATAATCATATAACTTTAGTGAACAACCGTGATAGTTTAAAACAGTGTTTTGATATACTACACCGCGTGGCGCAGTGTGTATCCAATTTTTTTTTCTCTAACTACCTACTAACTAGTCATTGTACTAAACCTATCAATTAGCTAAAACACGGTCTGCCACTTCCTGTTACAGCGTCCCGGGCGCGGGATTACATCCCCTTTTAATGATGCAGGGGAGGTTGATTCATTTTAGATGTTCACTTAAAAGTTTAGAGTTGAAGCGATGGCTTCGTGTTTGGCGGGTGTGGGTTCGAATTTATAGACAAAAAGTGTGATTCGATTTGATTTAATGGGTATTTTATCATCATCAGTCATCATTTCAGCCATAGGACGTCCACTGCTGGACATAGGCCTCCCCCATCGATTTCCAAAAGGGCCGCTTAGAAACGCTGCATCCAGCGTTTCCCTGCGGTCTCTTTTAGGTCGTCTGTCCATCTTGTGGGTGGACGTCCTACGCTGCGCTTACCGGTCCGTAGTCTCCATTCAAGAACCTTTCGGCCCCATAGGCCATCTGTTCTGCGTGATTTTATACTACCTTTATAATAAGGTGAATTTTAGTAATAACAATTTTTTGCTAGATAGAGAAAATTTTGAGGCGCCCATTTTGAAGTTTTGCGCTGTGCTTATCACCCAATATTAGGTGTCAAACCACGCGCACGCGCCACTTATCTACCGCTTCCGGTAGAAGGCGACACTTTACCGGAAATGACGGGGCGCGCCTAACGCTCAGAACATGAGGGTAGTGCGTAGATAGTGGGATCCATAGAATGCGATTTATTTTTCTTTTCTACTTTGCTTTTTATTGATAGCCCGTTGGTCCAGTTGGTAGTGAACCTAACTTATGAGCTTGGTGCGTGGGTTCGATTCCCACCCAGGACAAACATTTATGTGATGAACATTTATGTTTGTACTATATCTGGTTGTTAATGGCATCGATTCTGATGTACTCTAAACTAAACTAAATTTGACAGTTCTAAAATTGATGCCATCCTTCTCTCACATATTAAAATTAAAAGAGGCAGATAATTTTTGTCCTGTCAGATTGGTTTAGTTTAGTATAGTTAGTATGACAGAATCGACGCCATGATCTATTTAAGTATATATTTAAAAAAAACGATTTCGAATCAACTCAGATGACCAAATTTTACGCTGGGTCTTCCGGTTCGTGGT
Source organism: Agriopis marginaria (assembly GCA_932305915.1). Lineage (NCBI taxonomy): Eukaryota > Metazoa > Arthropoda > Insecta > Lepidoptera > Geometridae > Agriopis > Agriopis marginaria. The sequence continues at coordinate 9,125,892 of OW029939.1, read as the reverse complement.
CTCCACTCCAGCACCTTTCTTCCCCATCGGTTATCGGTTCTTCGAGCGATGTGGTCTGCCCATTGCCACTTCAACTTGCATTTTTTACAATTATGTCGGTGACTCTGGTTCTTTGGCGAGTATCCACGTTTCGGATTTTATCGCGCAACGAAACTCCGAGCATAGCTCAGCAGCTGGTATAAATCGTTTTAATTCACAGTTAGCCAAAATAAATCCTCATTGAACAACTTCTCAGATTCCACTTTGCATTACAGTCGGTAGAGTCATAAATCTTCTCAAATGACATTTTAAACCACAATGGCTCTGATTAATTACAGGGTTAAGTGGTGCGGAGTGCGGGCGCCAACCGCGACTCTTAATACAAATCAATAGGCTATCGGACAGGCGTTGTATTAGGAATTTTTTAACTTTAGCGATTTTAAATGTTTATCGGGACTTATCACCCCAGCAGGCCTAGCAAGGGCTGTGGATAAATTATCTTTCCACCGTTTTTATCCACGCCTAGACGCGACAAAGCTAGAATATGGATACGTTTGTCTTTTTCTCGCGGGATAAAAACGGTGAAAAGACAATTTGTCCACGGCCAGTGCTAGGCCTGCTGGTACCTATATCACCTAAATAAAATAATGCGTGATAATTCCCGATAAATATTTAAAACAGGCGATTTATTAGTAAAAAAACAGGCTTAATGAAAAATAACAGTTACTGATAAAATTATTTAAATTGGTACCAATAACGTTCTGAGATATGAGCGTTTAAAGTATTTGTTCGGTATAGCAAGGGATGCTCTGTCCCTTTACCGCAAAGTGAGTGTCAGTATGGAGTTTGTATGGATACTCACAAATTACGTCATTAGTAACAAACGATTGATTTTGATAGCCCGTTGGTCGAGTTGGTAGTGAACCTGCCTTCTGAGCTTGGGGGCGTGGGTTCGATTCCCACCTAGGACAAACATTTGTGTTATGAACACTTGTGTTTGTTCTATATCTGGTTGTTAATATCTATTTAAGTATGTATTTAAAACTATATATGTATGTATATCAGTCTCTGGCAGCGATATCACAAGCTTTGCTTAGTTTGGAGTAAGGTGACCGTGTGTGTGCAAAAAAAAAAAAAAAAATATGTAAAATGTAAATGATTAATTAAACTAAGGCATATCTCCCTTGTTTCTCTGATCTGCTGCTACACTTTTACGTTCAAAAACCTAGCGAAAGGGATTAGAATATGTGGCTTCATTAGTTTAAGCGAGGTTTCTCTACGAGATCGAATCCGAAATGAGAAGATCCGTAGACGAACGAAAGTTACCGACATAGCCCACCGGATTAGCAAGTGAAGTGGCAGTGGGCAGGGCACATACCACGCAGAATAGATGGCCGATGGGACTGATAGGTTCTTGAATGGAGACCACGGACCGGTAAGTGTAGCGTAGGACGTCCACCCACAAGATGAACAGATGACCTAAAAGAGACCGCAGGGAAACGCTGGATGCAGGCCGCTTCCAACCCGACCTTTTAGAAATCGACGGGGAGGCCTATGGCCAGCTGTAGACGTCCTATGGCTAAAATGATGATGATCATGAATGAGTTCATTCCACAACCTTACCACGGTAAATATCCCATAAATAATCATATAACTTTAGTGAACAACCGTGATAGTTTAAAACAGTGTTTTATGATCATGAACGTTTTTGCAGCTGCAAATAAATGCTTGGACCGAGTTATAATGTAAATAAACTTACAGTCATAGTAGAGGTTCCCAACAGCGGAAGTGAGCTTGGGGGTGCCCTGACCTGAGAGTGACGCCATCCTCTCGCCCTGGAAGTACAGACAAACTCTATTACTAAACTGAAGATCGCTTGTTCTATAGTTTTATTTCATAGGCCAGAGCAATTTCTTTAGCTCATTTTCAACCTTTTGCGAAGATAAAAATCACTGAGTAACATTTAAAAATATCCGATTGCGCATTATCTTAATAACATAGCAAATAGTATAAAGCAATTTTCGTGTTGACATTTGATAGCGTCATGGCGGAGGGGATGGATTTTTAACCGACTACAAAAAAAGGAGATCGGATCCTTTTTTTTCTACATATTTAATGGTTGTTTGGTAAGAATCATATGGTATTCTTCGCTGTACCAAATTTAAAAGAATAAGTGTTATCATGACCTCTTCACTGATTGCAATTAGAAATTGTAACTGGCTGCCTGTCTTAGTGTTTAGGCAGATGGCGCTTCTAGCCTTAGAATGTATAGCGCGCATGCGCGAAGTTAAAATCAATCAACTGTAACGGAAATAGGTCAGGGCTTACATCAGTTTTACGTATCAATTTCTTTATCATCAGCTACCTAATTTACTTTAGTTATTTTAGCCAAACTAATGGCCTTACATCTAACTAAAAAGTTATAACAAATATTAGTATAATTATACAGTAAAAAATTTCCATTTTAACGCTATTTAGTGAGCTGAAAAGCTATTAAATATAATAAAAAGACATGCAAAGCAAGCAAGCTCGATTAATACACAAAGTTATAATATAGGAAATAAAAATAGTTCTAGTTGGACTGAATGTGTAATAAGAAGAACAATGTCTCAAAACAATTAAGGAATATAAACCTAACGGTTGTTATCAAAAAAGCGTTAAGCAGAAAATCAATATGGCTGACCGAGATAGCGTCACAAAATGGCGGCTAAAATGAATTGAAAATGAACGAACCAACTGGATATGTTCAGCTATGTGCTTGCAGTAGGAAAAAAAGCCGTCCAGAGTTAGCTTAGACATTAAGCTAACTACTTAAATTCTGTGGACAGAAAAAGAAAAGTGTTAATCCACTGACAATATATTTGTCAGTTAAGTTACTAACGAATTTTTTTTGACCGTTATAGTTTAAAAATTATCGAACAGTTAAGTTCAAAGACTAATTGAATTAGGAACGGCTGTATTTTTTTTATTTGTGCTGTAAAACCTATACCTTTGTCTACAATGCGATTTGTTAATGAACAAGTATAGATAATAACTATAAAATATAGAAGGTACAATTTCTATATAGATTCCATACTATATGAAAAGTGAAAAAACGTAAAATATATGAATACATACTACATCTAACACATATAATACATGTAAATATACTGACCTTATAAATTCGCTGATATGTAGATTAAGAGACTAAATTTGTTAATACTAAAATATATATTAAACACTACTTGTACGATATATTTTTAGTTGAAAAACAGATTAAAATATGTCTTAGGGGGTCAGAAATATAATTATATATGAATAAGGTATGACTGCGTAATTTTGAGGTTCTATATATGTTTTTCATATATGATAGAGAATTAAATTTTGGGGAGTAGAAACGCCGGGTTGTTTCTCCCAGCCTTGTTCGGACTAGACTGAAATTTTCAGGGGTTGTATTCAGGGGTAGGCTACGCGCATGCGCGTTACAAAGGTCGTAGGTATAGGGGGGATGGTCAATAAGATGGAATCAGGTCACCCCCTACCATTCCCCCCTTTTACGAGTACATCTTTACATTGATTTTGGTTGTCTGCAGTTTTGTGGGAGGTACGAGTTGTAGGGTAAAATTTATTGATTAAGTCTTGGTTTAATTTGGATTGTTGTGGTTTAGGAAACAAGATATGTTAATCAAGCTTTTATTTATGTTATACTAGTTGTGGCCCGTGAGTTTCCTGCAATTTTCCAGTTTTCTATTTACCGGAAAAAGACTGGATGGTGAATTCTTTTGTTAATCAGGGATGCCTTTTGATGAAATGCACTGTATTGTCCTGCTAAATCACTTCAAGGTTGGTTCAGCCGTTTGGTTGTCAACAGATACAGAAGACCGGCTTAGTTACAATCTTTGTTTTAATCGACCAAGCGAAGAGACGTCTCTGATTCTAATGCGATGCGTTGGCGTTTGTGTGTTAAGTTGCGTATCGTCGATCCAATCTTCATGAAATTTAATGAATTTGAATTTGTCGGTGTAATTGTCCGTTTTGCTTAAGGAATTTTGTGCGCAATAATTTTTGTGCTACGTCACCGTTTTATCATCATCATCATTATCATCCTATGTCCCCACTGCTGGGACACAGACCATCTCACAGAGAGACAGGATGGGCCCTAATTCACCATGCTGGTCCAGTGCAAGTTGATAAATGTTATTTGTCTTTCAACTTATGAGGTTCTTGGACATATCGGTTTTCTCAGAATCTTTTCTTTCGCTGTTTTTGAGCACCATGAAACTGCACATAATTTATTTAAAAAAAGTGAAAGAGTGTCTAATTAAGTGATTGAGGCATGGCCGAGGATCGAACCGGGTGTCATCAGATTGTAAAACGCATGTACTACCGCTCGGCCACCATCGCTCACGTGAGCGTTTTAATGTCAGAAAATGTGTGAATTTGTTTTCTCATTGGCCAAGTAGCGTAGGCGTAGATAAAACTATATACCGCAGCTAGTTTAAATAAATACATTTTTCACATATATACCCTCATTATTTTCACAAATAAATAAGCTCTCTTTTTTAACATATTTATCTGAAACCAAAGGTCACTTGGTCTCCTCCTACGTGTTTTTACTTTGTTGGCTGCGTTCCACGCCCACGCTTGGCATTTTAGTTCCCGCGGTAAGAGAAAAAAAGGAAACCCATTTTGGATTTCAGTCTCTTCTATTGTGTTAAGGATCTCGTTAATCCATTTAAAAAACTGACTTCAAAATCGTCGTTTTCACATACAACAATCGTTTTCGAGTTAAAAAGTGGAATCAAAGCGCTTCGTTCGGGTTTTCGGAATATCAACCATAAAGCGGTGTTGATTTTTTGTGCCCGCTTCAAATTCAAATTTAAAAATAACTTTTTTAGTGAGAAAACCGTTTGAAAAATGTACTCCAACTGTCAGCGATCAATAGATACCAAGGACTTTGTATACCCTAAAGAGAATAGGGTATACAAAGGGTATAGGGTATACATCTGTCAAGGACTTTGTATACCCTATTCCCTTTAGGGTATACAAAGCCCTTGACAGATACCTAGCGAGCTGTTATATTTTTGTGGTTTTGACAAATAATTAACAACGTAAACAACGCAAATTATAAATGTCGTGGGTGAAAAGCAAACATTCAAAAACTTTTCAATACCAACATACAAAAACAACTTTTTTCAATCCTCATTAGGAAACATTCTGGTCATCGCACATTCAATCTCTAAACTCGCTTGACTTCATGCTCTCCACGCAGAATATATAAAAACAGAAGGCTAATCCAACGAGAGAACGAGAACTGGCTCTAAATTATAATACTTCAAGTAACATAAAATATGTTAAATTATGTTAATCGAAAATCTTTCAGAGTGAGACGCGTGACCAAAATGCTGGCGTGTTTCTGGCTCAACGCATAAGCATTGCCATTCAACGTGGTAATGCCGCCAGCATGCTGGGTACGCTGCCAACTGGTAGTGGGCTTGAGCATTTGGATTGTTTTTAGACCTTCAACGGTCTATGGGCAGTCTAACTGTATTTGTAGTTTTAGTTTTAGCTTGTATTTTGTTTAGTTGATAAAGGCACAAAAAAAAAAGATAAATAAATGAAATTGTGAAATACGTCAAGTTGAAAATCTGTAACTCCTGCTAACCTAATCTAACCTATCAAATATATCTGTCACTAAGGCTGATAACAAACCTCTGTTTTTGTACAATAAAGCAGACTATCCACCTGATAGAAAGCGTCTAAAACCCTATAGCCTTGTGTCCTACTTCTTTTCTGTTTCCTGTCTTATTTGTTTATATTGCATATAGATAATTAAAAATATATATGTAAATTTGTGTGTGTAATGTAAGTGTAAACTCAAGGGTTCGTCTGAAAACCGGCGCTGATAGTCCTTGACTTTCAGCATTAATACCGAGACGGACCCATTCCACACTGATTGTATCCTTTAGATGTTTTTGTAAAGGTGTCGAATAAAATGTATTTTCTTTCTTCTTCTTTCTTTCTATAAATAAAATCATAAAAAAGTCAAAGTTGTCCATATTCCTTGCTAATCTGTCTATCATTAATCCAGGAAGGCCATTGCTGCCAGATGCCAGCCCCCTACCCCGTCCACCCCAGCCCCCCCAGGGGGGTAGCGCCCCCGGGGGGCGGATGACGTCAGAGCTGGCACAGGCACGCCCTATGTTACCTCCCAGTTGGGTGGGGATCATTAGGCGCTAAATGATATCTGGAGTTAATGGAAAATGTTTATGGAGTATTAAGAGATTTAAGAGCCCATGCTATACGCGTCTTCTATCTAGCCAACACAATTCAACATTATGTAAAATCTAAGCTATAAGAATAAAGACAATAGTTATACAAAATGTTCAGTTATATTTTCATTGTGATTCAGTTTTAGATACAACTAGCGACCCGCCCGGCTTCGCACGGGTATAATTTACGTGCGAATCCGGGGCGGGTCGCTAGTTATATCTATAAACCTTCCTTGAAAATGTATCTAACTGATGGTGAAAACCGCATCAAAATCAGTTGCGTGGTTTATGAGGAGTTAGCAGCCATACAGGCATACAGACAGACAGACAGACGCGGAAAGTGACTTTAATTTATACTATGTAGAAAGAATAGAATAGAAATAGAAAAGAGATAGAGATGAGGTTATAAGGCCTATTCTGTCATACCACTCACTAAACTAAACCAATCTGATAGGACTAAAATTATCTGCCTCTCTTTTCATTTTAATATGTGAGAACAGGATGGCAACAATTTTAGAGCTGTCAAATTTAGTTTAGTTAAGAGTGCATCAGAATCGATGTCATTATCTATTTAAGTATGTATTTAAAACTATTTAATTATGTATGTTGGCCTTTTGGAAAAACTCAGAGTCACACAGCGGGCAATGGAGAGCTATGCTCGTAGTTTCTTTGCGCGATAAAATCCGAAACGTGGATATTCGACAAAGAACCAGAGTCACCGACATAGCTGTTAAAATTTGCAAGTTGAAGTGGCAATGGGCAGGCCACATCGCTCGAAGAACCGAGAACCGATGGGGAAGAAAGGTTCTGGAGTGGAGACCACGAACCGGAAGACGCAGCGTAGGTAGGCCTCCCACTAGATGGACCGACGACATAGTGAGAGTCGCTGGCATCCAGTGGATGCAAAAGGCAGGCTGTCGTTCAGTGTGGAGGTTAAAGGGGGAGGCCTATGTTCAGCAGTGGACGTCTTCTGGATGATGATGTGTGATGATGATGATGATGAGTATAGCTTTATTATCTATGACACCGGAATGGGTGTTCTAGATAACCAGCTATCGGCTAAAGCCTTTTCGAAAAAGCTTTTATGAAGAGAACTGATAAAGTCTGATAGGGTTTTGTATATATCGATGTAGAGTAGGAATATGTAGAGACGAACTTTTTGAATTAGCTTATTAGTTTCATTTGTAACAACCTATGTACATTTTATTTATATTACACGGGAATTACTCACGTAAGATTAAGCCGGTCACTCCGACTATAGTTTCAACCGCATTAGGCAGTCTTTTTCAAGGTGAATGCACGCGCGCGGCTATGATATGATTTACTATGATATTATATGATTTACTCGTGTTTTGTGCAAATAAATAAGTTTTAAATATACAATACAATACAATATTTCTTTATTACACACCGAAAATACAAATGAAACTTAAACTAACATAGAAAACTTTTTTTTTTTTGTATATAATAATTAGGTAGTGATAGTTTTAGTTTTTAAATATTGTGTTTTGAATATTTTTCGTGTAAATAAATGTCAAATTACATCCTATCGAAAACAAATATATGGCAGTATAATGGACGGCCTTATCGCCTAACTTGATTTCTTCCAGGAAACCTTTGGATGGACAGGACTAAAAAAGTTGAAAAACGGTCGGTGGTGCACTAAAATATAAATAAATATATAAACATGCATATTATATACATTTATATACTCACTAAATACGCAATGCTGCATACATACCATAAATATTATAAACTAGCTGAAACCCGCTACTTCGTACGTGTAGAGCTCGGCCTGCGGCCTCGCTACTACAACCCGTTATAGCCTATGTGTTATTCTAATGTATAAGATATATTATTGTCAACTTTCATTAAAATCCATTCGGTAGTTTTTGCGTGAAAGAGGAACAAACATCCATACATACAAATTTTCGCGTTTATAATATTATACTAGTGACCCGCCCGCCCGGCTTCGCACGGGTGTAATTTACGTGCGAAGCCGGGGCGGGTCGCTAGTTATACATATAAACCTACCTCTTGAATCACTCTATATATTAAAAAAAACCGCTTCAAAATCCGTTGCGTAGTTTTAAAGATTTAAGCATACATAGGGACGGACAGGCAGCGATAGCGACTTTGTTTTATACTATGTAGTGATAGTGAAGTAGGATATTCTGTTTTATAAATATTTTTCGTGTAAATAAATAACTTACCCGGTCCTATTCTATGTTTAAGTGAATCCCTTCAATGTCGACAGTAGTAGGTACTAGTGACCGAGTGGTAGATTATTTTGGTAGATAAGATAACGAAGTTGAGAGTAGGTATCCACCTGGGCGTGTTGACAATGTGGAAAAAAACTCCATTCCACGTCGCGATGTCGTCAGCCGCGGACTCCGATACCATTGTAAGTTAATAAATAATTTTTAGAATAAAAAGGACCGACTTCACCTACGTTTACAAAATGACATTAAAAAGTAGAAAATATTGTGTAATATTACGACTGAAATACTTTGTATCCATGGTCATGAAAAATTTAACGAAAAACAACAGGGCCCGGTCGCCATGGAGACACTTTGTTTTTTTTGAAGTTCTGTTGTAGGAACAGTTCCTCTATGTTTGCTGTTCAGTTGACAGCGTCGCTAGTGGAGAACAAAGTATGAAATTCACGAAGAAATAACTGTAGTTCCAATTTTGCCCACCTTAACAGCTAAAATTAAAATTTGTACAATGTTTACATTGAATTTGTTACTTATTTTCATGTTTATGTAGTTTTTTCAAAAAGCGCTGAATCAATGTCGATAAAAAAAATTATGGGACCACCTATGAGATATGACCTACCAACCAAAAAAAGAATCATCAAAAAACAATTCTAAATTTGTGGAGTAATCGCGTAACAAATATACATAAAAAAAAACATACTGTCGAATTGATAACCGCCTCTTTTTGGAAGTCGGGACATTTTTGCACACACGGTCATCTGACCCCGAACTAAGCAAAGCTTGTGATATGGCTGCCAGAGACTGATATACATACATATATAGTTTTAAATACATACTTAAATAGATATTAACAACCAGATATAGAACAAACACAAATGTTCATCACATAAATGTTTGCCCTAGGTGATTTTTTTTCGCGATTTCATGTTTGGTCCCATAGTAAAAGTGGTTTATAATGATGAGTACAATTACCTTCTTTTGGCTTCGAGAGTGTTCCCCTTACACCATGTATATTTATGCTAGCTTAATAAGTAAGTAAAATTTTAGTTTTGAACTTTCACTAAACAATTTTGGTGGCCCGTCCTCGTAGCACGCGCCGTAGTATACGCCTCGGTGGCGGCCGCTGCTACGAAATCCTCACCGTAGCTTCGTAGCTTCGTAGCACTGACAGTGGGCCATGCTACGATGATATTAGTAGTAAGAGGCTCACCAGTAGAGTGCCAATTTTTACATCGACTCCGGGCCCAAGTGGGCCACTGTAGGGTGAATCTGGCTTTAGTGAGAGGGCGCAGCGATTGTGGAGCTTCTGCGTAGACCATATCGCACCTGGTCTCGTTACCCAATTCATTACAAGACCTGTACAAGGCTTCCCCCTGCGGGATCGCTAGGCCCAAACTCGGTGGATGACCTTATACATATTTGGATCATCGATAAAACGAAGAAACCAACCAAAATGGAATTATAGAAATATTGCCTAAGGACACATTTCCATACATAGGTGAAAATTCCCTCTCACGCAACCATGCCCATGTAGCAGCCCACTCAGGCCCAGAGTCGATTTAAAGATCGGCCCACTATGGGTGAGTCACTTACAGCACACAACTAGCATTGTATCATGGCCCACTGACAGTGCTACGAAGCTACGGTGAGGATTTTGGAGCAGCGGTTTTTGTTCCAATTGCAATATAGATGTGATTTTTTACTAGGGCAAGTGCCTATGTTAACTTTTTTAATGCCATAGATGGCAAACAAGCTGACGGGCTGCCTGATGGTAAGCGTTCACCGTCGCCTATGGATATCTGCAACACACTAAACAAAAGCTAATACTAACAATACAAATACAGTTAGACTGCCCATAGACCGTTGAAGGTCTAAAGACAATACAAATGCTCGCGCCCACCATCAGTTAGCAGCGTACCCAGCATGCTAGCGGCATTACCACGCTGAATGGCAATGCTTATGCATTGAGCCTATACGTATGTGTTGCCAATGATGACATATGGTTCTGAGACGTGGTCCTTAACTGTTGGCCTTTTGGAAAAACTTAGAGTCACACAGCGGGCAATGGAGAGAGCTATGCTCGGAGTTTCTTTGCGCGATAGACGCCGAAACGTGGATATTCGCCAAAGAACCAGAGTGACCGACATGCAAGTTGAAGTGGCAATGGGCAGGCTACATCGCTCGAAGAACCGATAACCGATGGGGAAGAAAGGTTCTTGAGTAGAGACCACGAACCGGAAGACGCAGCGTAGGTAGGCCTCCCACTAGATGGACCGACGACATTGTGAGAGTCGCGGGCATCCAGTGGATGCAAAAGACAGGCTGTCGTTCAGTGTGGAGGTTAAAGGGGGAGGCCTATGTTCAACAGTGGACGTCTTCTGGCTGATGATGATGCGTTGAGCCAGAAACACGCCAGCATTGATGCGATTAGCATACTAATATTATAAATGCGAAAGTGTGTTTGTTTGTTGGTTTGTTTGTTCCTCTTTCACGCTGCAACGGAACAACGGATCGACCTGATTTTTTGCATGGGTATAGTTCAAGAGCCAGAAAGTGACCATCATCATCATCATCACCATCACCATTTTTCATCACTACGCGGGTGAAACCGCAAGGCGCAGCTAGTCTTCTATAAATCGTAGTATCAACATTCCTACCGATCCGACATGATGCTCCAAACCGTCAGATATTCTGACAACGTGGGTGGCGCACCGCCAGTACATAGCGATACGTACCCACTACCATCTATACTGCCTGGAGACGGGAGCGACCGGACACTTTGAGTGTTCTTTATTGGCTGCAGCGCTCGCTATTTACAAGTTTTCCTGCATTTTCAAGCGAGTATCAGGCACATTGTTACATAGGTTTTTTTGCTAAATCTATATTATCTCACTGCTGGGCAAAAGTCTCCACCATTTCCTTCACAAATCTCGGTCCTCCGCCCCTTCTTGCCAACCTCTCCGGAATGAGTCAAGATCGTCACGCCAGCGTTTCTTGGGCCTTCCTTGACTGCGCCGTCCATCTGGCACCCACTGTGTGACGATCCTGGCCCATCGTTCGGGATGCATACGCGTCACATGTCCCGCCCAATCACATTTTAGTCTGGCGGCTTTTTGGCCAACGTCGACCACACATGTTATGGACCGCAGTGCGCTGTTGCGGACTCTGTCCGTTCTTTTGATACCAAGCACCCTGCCCTCCATTGTTCTTTGGCAAACCCCAAGTTTGAACTTTTGAGAACATAGGACATATTAGAGACAAACTAATTTTAAAAAAAAATATCGTGTTTTTATAATATTTAAACGCCACTTTAAAAAGAGTCAGTAAAAGGCGTCATCTCTCATTCAGCTCTAAAATATGGAGCCTTACGGCGTCGAATGCGAGCGAAGGAGTTTTTTAATGGCTAAAATGGAAAATTTCACCTACCTTTAAGATAATAAAAAAAAAACGTACATTTTATTTTATTTGGAAAACATACAGTGATAAATAACTAAGTTACTAATATATTTTATAATTAAACACCATTTAGCATACATAATGTTATATACCATTGGTATTGTGTATAAATCTTCTTATACACAACAATTTAACCTCCACACTGAAAGAAAGCCTGCCAACTGCATCCACTGGATGCCCGTGACTCTCACGATGTCGTCGGTCCATCTAGTGGGAGGCCTACCTACGCTGCGTCTTCGTGGTCTCCACTCAAGAACCTTTCTTCCCCATCGTTTATCGGTTCTTCGAGCGATGTGGCCTGCCCATTGCCACTTCAACTTGCAAATTTTAACAGCTATGTCGGTGACTCTGGTTCTTTGGCGAATATCCACGTTCCGGATTATATCGCGCAAAGAAACTCCGAGCATAGCTCTATCCATTGCCCGCTGTGAGTTTTTCCAAAAGGCCAGAAGTTAAGGAACGCGTCTCAGTACCATGTGTCATCACTGGCAACACTCACTGGTCAAAGGCCCTTGTTTTGAGGCACTGTGGTATCTTAGACGAAAAGATGTCACGCAATTTTTGGTGGTCGGTTAAAGGATATTATTTAGAAATCATCGCCGTATCCTCGCCTATAACTTACATAACTTCTACATAGAGGCTCTGGATCAATACTGTAACTCTGTCTCACTCGCGTATCTTCCTTCTCTCTCGCTCTTGCAATACAGCCTTCTAAAAGGGTGGTTACTATAGTGGTATATATACACTATAATTATACTGAAGTATAGCATTGACAAGGTTGTATGGGAGATATAACTTTGGGAGAGAAATTAGTTCTAACCTTTTTTAGTTTAATCTACAAGGGATTTGTGACTTTCTGGTACATAAAGTTGTGGGGAAATAAATATAGATACATGCATAATCGTCATTACCAGCCTAACATGTTCCCACTGCTGGGACACAGGCTTTCTCTCGGAGAGAGAGGATGGGCCCTAATGCACCATGCTGGCCCAGTACATGTCTATACTTTTTTGTGTCCTACTTTTTTTTCTGTTTCCTATGTCTTATTTGTTTAAATTGCATATCATCATCATCATAGTCAGCCTTTTTAACAGTCCACTGCTGGACTTTAAGCCTACCCCCGAACGGTTGATTGGGCCATATCCACCACGCTGGCCCAGTGCGGATTGATGGATTCACATACGTCATCGAATTTCTTCTCCGTACGTATGCAGGTTTCCTCACGATGTTTTCCTTCACCGAAATTGCACCGAAATTGCATATAGATAATTAAAAATATATATGTAAATTTGTGTTAAGTGTATTGTAAGTGTAAACTCAAGGGTTCGTCTGTTGTCCGGCGCTGATAGTCCTTGCCTTTCAGCATTAATGCCGAGACGGACCCATTCGACACTGATTGTATCCTCTAGATATAAGTTTTTTGTAAAGGTGTCGAATAAAATTTATTTTCTTTCTTTCTTTCATGTCGGTAAATATTTTATTGTCTTTGAACTTCTGAGGTTCTTGGATATACCGGTTTCCTCACGATGTTTTCCTTCACCGTTGTTGAGCGATGGCACCGAAACTGTACATAATTTATGTAAGTACTAAATATGTTATTGATGCAGGGCCGAGAATCGAACCGGGTGCCGTCAGATTGAAAACCGCACATGCCACTGCTCGGCCACCATCGCTCGGTAGTTTTTTGCTTAGTAGTTTTTAAGCCAGCTTGAATAATAAATGTTCAAGCGGTTGTAGATTTGGCTACATAACTATAATTATGTTTACTAATATTGAAGTTGGTTTTTTATATTGAATCTTTAGTTCGGAGTGATAAGGCTACATTACATTTTAGCAGGCGAGTTTTATTTTATTTTTAATATTTAATAATTAAATTTAATATTTACTCAATTTCAAAATATTTATTGTATGTACATAGGTAGGTATAACAAACAAAGAAAATAAAAAAAAGCCTTAACTATTACTAATTAACACTAATATAATCAAAAATCAAAAACAAGATGTTGCCCGTGTGGTAAAGTGCCAAGAACGCTGGCTGCATTCCCGCGTTGAATTGCTAAAGAAATTCTCTGCGCGAGGAATGAGCCAGCTCTCTTGTCACCAGCGGCGTCAATTATTTGTGGCGAAATTTTTTTTATAAACTTTTTCGTACATGGACCCAATACTCAATTCAATTATTTAATATTTAATTTTTAATATTTTTTTTATTAATTGAGTAACACAAACAGCAAGCCAGGCTGATGGTAGGCGTATAAAAAACTTGCAGAGCCACCCAAAATACTTCAAGTTCCAGAATTTTCATATTTTCGAATAAAAACCTATTTTGTTCAATATTTTATTTTGTATTTGTTTATTAAATGAGCACGGCTTTACACCAATTACAATAATTAAATACATTAATATTAAATAAAGATAAACAATAATACAATAAAAAAAATGTCTAAAAGAAAAAACAGAATTGTCAAACTAATAAAAAATTATAAAATGTCAAACATAATTAATACATAAATGTAAGGTCAATTTTATTTTTTCAATTTTAGTTTATGTAGGTAATTAATACTTTTCTAGACTTGTAGAGATCTACAAACAGTTTTCGCAAGAAATGCTGAAAGAATTGGCATTTCTTTTCATCTCAACTGCTTTTCCGATGTTATCGGAAAACCTTTGAAGTCTTCCTTCGAAATCTCCCATTGTTCTTTACCAACACAATCGGAAAAACCTAAAGAACCTTTTTGTTTCAGAAAATGAAAATTCTCGCTACCCTCATAATAGGCGTAGCCTTGCTAGGGGTAGCGTCGTGTGATAGCGACCAATCAGAGCCCGCCATGGCTGACGAGCAGCCAATCAGCGAACAGAGAGCTGACAGAAAGAGACAAAACACCCCCGAGGTGGTTCTACAGCTAAAATACGATAGGGGTGAACTGAATAGGATATATTTGACGCAGTTCCGGAAACCAACGAAGTCTTGGAATCCTTCAGTGGGCGTCCAAACCAGCCTGTGTGAGGACCTCTGTCACGCAGGTCCTTTATTTTTCCGTTTATTTTTGTTTTTCTTCAGAAAAAATGGAAAAGATGTTTTAAAAATACTGTTTTTGGGTGATGGTGCTTTATTGTACATTACAGCGTATCGTGATTGTTTGTTTTGTTTTTGTGACTGAATGCAGGAAAATGGTGCCTACAAGATTTTCACGTGAGTGATTTTACATAATTTTGAATTGATACAATGACTTTACTCAGATTAGAAAAACAAGAGATTCCTTAACAATAATCTTTCGTGTTATAATGTCCAAAAAAACACTCTACTGATAATTGTAACTACTTACTTACTTACAAATTTTTAGGGTTCCGTACCAAAATGGGACCCTATTACTAAGCCTACGATGTCTGTCTATCCGTCTGTCTGTCCGTCCTAACTTTAAAAGACTGTATCTATCGAACCGTAATAGATATACAGTTGAAATTTTCACAGAATGTACATACGGCGGATTAACTAACTACTTAATAATAAAAAAGTAAAAACGAAAGAGGGGTCCCCATACAACAAACGTATTTTTGTATTAGCTCTAATGTAAAAACGGTAATACGTACAAGCGTCAAACTTGGCACGATTATAGTAGGTAAGTCTAAGTATATACTCTAGTTAATGTATAACAACAAATAATAAATAATGGCCAAGTGCGAGTCGGTGACAAATTTCTGATAACCAAGTTATAACTGCTAATTTCATTATTGATTTTTGTGGTGGTACGGAAACCTCAGTGCGCGAGCCCGACTCGCACTTGGCCGGTTTATTCACGCACACTAAGAAACTTGCAGTGACACCAATGACGTAACTAATATGCCCTTTGTAAAATAAAAGGGCGGCAAGATCGTGTGCAGGTTAAGTTCGACTAAATGCATCAAGCCTGATTTAGGCCTGATGCAACCTTACCATACCTCCCTTGTTTGTCTGTTCTGAGGATTTTATTAACGCGATAGTCAATGATTTTTTTTAAAGTATAAATGAAGCTAGTGCTTTTTAATCGACATCAAATTAGGACCGTGGGCGTCGGCCGCCCATGAGATATATAGGGACTTGGCCAAACGCTTGATGGGAGGCGACATGACGTGACCAGAATGCTGGCGCCTACTTTGGTCAAAAAATTAGCATTGCCATCCAACGTGGCAATGCTGCCAGCATTCTGGCCACTTTGTTAATTTATTTTGTTGCCTCCACGACAGCTTAAAACAGCTTAAAATATTGTTTTTAAGGTGTTACTTTTTAGGCATTAAAAAAATCTTTAAATTTATATACATGCTCTATAAGCTTCTATATATAGGTATAGCAGTGGCGGATTTACACATTTGCCGCCAGTAGGTTTTTCAAATTTTGCCGCCCCTACCGACCTTTACAGTTCGATACCCTAGTTCATAGAATAGAATAGAATCATTTATTGGCCTTATAACATTCGTTACACTGGGCAAGTCAATTTACAGCAACACTTAACTTAAAATATTACACAAACCAATACACTTAATAATAGTAAAATCAATAGACAACAAGTAAATAAGAATTAGCACAGGATAATAGGATTGGAAATAGAATAACAATATTAAATTATGATTAAATTATTATAAATGTCAAAATGTTGTACCTAATAGCCAATGTCAAGGCCAATAAATGATTTTATTCTATTCTATTCTATTCATAATCAAAACTTTAGTAAATTTTTTTTTACTTAATTATTTTTGCTCTTTCGTCCTAATTACACCAGCTTGTAATACGCTCGTATGTATTACCGTTTTTACAATAGAGCTAATGCAAAAATACGTAAAAAAATACGTTTGTTATATGGGGACCCCCCTTTCGTTACTAAATTTTGGCTTTTCTATTATTTCTTAGTTAGTTCGCCGTTGTTTACCTACAGCCAGATGAAGTTTGTCACTTAGGAAATAAAGTTATATTATAATATAAATATTTTTGGCATTTTTTTAAACAAATCTAGCATATTTTGTAGTAGCTGAGCTGGCAGCACCTGGTCTGATGTTGGCAGTTTCTAACTTCAACGCTTAAACCTGTGGTCAGGTCAACAGTAACATAAATTCTGTGGGACAGGTCTTGGAGGTGACATCTGCGGCCCGACCTGCCGCCAGCTGCTACCCGTCGGCCTTAAAACTGCCCTAGTGGAGGCCAACGAGACGGAGGCGGCCTACGGGCGGCCTAGAGTTGCCGTGTGTCCTGCACTCTGCACTAACCACCTAGGTATGAATAGGAATTCAACTGTCACTGCCACATATCTACACAACGACATCTATCCATCGCAAACTGCCAATCAACCATGTAAGAGGAGATTTTATCATGGGCGTCTATGTCTCAGCACCATAGGTCATGGTGGGTTGGACACATTGGTTATAGAGACAAGTCTTCAGGCACTGTGCTATCTCTGATTAGACACATAAGAGAGACAATTCCTTAGTACAAAAACCATTTGTGTTCCAATGTCTTCGTTTTTCACATACTTCTTTCACTATTCCCCTAAATTTTAACGCAAAGCTCAGTGCTTACTAATTTTTCACTCACACTAAGAAAATTGCAGCGACACTAAATTGTAATGAAGCCTGATCACTCAAGAGGAAGAACAACAGAGACTTTGGAAGGCGTTACAAAAATAACGCTAACTTCAATACTTCACTTGACAGGCCATACCAGCGACCTGAAGAAAAGAGCTGAGTGAAACAAAGCCGTGTGCTGTTATTTAAGAAATTGGCTAGTAGAGGCGTCAGGACAAGTGACAGTCTAAACGAAGTATCAGCTCCAAGATTATCGCCCCCCACATAGAATGCAGGGTGGTAAATAAAAAGCAAGCTGTAAACAAGTCATGTCTGTCGCAGAACCAATAACTGTTGGGGTAGACGTGTTCTAGAAAACCACGAATTGGAAAACAGGTTACGACGTCCTGGGACTCGAAGGCTGGGAAGGAAAAAGCCGAAGATCGGACTGAGTGGCGTGCCTTAGGAGAGGCCTGTGTCTAGCAGGATAAGCTGATGATGAAATAATCCTGTGAGTAGGTACTAATTATTGAAATGTAGAATTACTAAGGGTTCTCTACTAGTCGAACGCCGCGCCGTTTCGTCGATTGGTCGCAACGTCGAACACTTTTCCCCGTTTCATTAAATGCTGTTAGATTAGGCTGTGTAATCCGTATTTCATCTCCAGGCCAGCCCCTGTGCGGATGTAGAGCAGATACAGATGATGACGCCACGACTGTCAACTGGACGGAGGTGTGCGATGCCTTCTGCATGGATGGATATCTTCTAAGCGGTGAGCATTTCGCTAAACTAACTTGGATTAAGCAAACTGTCCTAACAGAGTGCGAGCAGAGAACAATGAACGAGGTTGGACGCTTAACCAGTACATGTGGCGCACAGAGGAGAGAAGAAACTTGATTGTCCGAGCTATTTATAAGTAATATTATAAAATACGAAAGTGAATCAGACTCCTGTGACATATGTGGAAGCCTCGAAGATCATCATGTCCTGGTGGAGTGTTCACGAACGCAGTCTGTGAGGTCTGCCATGATCATTCAATATGGTGCTAGTTTCCTCGATGTCGGCGTTATTCAAAGTGTCCTGTCCGCTCCACTGAGTGATGCGGCACGAGCACTCTTTAAACTGTTGTGTAGTATATATAAGTAGACGATATTGAATTTTCATAATGGAGCTGAGATAGTCGCAAAGCGACTCAAGCTTCCAAATAAATTTAGATTAAAAAAAAAATACAAAAGTAAGAGAGAAATAAATTTCGCGAATAAATGCCAGAATCTACCTTCAATTTGATCATCATATTATATAGTTTGCATTTGCCTTGAATTCGAGCTAGACTAGAACCGAAAAAAGTCTGCCAACAACTCAAAGGGGCGAAATGAACATGTATTGCACAGAGCATGGCCTATTCTTACTAGTTCTACAAACGCACACTTCAATATTGAGCGGCACACAACTGTGAACGAGATGATCGAACGAGGTAAGTGCTAAAGGGAAACTGAAGGTATACCACTTCCATTTAAATTTTTCATGAAATTCCCCAAGTCAGTAGTGTAGCTGCATCATGAACTTTTTCCCAGAAAGATCGGAGAATCAGACCAAAACCGAAGGCCGCGAGATTGTAAGATATGTTTTCCGTCAGGTTGCCCCCCCTGTGCGGCCATGCTGCCTCCACCCGCCGCGCTGACATCCTCCCGCGCGCTGGACACCGCCGCTGGCTGGCAGTCCTGGTGCAACGTGCAGTGCCCGCAAGGCAACGGCGGCCTAGCCTGCAACTGCGACCGGAGCCCTTTCTAATAGCTTCTAACGAGCTGAGAGGCGTGAGGCAGAGCCACGCGTTCAGCGCAACTTCCATAAAAGCCGCTTTTAACAGATTTCTAACAAACACGCCGTTTATCGCACAAAAATTTATTACTTAAAAAAAAACACGTTTTGCTATGAAAAAGACGCAAGTCCTAAACTGGATGGATTTTCAATATATAATCAAGAGTCACCTATTACAGTAGCTCCAACATCAAGTCGTCAGATAAAACGAAGATTCGGTAAGACAAAACCGATAAACGGATTTACTAGTGGCCATTCAAGGGTTGCCTTGAATGGGTAGGTACTCCATCTTCCAGCTACATCATCAGACCAGCTCATTTGACCACATTAATGCATTATAATCAGAACTATATACATTTGCTAAGTCTCAAATAGATACTACTTTAATAAAGGGGTGAAATTTGGATTCTAGAATTTCTTACACACAACAAAATAACGGTGAACTTACAGCGTGCGTGCACGCGTAGCGTCTATATTGATTAAGTATTGCCATATTCGGGCAATTAGTGCCAGTTTATCTATTCCTAAACGAGTAACTTGAACAAAGCTTGCTTTCTTGTAGCCTTGTTCATAAATTTGAAAACCATAATACGATAAATCATTAATAGCTAGAATGTGTTTTACACCATGTGATTTGCATCGAGTTTAGCGTCTCAGTTTGCATCAGCATAAAATAATAATTAACAAAAACTAAATGGACAGAGTTTATTTTACAAATTATAATTGAAACCACCTTTGCCATATATTTACATAAATAAAGTAAAGTTCTATCAATTGCGAAGATACAAAAACAGATAGTTTTATTATCCTACACGCATTATTGCAAATTTTAGATAAAATAGGGAAATAATAGTTAAAACCGGAAAAGCAATAGAAAATCGTGGACTAGGTTATTTAATTCTGAAGAAGCAAATTAAAAAAAAAATATAATATGTATTCCTTAAAAAAAACATTTTATTTGTCTGTTGTAACACAGACCATAATATAAATATTAGAAGCGAGTAGTAACTATATTTTATGCTATATTTTTTGCTTGTCATAAAGACGTATAATTGTTTATTATTTTGTATTAATTTGCAATTATTATAAGCATATATATTTAGATAAATGTATTTTCAATATTTTGTAGACTTAAAAAGTACATGGCTCTACATTTCGCGTATTAACTTAATATTAATAAAAAATAATAATTTAGTTGTAGGTTTTAAAATATTTAGAAGTACCCGTTGTATTTAATCGATATATACGTATGTTTTAAACTAATATAAGTACATAAATATATAAGTAGGTACTAAGTAAAATGCTGCTGAACGACAATATAACTTAAATAGACTAGGATAAGGTATAGAATTATGGATGTGGTTTATTTTTATTAAATTTTATTTGGGTTATTTTTTGTTTTGTTTTATTTAGTTCCTTTTGCGTTAAACCTACCAGTCAATTATGAATTCATTTCGACTCCCTAAATTTTTCAATTTTAGTGAAACAAATTCGTATTATTATAACATGTATATACAGTTATAAGGGGTAGTGCACACTAGGTATGTATTGTATTATCTTATTTGTTAGCTATACTATATATAATAATTGAAACTATATATTTAATCACAAGTAAACGAATGTTTGAGTGCCTAAGTACGTAGGTTTGTACGTATATTAAGAGATTTGAATTGAATTATTTAATACGGCTTTATTATAGCTTATAGACCCCTGGGGCCTTACGGCCAACTGCTAAAGTGGTATCAAACTAATGTTAAATCCGCTCAGTTGGAAAATCACGCGAACGTGAACCGTATCTGCGTGTGTTAAGGTTCACGTTCGCGTGATTTTCCAACTGAGCGGATTTAACGTTAGTTTCATACCGCGTTAGCAGTTGGCCGTAGCGCCCCTGGAGCCGTAAAACCTCACACCTGCTGACCCTTTATAGCGGTAGGGAGACCAGCTCATCTCCAAAAATCCTCTTAAAAAATCACTTCTACACAAAATTTGCATAAATATACCTAAATATTTAATCCCATCTCAGACCCGACAAACAAGGGAGATATGGTATATAAGGTGGTGTGCCGGGTGAGAACGCAACAGGCCTAAATCAGGCTTGATGCCTTTACACACAATCCTGCAGAGTTTGCCGCCCTTTTTTACATGTGGGCTATTATTAGCTGCAAGTTTCTTTGTGTGCGTGAGAAAATGAGTAAATATGCCGTACTCCGTAGCGGCAGAATAGGTACATACGACTGAGTGAATACAGAGACTGACTGGCCCGGTGGTCCAGTTGGTAGTGAACGTGCCTTCTGCGCTTGGAGGTGTGGGTTCGATTCCCACCTAGGACAAACATTCATGTGATGAACATTTGTGTTTGTTCTATATCTGGGTGTTAGTATGTATTTAAAAATATATAATAATATTGGGGTCAGATGACCGTGTGTGAAAATATGTCCCGAATATTTATCTTATTCGTAAACCATACTTATATTTAAAATCAAAAGTGAATGATTGAGTGCATATGTAGTGAGTGAGTGAGTGGTTTGTAGACATATTTTAAGAGTTTTTTTAACACGACATTATTTTACAATATAGCCGAGCAAGGCTAGCACGGCACGGGCAATGGACAAATTGTCTTTCCACCGTTTTTGTCTCACGAGAAAGAGACAAACGTATCCATATTCTAGCTTGTCGCGTCTACGTGCGGATAAAAACTGTGGAAAGGCACAATAGGCATGGGTCCTAATATTTCACTTATCACAAATAACAGGATTAGCGGAATATAACTAAATACATTTCACATACTGAAAACATAAATTAAATTGTCTGATAAATCTCTGAGATATGAGCGTTTAAAGTTTTAGGTGGGGATAGAGAGAGGAGACTATCCCTTTCTTGCAGAGCGTGTGTTAGTATAGCAATTGAATGGCGCGCCTGAGAAGTGACGTCATAGCTCAGCATAGTGCGCTCTCTGTCTAGCATGAAATTAATATACTTTTTGAACTAATTTTAATTTTGTTTTCTTTGATGGGATCCATTTATAATCACCTTTTTTATGAGATAACAAAAATATTTTAGTCATGCCTTTTGTCCACGACCCGTGCTAGGCCTGCTGGAGGCAAATTGCCTATTGTAGATACAGGTGGATACCTACCTCAAATTACCATCAGATGGTGTGCGTTGGCCTTTAGTTTGTAGATCCACCAGCCTGTCACATTTCACAAACACAAATATTGAAAGTAAAAATATTTCCCACACGATAGCTCACACGAGAACAACAAATACTATCTCGTAACCTACGTTTTATTAAGTTGATTCAAATGTCAGTGTCAGGAATATCATTGTGTTCGGAAGATTTACAAGTGACACAAACTGAGAAGCAGTAATACCAATAGGTAACATTACCAGCAGGCCCTAGACTTTTTATTTAACAAGAGGCTTGCGTTTGACCGCCAACTCGCGATGCGGTCTACGGTGGAACGCTTGCCTAGAAGAAACCGATTCACTTGTGATTTGAAAACACCCAGATCACCTTTTTACCCTTTGATCAGGGTAGAAAGAGATTGTCTTTCGCCGCGTTTCATTTCTGAAAATTATTGTACACGGCCCCGATTCTACTAAAGAAATTGTTTTTAAATTGCAATTGTTTCAATTTTATTTTTTAAATAATCGCTACAGAGTTTTAAATTTTTTATACTAGAAAAATACCACCACCTAATATTATAGATATAACTTAGGATATAACTTAGTATAAAAAAAAAAAAACTGTGAATTTTGAGGCAATTATTAAAAAAAAAAAATTGAAGACAATTTCTTTCTACCCTGATCAAAGGGTAAAATGGTGATCTGGGTGTGTTCCACCGTAGACCGCATCATCGCTTAACATCAGGCAAGTAGGCGGTGAAAAAAAAAAAATCAGCCATACTAAGTACCTATATTTTCTTTTTATTAAATAACCGGCACATTTGAGGCATTTACACTAGATAGATATATTTAAGTTTGTATTATGGAAAACTTCTTTCTGGCTTTTGTGTAACTATTTATTTCATATAAAAAGTGTTGGTAAGCAGCTGTTTATTTTTTAAGTAAAATAAAAAAATTAAAACTAAGTAGGTAGGTACCTAGGTCCTTAGTAAAAAATAAGCATCTTGCCAATTCTAAATCTTGTAAAGACTTTGCATGGTTAATTAATTAATTGAAACGCTTCGAAACAATCGAGGCCCATCAATTATAACATCACTGAGGCCCATTCTGTGCGTGAATCATAATTTTTTAGTCGTCAGGAGCTTGCCGTATAAGAAGCAAAAGTCAAAAGCTGAAGAATAACAAAAAAACTAGAAGATTACAAATGCGTCAATCGCGCGAAGCCAAATGAGCGGAAAAATAATAATAATGCAGTTTATCTAGGGATCTAAAGATAGTCTAAATTTGATTTTTTGCGCGATTAAAAAAAAAACATTCCTGACATGATACCCCTTGCCAGACCGACTTGATTAGACTTTCATGGAATTCACGTCAAAAGTCAGAGTCACACAGCGGGCAATGGAGATAGCTATGCTCGTATGCGAACGAGAATATCTGTTAAAATTTGCAAGTTGAAGTGGCAATGGGCAGGCCACATCGCTCGAAGAACCGATAACCGATGGGGAAGAAAGGTTCTGGAGTGGAGACCACGAACCGGAAGACGCAGCGTAGGGAGGCCTCCCACTAGATGGACCGACGACATTGTGAGAGTCGCGGGCATCCAGTGGATGCAGATGGCAGGCTGTCGTTCAGTGTGGAGGTTAAAGGCGGAGGCTTATGTTCAGCAGTGGACGTCATGACTGATGATGATAATGATGAAAGTAAAGGGGTGACAAGGTCGTATGCAGGGAGAGTTCGACTAAAAGCAACAAGCCTGATTTAGGCCTGATACGTTCGCACCCGCCACGCCATCCTACCATATCTCCCTTGTTGGTCTGTTCTGAGGTTGCTGCTGAAACGCTTTTGGTCAGTGGAAGTTCCAATGTATGTCATAATTATGTCTTTGAATCCTTCAACCAAAATAAAATTAATGGACGGGCCCAGAAGAAGCGCATTTTTGAAGATTACAAAATGAGCGCCGGCGTTCACTTCGTTTCAGTCAGTCTTTAGCCGTAGGAAGTGCGACACGAGTCTATTGTAACATGTTATCGAAACATCTGCTGATCATGATTCTTTGTAACAAATGTAGGTACATGTAATGGTTAGGTGAAGTATATGTCCGACGGTTTTGACTCGTTTTTACTGAGCAAGTTTAATGGTTATGGCCCGTCCATTCATTTCATTTAGGTCGAAGTTTGAATAAAAAAAAATGATTTTGTTGCTTTGAACTTTATGGTGACTAGAACGGTTACGTGAGAAAGCGAGACCACAGACAAAAAAATGCTACTTATATAATATGAGCGAGACAATCTACAACTAAACTCATACGACTTATATAATTATGGCAACTGCGTCAATCATGCGGAGCCAAAAGCCCCATACGGGGAAGAAGAAAAAAAAAAGACAATTATTTTAAAAAAAACAAGATAAGTATACATAATTATATTATTATTTTACGCATTAGAAGAATAAAATATTAAATAATATTAAAGGATGTGTGCGTGCCAAATTACCTACGTATGTTAGTAATTAATTAAATTTAAAAACCCTACTTAACCGATAATTTAAGTTTATTAGGTAAGGTTTAGGATATAAGTTTAGTTTTAGTACAACCAAGAAATATCGATAACAACAAAATATCACTAAAGTCTTCCATTAGATAAGAACGTAAATTAAGTATTACTGTTATAAATTGTTAATTATAATGTACGTACTCTGTAGATGTAATATTTTTGGTGATATTAACGTAGTGAAATAATGCTAGTTAAATATATTGTTTAAAAACGGCCAGTAGAACAATAGGCATGATGACTAATATTTAATTTATTACAAATAACCAGCTTAGCAATGAATATAACTAAATACATTACACATACTGAAAAAATAATTTAAATTGGCTGATAAATCTCTGAGATATGTGTGTTTAAAGTTTTAGGTGGGGATAGAGAGGGGATGCTCTGTCCCTTTCTCGCAAAGCGTGTGTTAGTATAGCATTTGAATGGCGCCCCTGAGCCATGACGTCACGGCTCAGTATAGTGCGCTCTTTGTCTAGCTTGAAATTAAAATGCTTATATCTTATTTATTTTTGAACAAATTTTAATTTTGTTTCCGTTTATTTATGATCAGCTTTTTTATGGGGTAATAAAAAAATATTAGTCATCATGCCTATTATAGCTTACTCTAGTTTTGTCTCTTTCCCACGCGTAACATTTCTCGCTAGCAAAAACTTAATTTTACAGCACAAATTAAGGGCATCACACACGACAATTAAATTAAATCAACAGATACATTTAAACCTACTTATCAAATCGCTGCCACGTTTTTAATGTTGCAGTTGTTTAAAATACTGTACCGAGAACCAGTTGTCCGGATAAATCTAACATAGGTTTTAAGACAACTTACTAACTCGAAATGTAACGTACTATTCGTTTTAAATAATTTAAAAAAAAACATACATCACATATCTAAGTACCTACGATGTACGATACTAATTACCTACGTACGATGTTTTTAAATAAGTATATTTTTTATTTAGTATTTATTTTGCCAACGATGGCTTATGAAGAAGATAAGATCAATTGTATCGGGCAGCCGTTTGGGAGCTACGATGCCACAAACATAACACCCCTCTGTTTGCGACAGAGGTTAAATACAAATATTCCTCATACCGATACTGATTCACTCGTGATTTGAAGACACCCAGATTGTAACCATCGGGGAACACCCATTCAGGACATGAAGAAAAAAGTTGTAATGTAGGTACTAGGTACATCAATTCAGTGATGGCCAACGCCACAAAAAACTTCCCACTGGCCTCTACTATGGCAGACGACAGTATTTTGAAACATAACGACAAAGGGAATAGATGGAATGTACTCTGTCAATTTTACGCTGACGAGCAGTACCTATTACGCGCGAAAATGAGACAAAACACGTCATGTTATCTACCTAATACAGGGCTATGGTGTTTTAAGTAAAAGCACAGAATACATTATTAGTACAAAGGTATTACTTAAATGCGCGCTTTAATGCTCGTAATACATAAAAAAGCAACGCACAAAATTTGTTACCTACTTTTGTGTTTTAATAAATGATTTAAGTATTTAATGTTAAAAAAAATAGAATAGAATAAAAAGTTTATAAATACACACAAGTTTTGTCTCTAGTACATATTTTTACACTGATATGTAACACAAGTTTTGTCCCTAGTTCAGTGTTAAAACTATAATACAAATTTTGTATCTAGTTCAGTGTAAAAATGTAATACTTACTGGTTTTGTCTCTAGTACAGTGTAAAAATGAAATAGGTAAGTACCTACAAGTTTTGTCTCTAGCTCAGTGTAAAAATATAGGTATATTTTTAAAAAAACTCTTGTCTTGTTTCTAGTTCAGTGTGAAAATATAACACAAGTATTATCTCCAGTTCGGTGTGAAAATATAATACTTACAAGTTTTGTCTCTGGTACAGTTTAAAAATGTAATACTTAAAAGTTTTGTCTCTAGTACAGTGTAAAAATGAAATAGGTAGATACCTACAAGCTCAATGTAAAAATATAACACAAGTCTTATCTCTAGTTCAGTGTGAAAATGTAATACATACATACTTACAAGTTTTGTCTCTAGCTCAGTGTAAAAATATAACACTCAAGCCTTGTCTCTAGTTTAGTGTAAAAATAAAATACAAGTCTTGTCTCTATTTCAGTGTAAAAAATACATCTACTTAAGTACAATTACATAACGGTATTATTCACAAACGTCCAATAGTCCTGTTTTAAAATATTCTTTGTCTCTTCTCCATAGCTAGAAGATGACAGAACACTATTTGTAGCATATATTAGTTGTCGAACGTTTGTGAATAAAGGGAAATTTTTAGTTATACGAGGGTTAAATATTATTATTATTATCCTAACCCTAAAAAAATATATGTATTCATAACATAATGTTTATTTAAATCAGTTGTTAATTCGTTTTTATGTGTATAGGTAGGTATATAAGTAGTATTATTATTTTTAATTTCTAAATTATTATATTATATGACTATTGTTGTTAATATTTATAATATTGTACTAAGTAGTTTATATATAATAATATCTATATTGCGTTTATCGATACCTACCATATCAATTAAAAATATTTTAGACTAGCTTTAGACATGTAGGTACCTACGTACATAATTTGAAGCGATAGATGGTATGTTTTACTATAAAAAAATACATTTGTACTACTTAGCTATTAGGCAATTAACACAAACAGAAAGCTCAGCAACGGCGCCTAATGACATAGGTACAAGTTTTTTTTTTTTTTTGAAATTTTAATTAGACAATTTGGCATTTTATACCATTCCCCCTCTATAAAGCTTATTTTATTCACTGAAAACAGTGAATAAGAAGCACTTTTAATCAGTATTTTGGTGTTTGAATTTAGAACACACCAGTATATTCGATCTCCATCTCAATGCTATACAACCTCCTTGCGCAAAAATACTCGATACAAACTCCTTAAATCTTTCGTTTTCTCGTAGTCATGGTATAAAGTACAGTATGAAACTCTTGAATAAAACGGATTTATATCAAGGGCCATGAATCACTCGCGTCACTCAGTATTCTAATACTTGAATCACTCGGTACGCTCGTGATTCATCTACTCTTTAAATACGTCCTTTATTCAGTAATTGCATAATATATACTATTAAACATGACTTTTTCAATTACAAAACAAAATTAGTGTTTACTTCTAAAATATTTTGTTTCTTAGAATAATGTTCTTAAGTGGTCAGAATAAAAGACTTCACTTTTTTTAAAGGGTTTTTCCTTAATTTTGTTTGTATAATATTAAAACGTTTATATCCGATTTAAAAGGAGGAAGTTCTCAAAATTCGTTTTTTTTTAATACATGAAAATTTATGTTTACCTACCTACCTATTTTAAGATAGGGCGTTTGCAGACGAAGCATACCTAATAGAAAGAAATTAGAGAAAGAAGAATAAAGTAATAAATAATAAAGTACTTAATAGTTTTAGGTTTTAAACCATCTTTTAGTTTAATTTTGGCTTTTATTTAGATATTTAAAGTTTTAGTTTTTAGTTTATATTTTAAGTTTTCATGAGAAGAAGAATTAGAGACAGTAGAAATTGTAAGTACCTACGCATCGTGTACAAACGCTTTTAGTTAAACCTTAGGTACCTATTTGTTACAAACAAATGTATCAACATTACCTACATTATCATTGAATCATGATAATTAGGTATATCTTTAAAATAATGTGTGATAGCGCAATAACCACGCAAGACTCTTTAGAAAACAGAATAAATACGCGTCGAGTTGAAAACATCCTCCTTTTTATTTATATTACACGGGAATTACCGGCTTAATCTTACGTGAGTAATTCCCGTGTAATATAAATAAAATGTATGAAAACCATGTCAGTTTCTATAATAAAACATCCTCCTTTTTATTTATATTACACGGGAATTACCGGCTTAATCTTACGTGAGTAATTCCCGTGTAATATAAATAAAATGTATGTAAAACCACGTCAGTTTCAATAATAAAACATCCTCCTTTTTTGTTGGTTAAAAATCGTGTAAATGTTTGTTGTATCTAGTGATCTAGTACCAAATAAATGTTTTTAAGTTGTTCCGGAATTTCCTTTATCCAATTTGCAAAAACCTACTTTAATTTTGAGGGTTCCGTATCCTATTATGTCTTCTACAAGCCTACGCTGTCTGTCTGTCTGTCAGTCATTTAACGGCTGTAACTTTCTACTATTACTACTTTTTTCTGTTCTGTGGAGGTTAAAATAAGAGGCCTATGTTCAGCAGTAGACGTCTTCTGGCTGATGATGACGATGAACTTTCTAATACATACTAATTTTGAAGTCGGTTTTTTAAATTGATAATTATTGTAATTTGTGGTGGTACGGAACCATCAGTGCGTGAGTCCGACTCGCACTTGGCCGGTTTTATTGCAGAATGGCGGAACAGATAGAAAATAACAGGTAGATTATTGAACAAGTGGAAAATAGGGAATTTAGTTGGATCCCGAGGGCAGAGAAGGATACAAGGACCGAGCCGAGATATTGTTTTATTCTCTACTTTTTACCATTGACTGCGAGAAAATAATTAATACGTTTAAGTATTTATATTTATCACATTTAATTATTATAATCGGTAAGTAATAACAGAAAAGATTAAATATAGGTACCTAAACATTTAGGGTGGGTTGCACCAATTTACTTAAGCTTTAAGTACCGGTTAGGCAAAAAAGGGCACTATATCTGACAATTGTTAAATGACGTCATAACTTTAACTGTTAACTCTAACTGTTCACGCTTCGCTATTGTTTATTTTAAATATCTGTCAGATGCATAAAATATAATTCCAGCTTTGTATCTGGAGTAAAGAAGGTATCATTTGACTTGCAACCTAGGGGCCTTACGGACAACAGCTAATTTCGGCACCTCCGCTCAGTTGGAAAATCACGCGAACTTGAACCTTATCGCTCCCAGATACGGTTTGCGGTCGCGTGATTTTCCAACTGAGCGGATTAGGTGTCTCAATTAGCTGTTGTCCGTAACGCCCCTGGTAACTTTAACTATGCTAGTGAATACGCTGGTGCGACGCATTTCGCAGTATCTGCCAAAGTCAGCTAATGTTTTTGTCAAATTTGTCATAAACCTTAACTTTAACTGCTAGTATGTTGCAACCAAGCCTTAGCCTTATTTATAGTGAAATTACTATGACAAAAAAACTAACTAAAATTCAGCCAGCCAGTATATTCAGTAGGTTCGTTTTATTAATTTTTTGTAAGTACCTATGTACATAATTAGAATAAGAATCGTGCTTGTGTTCTAAATTCAAAATGTTTCTCAATGAGAAAAAGAGCGTTTTATTCACTGTTATCGATCAATTAGATGCTCTTTTTCAAGTGGCAATAGTAAAAATATATTTTTTTTCTAGTTATTATAGTATCTCTCTTTCGCCATCCAGCCTTACGGACAATAGCTATTGCGGCACCTAATCCGCTCATTTGGAAAATCATGCGACCCCAAACCGTATCTGGGCGCGATAAGGTTCACGTTCGCGTGATTTTCCAACTGAGCGGATTAGGTGCCGCAATAGCTGTTGTCCGTAAGGCCCCTGTCCGCCAAATTTCCCAGGTTTGCATTTTTGTACAAATATAGCTCAAGCTTGAAGTTGATTTAGCCCCAAAAAGTTGACTTTTATTTCTTTAGAGGCGAGCGTGTTTGAAGTTGGTGAATAAAGGCTCAGTATCGCCGTGTCTCCCGATTATACGGGTAACGGGATTGACCCCATTTCAGCCGAAGTTTCCCGATATCCTTGTGGATTATTATTTATTAAGTCCTCGTGAACGTGCTTGAGTGTGGACAAGTGATATAGCGAGATGAAATTAATATGTCTTTTCGTGTCGTTTCTACTTTGATTATATATAGAATATATATAATCAAAGCGTTTCTAAAACTCCATAGAAGCCTCTTGTAAAGCTTCCGCCACTTTACTGGGGCATGAGTTAATTAATTAATTTATTGCACAATGTACAGTGTGTTTGACTTGACCATGACTTGATTTGCTGACTCTGACTTGTCTGACGCTAATTAATACCATGTAAACTTGTTTAATATTATGACTGAAAGACTTTGTACCTATGGTCATGAAAAAACGTACAACAAAAAAAATACGTGACGTTTAACGTGACTAACGAGTAACGTCAAATCTAAAGTTGTTTCTAAAATTCTAATTAATTCTCTTGTCCTGTTTATTTTCATTAGCAATGAGTTAATCGCAATGGAAACCGTCGATAGCTCTTACTGCCGCTTCTGTGCAGAGCCCAGAAGCGCAGAAAAGCTCTTGGACCTCCTGAAAGACTGTAAAATACAAGGCGAAGTGATGGCCAAGTTGATCTTTCTCAACGCAATGTATGTGAATGTTTCGATCCAAGATTCCCTTCCGAAAACAATTTGTTTCATCTGCTACGAGTCTCTGAACAAAGCCTACGAATTCCTAGAAGGCGTCAAGCGTGCCCAAGACATTCTAGGCAGCTTATTTACGTCTCAGGAAATACCGAAAAACGACGAGTCTGACGATGAAATCTTCGACGAAAATTTATCTTCTGAACCTATGGACCACTCGCCAGACATTAAAACAGAGCCGATAGCCTCTTTAGAAACAAAATTGACCAATTTTGAAGTCAAAAAAGAGCCGAAGGATGATAAAGATTTAGTTGATCTCCCAACTGTTCATGATTTTCTAGATGCAACGATGGCTATTTATGCTCATGATATTACAAAAGACGAGGACATGACAAAGAACCAAGTTAGCAACTGGTCAGAGTACCCATGGGTCTGCAGTTTCTGCAGTATAGAATTTATTAGTATAGATATGTTGAGATCTCACGCTAAAATTGTGCATGGAAAGTGTTCGGCACATTTCTGCATTGACTGTAAGATGGGCAAAAAGGATGACTTCAGTGCATTTGTTAAGCATGTGAGGAAACATCGGAAGTATCTGAGGTAAGCCTTTTAAAACTGATCACTTTGTTGTCCGTCTGTCTGTTTATCAAGACCCTTTTCTCAGAAACGCGTTGAGATATCAAGTTGAAATTTATATCATATAGGTACTCAAATCTATGGTCTCTTACAGCTGTGAAAAAATAAAACTTGTTAGCCAAAAGAGATGACCGTTTATGTAGCTTATTTTTGCGTATTTTGCGATTTCACAAGGGAATAAAAACCTATAGGGTACTTCCCATTAAGAAAACGATTCACTCGTGACTTAAACTCACCCAGATTGTAACTATCGAGAAATACCCATTTAGGGCCCCGATTCTACTAAACCAATTGTATAATATTAAGGCAATTTATTAAAAAAATAAAATAAAACAATTACAATTTAAAAACATTGGTTTAGTAGAATCGGGGCCCAGGTGATGTGTTATTTATTTAAAATTGTCATGTTGGCTTTTCAGAAACTTCTGCTACTACTGTCACGCTGAAGTGGAAACCCTCGCAGACCTAAAACTACACATTAAACAGCACTACAAAAAGCCACAAGCCGTCTGCCCACTCTGCGGTGAAATTCACAAAAATGAGGAATCGTTAACCCTACACTTACACCAATATGGCTCTGTGAAGCCAAAACGAAGACCCAGACGGAAACCTGGCACTCCGATCACCGTAGAAGAACTAACCTGCGAACTATGTAAAAAAGTCTACAAAAACCCCAACAGTTTACGTGATCACATGAAACTCCACACAATCAATAGAAAAAGAGATTATACGTGTGACCGATGTGGGAAAATGTTTTACAATAAAGGGACGTTGACTTCTCATATAATGTCGCACGATAAGATCCGTCCTCATGTCTGTAGGATATGTAATAAGTCATTCCTTTTCCCGAATATGCTGCGACGGCATGTGGAGATGCATTCCGGTGTGAAGCCGTTCTCGTGCGAGCAGTGTGGCCGCTGCTTTAGACTGCAATACCAACTGAACGCACACAAAATTGTTCATACAGATTCAATGCCATACGTTTGCCAGTATTGTAATAAGGCATTCCGTTTTAAGCAGATTCTGAAAAATCATGAGCGGCAACACACTGGTGCTAAGCCATATTCGTGTCAGAACTGCGGGATGGAGTTTACTAACTGGTCGAATTATAACAAACATATGAAGAGACGCCACAACACTGACACGTCTAAAAAGAAGATTACTCCTGAGGGTGTGTTCCCGATAAACCCAGAGACGGGTCAGATCATCCAGGTAGTGGATCCGGTTGGGACTGAGGAATGGAAAACTAAAATCATGATACCGGGCAAACGGGGCAAAAAGAAGGTCATAAAACAAGAACATATTGTGTAGTATTATTTAATATAGATGTATGTTACTGGAAGTATATTGAATTCAGTTTATGCACAATGTCTAAGTAATGTACAAAAATCAAAATAGGCATCAGAATCTTATGTTATTATAAATCCTAATGCATCATGTAATGCCAAACATCGTCATCAGGAATGTATAAAACTGATACAATTGATGTCTGGCAAGTGTTATAAGGGAGGCCAATACCCAGCAGTGGGTCACTCAGGGCTGAAGATGATGATGAAGTGTTGAGAGTTGCAGATACTATATGCCACATAGGAAAACGTTTTTTAAACCTCTCCAAGGGGGGGCTTAAAAATTAAAAAAAAAACATCACGTGATTAATGGACGGCCCCTTACACAATATTATGAACATTTTCATCCAAAAGAGTTTTAAAATGTTCTAGGCAAAGAATTTTCTAATAATATTCATGAGAAATGCACAAATTTTGTAAATGTATGGGATAAGTTTCAGTTTAAAGACAATGTATAATGGAATTAGTTTCACCACATAGTCTAGGTATTTTGTATAATTACTCAATACAAACACATAATTTAGAAAATCTCTACA
The DNA here is from genome assembly GCA_932305915.1 of Agriopis marginaria. Classification (NCBI taxonomy): domain Eukaryota; kingdom Metazoa; phylum Arthropoda; class Insecta; order Lepidoptera; family Geometridae; genus Agriopis; species Agriopis marginaria. Next base: position 9,092,089 of record OW029939.1, on the reverse strand, counting down.
TATACACTCCTGTGCCCTTAGTCCCAGATTTGATAGTTAACGAAAACTTTTTTCGTTTACGTATTGTTCCATACGTTTTAGTTAAGCGCCTCTATCGGAAACGTGGAGGAACTAAATTTGGCAGTAATCGGCGGTTTAGATTGCTTCACTCTTATACGAAAAAAGTTTTCGAATACCTTTTAGCCCAGCAATGTATGGAACAAGACGGAAACGAAAAAAGTTTTCGTAAACTATCAAATCTGGGACTAAGGGCACTGTTTCTAATCAAATTCTAAAAATGAGGTTTTTTTTTGAGCTGTGAACCAATCTTTCTTATTATAACAATCAATTGCTGTACGTTAGTCTCGCTAAAACTCAAAAACGTCTTGACCGCAATGTTTTTTTTTGTGGTTAAAAAAAATTGAAAATTTGCCTCGGAAATTGGAAATTTCAAAGTTCTTTTTTCTATTAAAATTTAGACAGGACAACGTTTTTCGGGTAGTTATTTAAAAATAAAAATCTTTGTTACAATTGTCACTCGAAAAAGGATTCTCTTCACTCATTCGATTCATCGATAACAATTAACAGTGAACAAAACGCTCTTTTAGTCACTGAGTGAATAAAAACATTTTTAATTTGGAACATGCACGAATAATACTAATGAAGTACAAAAAATATTAATACTATACTATTATTTATTTTCTCGCGGTCAATGGTAAACAGTAGAGTAAATACATCACTCGTGAAAATAAACATCTCGGTCCTTGTATCCCTCGCTCCACTCAGGATTCTACTCTACAATCCTTCACTGCACTAGGGATCCGAGGATTCTACTCTACAATTCTTCACTGCACTAGGGATCCGACTTGATCCCTCAAATTGAATTCCTTTTTTTGAACTTGTTGTATAATCTAAAAAAAACTAAATCTCAAGGTATCCCCCTCAAAAGGGTAAACATTAAAAAGGGTGGGAAATTCGGGGATGAATCCCATTTATTGAACTTCAAGAAAATATACATACAAACAGTCTCGCCTCTTTTCCGTTGGGGTAGGCAGAGACCACATCTTTCCACTTGCTTCTATCCTGGTACACATCTATCTAATTATGGATTCAAGTTTTTTTAATTTATTTAATAATTAGGCTTGCGTTTGACCGCCAATTCGCAATAATAAAATAATGATGTATTAATAATAATTAATTTGAAATGAATGTATTTTATGTTATAAAGTATTATTAGAATGTAATAGATTAAGATTTTTAAGTTATAAAATTACAATTATAATACAATAGTTATATGCATAGGGCCAGCATGCATGGTGGATTACGGCCCATCCTCTCTGAGAGGAGACTTGTGTCCCAGCAGTGGGAAAATGATAAGCTGATGAATAAGGTTCACAGTGCATTGTATTTTAGTAAAATTATTAATATTTGAGATTTGTTTCATTATAAAAAGAATAGTTGTAATGTATCTATAATAAAAATAACTAAATAAATATTCGGGACATTTTTGCACACACGGTCATCTGACCCCAAACTAAGCCAAGCTAATCTATGTAATTTATACAAAATGCAAAGTACAAAATGTGTTTGATTTTAATTTTTACCAACATCACATAAGTTATTTTATTGAATTGATTAAAAAAAAACAATAGGCTACACAAATACACATACAATGATTTATATCATACTAATCTCTACATAGTATAAATTAAAGTCGCTTTCCGCGTCTGTCTGTCTGTCTGTATGGCCGCTAACACCTAAACCACGCGATGGATTTTGATGCGGTTTTCACCATCAGTTAGATAAATTTTCACGGAAGGTTTATATATATATAACTAGCGACCCGTCCCAGCTTCGCACGTAAATTACACCCGTGCGAAGCCGGGCGGGCGGGTCGCTAGTATATAATACCTATACGGGGTGTAAGGGGAACACTCTCGAAGCCACAAGAAGGTAATTGTACTCATCATTATGAACCACTTTTACTATGGGACCAACACTGAAATAGCGAAAAAAATATCAGCTGTTCTATAGAAAACGGTCATTGACACTCGACAAAATGTATGGAACAGTTGTTTTTTTTTTTCACGATTTCAGGGCTGGTCTCATAGTAAAAGTTGTTCATAATGATGAGTACAATTACCTTCTTTTGGCTTCGAGAGTTTTCCCCTTACATCCTGTACGTACCTACCTACTTTCAGATTGGTCTCATATTTTTTTTATCAAAATCTGTTAATTAGTTTGGCATTTAAATTAAAATAACTGGAAAATTCGGTTACTTTGATGACAAAATTATTATGTCGTGAAACCAAATAGACGAATTTGCGCAATTTACTAATTTTGAGGTCAATCTAATCACTAATGTTTTCAGTTTTACATAGATAAAAACTATGGTTTTGTGCTCAACAACAAATAAAAGTAGGCATACCATTCAGGTCAAATAATATCATTGATTCAGGCCCCCGATTCTACTACACCAATTGTTTTTAAATTGTCTTAATTTTTATTTATATTACACGGGAATTACTCACGTGCAAAGCGAGACGCAGCCGCGCGCGCGCATTCATATATTGCATTATATAGTGATTACGGAACGGATACGGGGCTGGATTGCAAAACGGCGGAAAGGGAATAAAGTGGATTACGGGACGAATGCCGAGTTGGATCGGAAAGGGTGGGCCTGTATTAAAGAAGATTATGGGCAAAAGCAGGACTGGCGCGGTAAGGATGTGGCGGAAGAAGAGTAGATTACGGGACGGATTAGGGCCTGGAGCGGAAAGAGCGGAACGGGAGTAGATTGGATTTAGGGTCAAATGCAGAACTTGAGCGGAAAGGGTGGTACAGGAGTAAAGTGGATTACAGGACGGATGCGAGACTGAAACTAAAAAGACGAGAGGTAGTAAAGAAGATTTCAATACTAAGCGAGCGAAGCCGCGGACAACAGCTAGTCACAGAATAAAGTTCGTACTTATATTACTAACAGATAGAGACAAACAAGCAGAACAAAACTTACCATATAGACGAATATCGCAACCAGGATCAGTTATAACCTTCTTGTTAACTTTTAATTATTCTTGTTCACTTCTGAATGGGTTAGAAGACAATGAATGGTAACGTATTTCTCTCCGAATTTATACTTAGCCATTTCCTCCTGTGAGCTGAAATACTAATCTACAAAAGAATATTATCGATGAATTTGCATAAAGTAAATAAACCGGCCAAGTACATGTCGGGCTCACGCACTGAGGGTTCCGTAACACATCACCGACTCGCACTTGGCCATTATCTATTGTTTTTTATACATAATAGTATATGTTATATAAGAGTGTGTACTATAATCATGCCAAGTTTGACGCTTGTACGTACCTATTACCCTTTTTACATTAGAGCTAATACCTACAAAAATACACTGAAAAAAATACGTTTGTTGTATGGGGAACCCCCCTTTCGTTTTTACTTTTCCTCATTTTTATTATTTCTTAGTTAATCCGCTGTAACATTACATAAATTATGTAAAAATTACAACTGGCTATCTATTACGGTTCTAATGATACAGCCGTTAATAGGTAGGACAGACGGACAGACATCGTAGGCTTAGGGTCCCGTTTTTACCCTTTGGGTACGGAACCGTAAAAATGGTGTGCTATAGTTTTTCCAGCTAACCACAATTTTTTAATTAAAATTTGCAAAAAGACAATGTAGGTACAGTGCACACGGCCAGTTTGTTTTGTATTGGCCTGTCAAACGTGTGGATTTGGTACGACGGAACCGCCGCGGTCTGACCAACGGTAGAGAAAGAAAAAATTATCTTTTCTCCCGTTTGTTTGTGCGTTTGCGGTAGCCCGTCAATCAAATCCGTCACGTCTGTTAGCTACTTTCTGTGGCTATTATAAATGTGTGACACGACTGAATAAGTGACGCAGTAGTAGAACAAACAATAGAACTGGTGGTAACGATCTAAGATCATTGGTCTGACGCGTGACAAATCTAATTTCGACATGGTATGGATTATAGCATGCCCCTAAATGCAATCTACTCCCGTTCCGCTCTTTCCGCTCCAGGCCCTAATCCGTCCCGTAATCTACTCTTCTTCCGCTCCATCCTTACCGCGCCAGTCCTGCTTTTTTTGCCCATAATCTTCTATAATACAGGTCCACCCATTCCGATCCAACATGTCATGGTATGGATTATAGCAATAAGTGTAATCAAAGCACTAAGTATATAATTATAGCTGCGCCCCGCGGTTTCACCCGCGCAGTGATGATGATGATGAAAATGTAGCCTATGTTACTCTCTAGCCTTTGAAATAAACCCATGCAAAAAATCAGGTCGATCCGTTGCTCTGTTGCTGCGTGAAAGAGGAACAAACAAACCAACAAACTTTTCGCATTTATAATATTAGGTACTAGCTGTGCCCCGCGGTTTCTCCCGCGTAGTGATTAAAAATGGTTATGATGATGATCAAAAATTAGCTCATGTCACTCTCCAGCCCTTGAACTATAACCCATGCAATAAATCAGGTCGATCCGTTGCTCTGTTGCTACGTGAAAGAGGAACAAACAAACCAACAAACTTTTCGCATATAATAATCTAGCGACCCGCCCGCCGGCTTCGCACGGGTGTAATTTACGTGCGAAGCCGGGGCGGGTCGCTAGTTATATATATAAACCTTCCTTGAAAATGTATCTAACTGATGGTGAAAACTGCATCAAAATCCGTTACGTGGTTAAGGAGGAGTTAGCGGCCATACAGGCATACAGACAGACAGACAGACGCGGAAAGCGACTTCAATTTATACTATGTAGAGATTAATAGTAGGTATAGTATGATACGATGGGCCTAGGGTATACTATTATGTCTTTTGTGCCTAGGGCAGCCGATCACAATACCTAGTTAAAAAAATCGGTCACAACATAAACTTGATATATAACGTCACCTTCACATTCTCGAGCGCGTTTTTTTAGTAATTTTGATAGAAATAATTAAAAAGCTGTCCATTCCACAAGCCGAAGTAGCACAAATCGTCAATAAAGTTTAGTGCGTGTAGCTGCAGTGAAATATAATATTCCCCACTCTGCGCCTCTCGTTTCCTTTTATTATTTAACCGACTTCAAAAAAGTACAATATACTTTTTTTTTGTTACCTCAGAAGTCAGAATTCCGTCATTTATGAAGGGGGCCTTACGGCTAACTGCTAACGCGGTATCAAAATAACGTTAAATCCGCTCAGTTGGAAAATTACGCGAACATGAACCTTAACGTGCCCAGATTCGGTTTGCAGCAACGTTCTCGTTCGATGGGGCAGCTTCACGTTCGTTCTTGAATCCGGCTTGAAGGACCAGTTTCACATTCGTCAAGAATACGTGTAAGTGTGTGCAATACGTGTCTCCTCGCCCCCTTCAGTTTTTGGCAGACTTTTTTCGGTACTAGCTCGAGCTTAGCCCCGTTGGTCCAGTTGGTAGTCAACTTGCCTTGTGCGCTTGGATGCGTGCTTTCGATTCCCACCTAGGCCAAACATTCATGTGAAGAATATGGTGTAGAGTCAAAACTTAAATGAAAAAAACTGCTGACATTTGGCTGACATTGACATGCTTTTCATTTCAAATTGTCAAATTTTGTTTCGTTTCGTCAACTTTCGTCTGTTTCATTATCACAGCAAAGGTTTTGATATTTTCATTAATTTCTTGTGTGTTGCGATGAATTTAGAAGATTCTTACTGCCGATTATGCGCTGAATCTAAACCAAGTAACAAACACCTTAATTTACATTTGGACACCCTGAAAAAATATGAGATAATTGAGAAGTTATCACGCATTAACGCCGTCACGGATTTTGACGATGGAACTCTACCCAAAACTGTATGTTTGGAGTGTGTTAATGCATTAAACAAAGCTTTCGACTTCGTTGTTGCCATAGAATACGCGCAATATACCCTGACTCAATTATTTGAGGTTCCAATTGTGAAAAAAGAAGAAGTCGAAACAGACGACTTTTACGAACATGATGCTACAGATTCGACTACAAGGACTGATGAGATAAAGTTAGCTTTTAAAAGGGAATCTAGTATCGAGGATAATGTTGGAGAATCTGATGGAAGCTATCAGGCACCTGACAGTGATAATGAGACCTGCCCACGAAAATTATCAAAAGCTAAAAATAATCTAGACGTAGATTCTATTCCCCTATCTCAACTTTCACTGTTAACACTTTCATGGAAAAACTATAACTGGTACTGTACCTTTTGTGAAACACTTTTTTCATCGATTGAAGAGTTAAAAAGGCATTCCATGGAGTTCCACAAGATGTGTAACCCTTACCGCTGTACTGACTGCAAAATAAGAAAGTATAGACTGAATAAATTCTTGATTCATGTCCAAAGACATCACAAGCAATTAAAATTGTCATGTCACATATGCTTTAAAGAGTTTAAGACAGTATTGGCAGCTTGTAAACATAAAAATGCTCATATAACTACAAAGTTTACCTGTCCGGGATGTAATACTTCATTCTCAAATAATGAAGAACTTAATCAACACTTGGAACAGTTTTGTCAATTGAAGAGGGTAAGACGTCTTCCGATGTTATTCCAAACGGACGGACTAACGTGCACTGTGTGTCAAAAGACATTTAAAAATAAAGGCGGTCTCAACGCACACGTATTAATCCACATGGACAGAAAGAAAGACCACACATGTGAAGTGTGCGGCAAAGGGTTCTTTTTAAAACATAATTTAGCCGCACATATGTTATCACACAATGATGGAAGACCACACAAATGTCAACTATGCAACGCCAGTTTCAAAACTCCGAGGTTATTAAAAAATCATGTTGGAATACATACAAACGATAAGCCGTTCACATGTGCTGAATGTGGGCGAAGCTTCCGTTTGCAACGTCACCTCAAAGCTCACAGCATAATACACACAGATATACATCCTTATGCCTGTCCACATTGTGACAAGAGATTCCGTTTCAAACCGTTACTGAATTGTCATATACGTTTGCACACTGGAGTGAAACCATACACTTGTGAACAGTGTCACAGAGACTTTTCAAACTGGCCGAATTACAACAAACATATGAAACGTAAGCACAACATGGATTTGTCAAAGAAGAAACATACTCCAGACGGGGTATTCCCGAGGGATCCAAACACAGGAGAGCTTATTAAACAACCTGAGACTAGTAAAATGATTGAATGGAAGAAAATGATGCTGCTGAAACGGATGGGACGACCGAGTACCAAACATTCAGATTTAGATGCAAGTTTACTACAACTTTAAAAGTATGAGCTGAACACAATACAAGCTAATACTCGAGAAGCGCTGGTTGTGTTGGCCGACAAGCTAGCCTGAACGACATCATATGCAGGGCTCTTTCCACCGCCCATGTCGCAGCTGTGCTCGTGTGTGTGGTCTTGCGCGTGACGATGGAAGGAGGCCTGACGGTATGACATTTGTGCCCTGGAGGTTTGGGCGGCCCCTTGTTTGGGACGCAACTTGTGTCGATACTTTGGCACCAACTGGTAGTGGGCTTGAGCATTTGGATTGTCTTTAGACCTTCAACGGTCTATGGGCAGTCTAACTGTATTTGTAGTTTTAGTTTTAGCTTGTATTTTGTTTAGTTAATAAAGTTACTCTCACTAAACACTACAAAAAGAGACTGCCCATAGGCCATTAAAGGTCTAAAGACAATCCAAATGCTCACTATCAGTTGACAGCGTACCCAGCATGCTGGCAGCATTACCACGCTGAATGGCAATGCTTATGCGTTGAGAAAGAAACACGCCAGCATTTTGGTCACGCGTCGCATTAACCAGGCACTCTGAAAGATTTATGAAAATGAGGTGAGATCCCAGTACCCAAATACCCAATGTCTCGACCCCAAACATTTCAAATATGTAACCACTGCCGAGGTTAACATATTTGGTCACTTGTGCTCTGCCTAATTGGCAGCCTCACCAGCCCTACCTTGTGTCTCAGGAAGATGTGACGGCGCTAAACTATGAGTATGACCTTATCACCTACAGTTATATTGGTTCTTCCCGTTCTAATTTCTATCCCTTTTCCACAATATTGAAAATGTAAATTCAAAAAATAGTGATAGAACCATGTTTTTCTGTCTGTCCTTTTATTAATGAAATGTTTGTTGATTGAATCAGGCGTTACTTTGTGGAAGTTCAGCTTCAAAACTGTTTCTTTAACAAAGCTAGTGTATTTCTAGTGTTGAAGCGGAAATACACTAGAGATTCGTGAAAGAAACAGTTTTTAATTATATGTTTGTGTTGGTATTTTAGCCAGACTAGTCCTGAATAATATTCCTACCTAGCCTCTGCAAACTGATGTATGTACATAGTAAATACATACATAAATACTTGAATCAAAATTGGTTCAGCCATTTGGGGGCTAAAATGACACAGACAGATACACAAACACACAATAAACTTATAAACCAGTGACTATTTTTTTTTAAAGAAACTTTGTTAAACTCCAAAGTAAAAAAATAAGTTTTTGTTTGGTTGGGATAAATTAATTAAGTACCTTATTGTTCAAATCTCATCATAATTTATGTACAATCATAATACTTCATTAATTTATGTACTTAAAATGTACAATTATACATAATAGAGTAAGTAAATAGAGTATTTAATTTATCTTAGTTTTCCCATAGTTAAAATTAAAACCACTTTTATACAAAAACTATTTATTTACTTGCTAACATTGCTAAACATCTAGGTGATAAAAATTCATTAAAAATCTTTTTGTATCTACAATTTTTGATACCGTTTTCTTTTAGATACATCAATCTATCAAACAAAATTAAATTTTCTGTAACTGGTTGCATATAGTTTTGCAACAGAACAAAAATACCCGCCTTTTTCGCTGTAATTTCATCAACTTCGCGCCAAAGTAAATTTAAGTCTTCTAAATCAAATTCAACTTTCTTGGACTCCCCACAAGTGTTATTTTCAATTAACGTAAATCCGTGACTAGACGCATCCGCAATGTAGTTTTCAAAATTATTTTCCATTATTTTTATCTTTACAGCTTTCCTTTTATTTCTTTTTAGTTTGCAGTTATCTGAAAACAAAAGAAAATGTCATTTATTATGGTCCTTCGAGCTGCAAATTTAAGTCTTTGGCATCGATTCTGATGTTCTCTAAACTAAACAGCTCTAAAATTGTTGCTATCCTTCTCTCACATTTTAAAATGAAAAGAGAGGCAGATAATTTTAGTCCTGTCAGATTGGTTTAGTTTAGTGAGTGCCAGAATTGACGCCAATATGTAGCAGAAACAAAAAGGTAGGTTGGTTTTATAATAATTTGGGTAGGTACCCAAAGTTAATCAATAGTCCTAACTATAAGGTTACTTACTTTGTTGTGCATATTGCTCCAACACTGCTCTAGCCAACAAATTAAAAACAGAATCTTCCAATTTTTCGCATACGTTCGGTGGTTGAGCCCCTAGCCGCAGGAAGGGCACTTTCATATACTCAAACCCTTTATATTTCTCAAAATATTCCATCATGCATCTACTCAGAGGAAAGTTCTTAAATTTATTGCCATTCAGTGTCATTTTGTGGTAGCAACACGGCATCAGAACCAAAGATTTCGCGTCATCCATCTTCAAAAATATATTTAAAGCATCTACAGTCAAATCTGCGCACGCATGAAGTCCTGTTATACAAAAACTTTTGTGATTTTGGAATTTGTCGTCTAAAAAGACTTCGATATTTGTACTAGAATCTCCATTTATAGTATGTCTGATGTATTTGACGTTTTCCAACGAGTCCTCATGGTACTTCCTTTGCCTTTTCTTGGCGCCTACATAGTGGCTGTCGTTGCATTCTAATCCCAGTACTTTAAAGTTCGTAGCTGCGAAGATCTGCTGGTCTAAATATCCCTAGAATATAGAGGTATTATAAGTTAGAAAACCAGGCCAAACCAACAGTATAAATACTTAGTTTTGTCATTTAGCATTATATTTACCAAGCCAGAACCAAAGTCAACAATAGTATCGCATTCAATATGTTCGCACGAATCCTTAATTTCTTTAGCCAAGTATACTATTTCATGCTTCTTCTTAGGGCTTAAGGGTACATCGAAAATATCTTCTATATTCTTGTCTTCCACAAAATGATTGTGACAAACGCTTAGTCGATTTAGTTTTTCAAAAAATCTGTTCAAAAATGCATCATTCACAATTTCCAAATCAAAGTTTTCTTCGTAGATGTGAAGGTTTCCTAAACCTTGTACATTTATGTGGTCTAAAACATTTTTGACTATAATTTCAGTGTTTGCAAAGTTGTAAAGACCCTGGTATTCATCAAAAAATTTATGACATTCTTCAAAATATTCCTCGGGCGTCGTAAAATGCTCCGGCAAAGCCATGTTCTGCGGAAGAAAAATATTATATTTTATGCAGAATTTATTATTCTGTTATTAGCTGGGCCCCGCAGTTTCACCCGTGTAGTGATTTAAAATGGTGATGATGATGATGAAAAGAAGCCTATGCCATTCTCCGACCCTTGAACTATACCCATGCAAAAAATCAGGTTGATCCGTTGCTCTGTTGGTGCGTGAAAAAGGAACAAACAAACATACACACACTTTCAAATTCAAACTCAAAATATTTTATTAAGGACGGTCCGCCCCGGCTCCGCACGGGTATAGTTATATAGCCTATATTAATCAGTGATAATGTAGCATTCAAATGGTGAAAGAATTTTTATTGAGCCAATTCGTTACAAACATACTTACATACAAATCTTTCCTCTTTATAATATTATTATTAAGTAAAGACAACTAAACTTTCGCCTTTATACTATTAGTATGATAGCTCGGCTTATTAGCAAACTGTGGTAGCAGTGGGCCGGTCATATCTGTCGCAGAACCGATAACCGTTGATAGACGTGTTCTAGAGTGGAGACCACGTCGGCAAACGTAGTGTAGGACGCGTATGAGACTATGGAGTGACGATAACGTAAGGCTGGAAGCGAAAAGCCGAAGATCGAGATGGCGTTCCTTGAGAGGCCTATGTCCATGATGATGCAGATTTTTTATAAATGTCTTTGACACAGGTTTGTTTTACAATAATTTTAGTGTAAATAACTACCTTCTTATATCAGTAAAATTATTCAAAACAGTAAAGGAAGCCTTAGGACGGCCAAAAACTCAAACACAGGATGGTCAGTCAGTAGTTCATTTAAAAAAAAAACGGGCCGAATTGAGAACTTTCCTCTTTTTTCGAAGTCAGTTAAAATACCAGGCTTAGTGATAAGAATTCAATACTAAAGAAATTATTTAAATCAGCTGATATAGTTCAGAGATATAAGCGCTGAATCAAAATCGGTTTAGCAGTTTGGCTTTAAAATAAAAATAACTGGAAAATTCGGTTACTTGCCATAATAACCGAAATTGCGTATATTACAAATTTTGTGAAGTCTGTTTTTCTAATTATAATTATTTAAATACAAAACATCAGTCCTATAGCCTATTATAAAATAGAGAACAGAAATCAAACAATATGTAAAGATTAAAATAACATATCAGTTTTATTGACTAACAGTCTCAACAAGCTAGCATGTAAACTCAGAAATAAATACATTGCCATGAATCTTTCTTAGTAATATCTAACAACATGTATCAAGAAACAAATCACAACTTATGAGGTTGTTACTAAAATATAGAATAACAACTAGTTCCCACTTATCTGTTACGGGATCATAACTGCAATAGACATCTTTATAATATACAAAAATACGTCTTGGAATCTATACATTTTAAGTAACAGTATTTTCGCGTTCTCATAAAAGTATGCTCCTGGTTTTAAAGAAAATTATAAAATGCAGCGCGTATCGCGAATGTATTTCAAAAACTATTGATGTAGACTAGATGGGAGGGTCATCAAAATATGACCACGAACAAGGATCGGCGAGGAACGGTACGGCAAAGGAGGCATGTATCAAAATGCATCAGTGAGTACTTGACATTATAGATCTTTACAGTAGACCAGGGGAGTTACACAAGACCCACTTTCTGTTAGCGTTAGCGTGGAAAGATGAAATTGTATGAAAATCACATTAGCTTGAGATAATTTCTCTCTAGATAATGTCTACGTCATTTTCATACAATTTCATCAGAGTTAACGCTAACAGACAGTGGGTCTTGTCTAACCCCCCTGGCTCTACAAGAGATGATTTATGTAGCGTCCAAAATACATCTACGGTCATCAGACAGGTGTATTCAGGAGCCACAAATGCAGTTGTTACGATGAGGGTGGCGGTTATCAGCATGGTATCTATTTGCACGAGCTAAATGTCGAAGTATTATAAACCAGGTCTAATTTAAGAGCAATGTTTGCAATAAATTCTACATAATATGCATACACAGTACACATATGTAACCTATCATTGACAACACGATCTAAATATAACTGGAGACATAAATGGATTAATGAATCATGCACCAGCCCTTCAGCGCACAATCAGGGAGAAATGAAATCTCTGCTGCGGGTATAAGTTATTGTTGAGGTCCACTGATTTTCTCCCACACTTCGCTTTCTCTCTTCAACACCTGAGATGCGCCCTCTCCAATAATACATCTTCCCGCCCATGCGTTCTTTGTCAAATATTTCTGACACACCTCCAGCAAGTCGTCTTTCTTCACGGCCAGCACTCGCTCTCTTTGAGTCTTCCAAATGTCGTATGACAGTCCGTACAGGAATAGATCGACACCCTTCATATATTCCGCAATGGGTTGGTCCATTTGTTGTAGGATCGACAATTTGGCTTCAAAAAGATTCTGCTCGTCGACTAGATTCACATTTTTGGACATCCATTCAGCGGTGTCGTCGAAAACACCCAAAGTGACTTGGGAGTTTGGATCTCTGTAGGAATAAAAGTTGAAAACGCCATCTAAAGTGAGGAGTGCTCCACCTCCATAAGCCCCATTTTGCTCTCTGACCACTGGGTGCAGATATTTAGACGTTATAAATCTGGATAGGACTCTCAGCTTTGCGTAATCTGGGTCAGTGTAAGGAACCGTGGGCACAACTCTGGCACAGAAATTGACTGGGATGTTCATAGCAATTTGCAATCCACGACTTTCTTTAGACATTTCTTTGCTATCAGTCCAGTTTATGCGATTTATTTCTTTATTCTCGTCATCTTCGCATAAACCTTTGCAGAACTTGTCGACGTTTTCCTGTATGTTTTCGTTGGTGTTTGAGTAATGGAAGGTAGCTCGCAGGTTGTTGCCCTTGAGGATTTTATTTCCGATGCTGCCAATAGTGCTTTGGACATCCTCGATTTTTAAGTTCTTTTGAACATTTTGCATGCTCATGACATGGTGTAGACCGCTCAGGTTCTCTTTGCATTCGTCTACAGATGATACCAGAGACCTCGCTGCTTGCATCGCGTAAGTGTGTCCGCTGTCTATGACTCCACTCGTCAGAGATGAGCAGTAATTGTTCAAAAGCATGGTCATTCTTTCACTGTTGTCAAAGTTTGGTTTATGGAATATCTCTGACCAAATTTCCAACATTGTGGGCAGGTTTTCATCGAGGCAGTGACTGGCTATTAATACTCCTTGTTCATATTGGCCGTGCTGATCGATATGCTCCGTTACATGAGTTAAGAAGCTCAGTCCCGACGTAGACTTGCTTACGTGTTTGTCAAAATCTCTGTAGTTAAAATTCCTTGTGTCGAATTTATCGATAACATAGTTGAAGAATGGCAATAACTGTATTTGTTTATCGTCCAAACTCTCGCTGCCTAAAATCCCTTTGAAATATGTAACTCCATTGGTATTTGCTTCACACAGTTGCAACGGTATGGTTTCTGAAACGGTATGTTTCAATGCTGGAGCAGTCTTGTTCACCGTTATTTCGTCTAATTTAAGACAAGGCAGGGACTCTAGGCTTTCTACCTTTTTCTGGGCCTTGGATAGCTCAAGACCTTCTTTGTAGATATCATCTTTCAGTTTTGGTGTCAAAGCATTTATTTTCGACTTCAGAACCTTTGTTTCAAGCTCTGTGAAAACATCATCGAATTTGGGATCCGGTTTCATGGTCATAATAAGTTTGTGATTGTTCACCATGAAGTATTTTTCTATAACTTCTTTTATGTAGGCCGGTTGCATGAGGTTTCCTTTCAATTTGGTCAGCAGGTTGTTTACTTTTAAAGCAGTTAGTACTGGTCCGTTATGATTCCAGAGAGGCATCAGGTTGAACAGAAGATTCAGTCCGAATTTAGGAGATTGGTGCTTGATGGACAACTCGAAGCCATGCAGGACACTTTCAATGTGATTCTTCTCAAAACCCTTCTGGAATATCTCTTCGATAGTTTGATTGGCAATTTTTTCAACCAATTCAAACTTTGACTCTTCAATATCTCTCAGACCGACCACAAATAGTGTGTCTCGGATTTGGTTATCATAACCAGTCAAGGAGTTGTATCCACCCGATATGTTCTTTTCAATCAAGCTTTTGTAGAAAGCAGAATTCGGTCCGATTATCATCAGTTCTGCTAACGCCATCATCATGAAGGTTTCATAAACCTCCGTAATATCAGACATGACATAGCCGATGGCGATCTGGTTTTGTTTCTCAACTTTACCCCCATACTGGTCGACGCGACATGATATACTGGCCCTGTTTGGAGCCAGCCACCTTTCTTGTGAAGGAACGACAGTGTTCTTGGGGTCCAAGTATGTATAGTGACTCAGATATGCTTCATTGACAAACTTCAGGTTCGCTTCAAGAGGAAAGTTGCCATAGGAGTAGATCCTTGAATTGCTTGGGTGGTAGAAAGTTGAGTGAAACTTCTTCAAGTTTTCATGAGTTAACTCTGGAATGCATAATGGATCCCCGCCTGACACACAGCCATAAGTACCTCCCGGTAGTATGGTATTGATAAATTTCTGGCCAAACAGTGAACTGGTTTCAGAGAAGGCACCTTTCATTTCATTATAAACAACTCCTTTGAAGACAAGATCGGATTTTTTATCTTCCAATTTTGAGTGTTCCAATCGCCAACCTTCTTGTAGGAAGTCTAACCTTGATAGATTTGGCTTGAATACGGCATCTAGGTAAACTTTTTGAAGGTTCCTGTAGTCTATCTCGTTTTGTGAGGAAAACGGGTAGAATGTATAATCAGGGCCAGTCAGTGCATTCATGAATGTTGCCAGTGATCTGTTTAGCATTTTAAAAAACGGATCCCGGACTGGGTACTTTTCTGATCCACATAAAACTGTATGCTCTAAAATATGGGGAACTCCTGTGGAATCTAAGGGCGTTGTTCGAAATCCAACTGAGAAGACATTGTTAGAGTCATCTCTATCTAAATGTAAGTATTCTGTCTTAGTTTTCTCGTGTGTAAGGAAGTATGCGGTCATGTTGTACTCTTGTATGTGTTCAACATCTGTGCACAGGAATCCATGAACACTTTTACCAGGTTGAATGCATTTGGAATGGTTCTCTTTCTTTTTCAATATGCCACTGCTGTAATTCCTTTGCCCGAGGCGGTAGTTGAGCCCTTTCCAAAGGGAATTGTGCAATCTTGAATACATTTTTCCAAAACTAGGTTTCCACTTTTAGTCCTGCAACGAAACACCACTTCACTAGTTTTACACGATTTCGGAAAAACTCTCGAGTAACTGGGGCCGATATGAAGTAAAAGTCGCGAGACAATAGCATAAAATAAGAAACAAATGAAAATCGAACCTAAGTATGGTGCAATAATTATGTACTTACACGAAAATTCCTGGCTTTTCTGTAATTCTTATGAGCAACGGTCTTTTAAATAGTTATTTTTTTCAATAGTTCTATACGGAATGTAAGTAGTGAATTGTTGCTCATATTTTAGTGAAAAATTGTTTTTATAACCTTCACAGCAAGACAGCCGGCCATTGATTGATTTATATAAAATTGATTTTGATTTATAAATTTTGACATTTTTGACGTTATATAAATGGCTTTTTTTGGAGAAAAAAAAATACATGATTATAGATACAAAGTCCTTCAGTCGTAATATTAACCAAATTTCCACAGTATTCAATAGCGTTAAACAAGTTAAGTCACAATCAGTATTTTTTGCAAATAAATTATCTTATATTCTATCTATCAACTATCAGAGTTAGGCAAAGTAAGTCACGGTCAAGTCAAACTCATTTCCCAGTTAAGTGGTGGAGGCTGACCAAGAGGCTTCTATGGAGTTTTGGAAACAACACGAAAATACATGTTTCTCCTCTGTCTATCACTTTTTCCACTCTTGGGCACGTTTACGAGTACTTAATAAATAATAATCAACCTTTATTAGATAATATATTAACACTCGAAAAGTTTAGGAAAATAATGCAACGAGCCAACATGTTTTATATTTTTTCCCCGTTGGCGCCAAAAAAGAAAAACCTCTGACAATGATGTTTACTTTTCAGAGTTACCAATTATTATATCCCTCTCCTAAAATAGTAGAATTCAAATGGCTAGATATTATTGAAATCTTAGTTGGCACTTTTGTGCATAATATGATACTAATTATTTTATGCCTGACAAGTTGTCAAATAATTGAGCTACAATTATTTGTCCAAGTTGGTCATATTTTGCTGCCCATCCTCCGGAACCACCTGAGGATGGGCAGCAGCGTCCTGTTAGTACACGGTGAACGTACTGCGCTATCCAAGCCGCCTGCCAAGCCTGGGGATTATGGCAACACCCCTCTCTAAGAGGGAGGCCTTGTTCAGCAGGGGACATTTAATGGCTGATGATGTGATGTGTGTGTGATGTGATGTGTGTGTGTGTGTGTGATCCAAGGATTTTATATATACCCTAAGTGTGATCATATTTTTAGTTGATTATTATTGTTAGTCTGGCAATACAAAGTTAGATTCGTTTAAAAACTTTATTAATCCAATGTTGAATTTTTAGTATTTAGTTTTCGAACGCACAAAATTTGACATTTCATTTCTTTTTCAACACGTGTTTACGTGATGAGCTCACATCGAGCTTTTTTTCAAAAGAAAATAATAAATAAATAGTGCAAAATGAGTCTCTACAACTTTAAAAAGATCGCCGTAGTGCCCACGGCAAAGGTAAATATTTTTGTCCAGTTAAATTGCCAATAACATCAATGTTTACGTCTCTTCTTAATACTTAACCTGTAAAAATGTTATTTCTCAACAATTCCAGGACTTTATTGATATTATACTGTCCAAGACACAAAGGAAGACTCCTACAGTGGTACACAAGCACTACAAAATCTCAAGGATTCGTGCGTTTTATATCAGAAAAGTCAAATTTACGCAACAGAACTTTCACGACAGATTATCAAGGATCATACAGGTATTTTGTACTCTTTATATCACTAGTTAGCATCTATATATCACTAACTCGCGTCTCAAACCGATGTCAAATAGCTAGGCCTGGGTCGAACCTGTAGCAGATTAGCACAGGACCTGGACAGATGGCACAGTAAGACCGACCAGCAGTGGGATAAAGGCTGTATAATGTGTAAAATTTGTAAAGCTCTGCATGAGTATTGCACAATGTTTATCAACTAGAATTTCAGTATTTTTTTTTTATAGTAGATAGGTCTGCGCTAGGCTGACATCTCGCCTGATGGCGAGATGGCGGCCAAGTATTATGGTTATTAACAGGATATTTACTGTGCTAATGTAGGTAGAGTTCTCGATTTACGGGAACACAGTTTTTTTAGTCTAATGAACAACTATAATAGTTTAAAATAACTAGAATTTCATTCTATAGTCATTATATGGCAGAACACCACTAGCTCTTACGACTGAGTGTTGCTACACTTTCTGGGGCTTGTTCACTGAATTATATTGTTGTGCTGGTCTCCCCGGTGCTCCCGGACAGTGTGTTGGTGCCGGTGGTGCTAGACTGGTGATCCCGGACAGTCTTAAGTCTCCAATAACTGAGGGTGTAATCATTGACTACAATACATTCATGCTATATGCTCTATGAATAAAAAAAATATGAACAGAAGAAAAGAAAACCATCCTATAGGTATGAAGTGCTGTAAATTAAAAAAACTCAGTCCCCTGAAATCATTCCAAGGCCAGCCAGGCCCAACGTGCCTATGCCCAAGCTCAACCTCCACGATACTCAGTTTCATTAAAAAAAATATTTAATGCTGTATTTGATTTGGTGGTCTTCCATGTCTTAGATTTTAAGTCAGTTGTTTATATAAAAGTCTACCAACTCTGTCACCTATTTTCCAGGAATTCCCCAAACTAGATGACGTGCATCCATTCTACGCAGACCTGATGAATGTGCTGTATGACAAGGACCACTACAAGCTTGGCCTGGGACAGTTGAACACTGCCAGGCATCTCATTGACAAGTAAGGCTCAACTTTATAGTGCTATACCCCAACTGTGTTCACTCGTAACCTATCTGAACTCCTAAACTGATTTTGCACAATTATAGGTTTTTTTAAATTCAAAATATGGAAAATTATTTTGAGTAAAAACTTTTATTCAAAAATATTTCGAACATTTTGTCTGCCTGATGGTAAGTGATGAGTGTTGCCTATAGATATCTGTAACACCAGAGCCATCACAGATAGTTGCTGACCCTTGAAGACTCTTATTAACAGCCCTTTTGAACATGTTATAGTTGTCCCTTGCTAGCCTTAACTCTATTCTAGATGGCAAAAAAGAGTGTGCCATATTTGCTGACGATTGGAAGATTTTATCTGAATGTTTGAAGTTCTGTGAGGCAACGTGCTGCCGTGCTTCAAGCATTCAGTAATTATAATTATCTAGGTTTAATATTGACAGATTTGTTATTGAAATATTATTATTTCTTATTAAATAACATTAATTATCAATTGAGTATTTTTCTAATTGTAATTTCGCTTAAGTATCATAACATTGTCTCATTGGTGAAATTGGCGTAAGGCGTACTAATTGAATAAACTAATACAAATAGTTACTCAGAAATGCTGCAGGAGAGACCTCATTCCACATTCATACAAACCAGAGTTCTCCTTCCCTACTATATAATATGTTTCAACTTCCAGTGTGTCCAAAGACTATGTCCGCCTGCTCAAGTACGGTGATTCCTTATACCGCTGCAAACAGCTGAAGAAGGCCGCGCTCGGTCGTATGGCCACCATCATGAAACGTCAGGCCGCTAACCTCACATACTTGGAACAGGTATGTCCATGAGTATGTTACGTTTTGGAGGATGAAAAAAAAATTATGAAAAAATGAGGCTACAGAAAGTGACATCTATAGTAATGCTTCTCTATTTAATGAAAGAAATGCATGGCAATTGGGTGGCATGTTGGTAAACTTGGAGTTGTCAAGAGTACTAGTGGTGTGGGGAGTCAAAAGGCTGATATTTAGGTGCGCCATTCCAGAAATGGAAGCAATACTTAAAATTTCTACTCAAGGCAATGCATATTTGTGCTTTAAAGCAGCTAGTGTATATTGACCGGCGTGAAGTATCGCTTTCACTCTATTAAGCAGGTCATGTTCATTATCATCATTCAGCCATAGGATGTCCATAGGATGCTGGACATTGGCCTCCCCATCGATCTCCAAAAGGGCCGGTTGGAAGCGGCCTGCATCCAGCGTTTCCCTGCGGTCTTTTTAGATTGTCTGTCCTTCTTGTGGATGGTGTCATGTTGGCGCTAAATAAAATGAAAGCCCTTTATGTCTAGCTCTGCTAAAATATAAACGCTGGCCCACCGATGCTGTGGCTTATCCCGCTCTGCTTGGATCGCACTGCTATACTCCGTACCAGCCTGTCGTGCTACTTCGCTTGCAATACAATTTGATAAAATACTTCTCATCTCCACTGTTTTAACAAGACAGGATGAGGGTTTTAAACAATGTCAATGATTGGTTCTGGCATACTTAGACTCGTAATACTGCTGACAAAGAAAGACAGATGGTCCATGACAACTGAGTTTGTTATTTCAGGTGCGGCAACATTTAGCCCGTCTGCCATCCATCGACCCGTACACTCGCACCATCATCATCTGCGGGTTCCCTAATGTTGGCAAGTCCAGCTTCATCAATAAGGTAACACTAAACTAATATATAATTTTTTTTAGGGTTCCGTACCCAAAGGTTCTAAATGGGAACCTAACCTTATATAATCATTTCTTTTCAAGTAACATAGACTCATACAAATCAAAAAACAATATCAATGGAAAATAATAATAATAGTAGCTAGTCACATAACATTAATAATAATTATTACGAATTGAAATTTAAAATAATCAAACTAAAAATTTCAACATTATACAATAAATTAATTAACCTTAGCCTTGTCTTTCATTTTTAGTTTTGTATTGGTTATTTTTTTTATTCATATAATTTTTAATCTGATAAGTTGTTAGCTCTTAGCTTTATTATTGGATTATGAAAAGCATGTACTTTTAAATAATACAACAAAAAAAAACGTTTTTTTCTCAGAAATCGATTTTTAGTTAATCGTTAACTCACATCCCTAATTGAAGGACACGTTATTTACAGATCACTCGGGCTGATGTGGAAGTCCAACCGTACGCGTTCACTACCAAGAGTTTGTACGTCGGACACACTGACTACAAATACTTGAGGTGGCAGGTGAGCACTGTTCCAATGTCTCCACTCTCTTTAGACGTTCCCAAAATTATGCATTGCATTTGAAACTGTTTTGTGAGAGCCATGGTGGCTGAGAGATCCTCAGCCCTGCACCAATGACGTATTTAGTCATCATAATCAGCCTTTGTAACAGTCCACTGCTGGACTTTTAGCCTACCCATGAAAGGGTGATTGGGCCATATCCACTACGCTGGCTCAGTGCGGATTGGTGGATTCACATACGCCATTGAATTCCTTCTCCGTACGTATGCAGGTTTCCTCACGATGTTTTCCTTCACCGAAAAGCCAGTGGTATGAATATCCGTACATAACCTCCAAAGAACTCATTGGTACGGGCCCGGGGTTTGAACCCGCGACTTCACGCTTTCAAGTCTAGTGGTCTCCCAAATGGGCAACCACGTATTTAGTACTTAAAATAAATTATGTTGTGTTTCGATGCCATCGTTCAACAACGGTGAAGGAAAACGTTGTGAGGGAACCGATGGGAAAGAAAGGTTTTTGAGTGGAGACCACAAACCGGAAGACGCAGCGTAGGGAGGCCTCCCACTAGATGGACCGACGACATAGTGAGAGTCGCTGGCATCCAGTGAATGCAAAAGGCAGGCTGTCGTTCGGTGTGGAGGTTAAAGGAGGGGGCCTATGTTCAGCAGTGGACGTCTTCTGGCTGATGATTATGATGATGACTTTTAAGCAATAAAAATTTCTTTAAACTTTGTATAAAAATGTCCTCAGCTCAGGTCCTATCTCAAATGAGTTCAACTAAATGTAGTGTACGTTTGCAGGTGATAGACACGCCAGGCATCCTCGACCACCCGCTGGAAGAGCGCAACGTGATCGAGATGCAGGCCGTCACTGCGCTGGCGCACTTGCGCGCCGCCGTGCTCTACTTTATAGACCCTTCTGAGCAGTGCGGACATAGCATCGAAGAACAGGTGAGCGGTAGGGCGTGCATCACGTTAGGGACCGTCCATTAATCACGTGATCATTGAAAGGGGGAGGGTTAAAAATGCAAAAAAAATACATCGCGTGATTAATGGACGGTCCCTTATATGCGATCAGACTGTTTTTTATACAAAAATCTGACCATATATAGAGCCCAACACCAAAAACTTAATTTAAATGTGTTCAAAAAAAATTTCAAAGTGTATTGTGGAGTTGCCAATACAATACAATACATCTTTATTACACACCGAAAATACAAATGAAACTTCAAATACACGGCAGTATAATAGGCGGACTTATCGCCTAAAGCAATTTCTTCCATTATAACATTCTGACAAATCAAACATTAACCTGCAACATGGAAAGGGAACTCCCCGATTTCCTTTACCCATTTCATATATAGAGTGAATAGAGTCCTCAAAGGTAGGCAACGCACCACTAATGCCCCGGGTATTGTAGGTGTCCATAGGCGACGGTGACTACTTACAATCAGGTGGCCCGTCGCTTGTTTGTCTACACAAACTTGTGTTTGTTTGTCATCAGCTGTGATGGTGGTCAAACGCAAGCCTATTGATTACAAAAAAAAAATTGTGTGTCATATTAAAAAAATTCAATTCAGTAAAGAGTTTATCTTTATAAAAACAATTATTTTCCATCCGCAGATATCCCTATTTGAGAGCATCAAACCTCTATTCAGCAACAAGCCTCTGATAGTAGTCCTCAACAAGATGGACGTCATCAAACCAGAGGACCTTCCACCGAACAAACGAGTCCTCATAGAACAGCTGGAGGTGGAATGCAGCAAGGGGAATGTTGTCAAGTGAGTAATCTGATTCATCATAATCATCATCAGCTAGAAGACGTCCACTGCTGAACATAGGCCTCCCCTTTTACCTCCACACTGATGCCCGCGACTCTCACAATGTCCATCCATCTAGTGCAGCGATTCCCAAAGTGGGCGATAACGCCCTCTTGGGCGCTGCAAACCTAAAGGGGGGCGGTAAGAGGGCGTTGGGTAGAGGCTTGGGGGGTGATTTGTAATTTCATTTAGCTAGGAGGCCTCTTAGACACCGACTGCATGAGCTCTCGACTCTCAACTACAACTTGTGAACATCAACTAATATTAGTTAAGAGATTGCTCAAACTCGGTTCGATATTGGCCCCCATTTTTTCAAAATGGGGGCGCTAAAAAATAATTTATTCTCAAAGTGGGCAGTAGACAAAATAAATTTTGGGAACCCCTGATCTAGTGGGAGGCCTTCCTACGCTGCGTCTTCTGGTTCGTGGTCTCCACTCAAGAACCTTTCTTCCTCATCGGTTATCGGTTCTTCGAGCGATGTGGCCTGCCCTTACCACTTCAACTTGCAAATGTTAACAGCTATGTCTAGCTATGTTTTATTTTTAAATAATAGATAGGCTTGCGCTTGGCCTCCATCTCGCCTGATGTTATGCGACGATGTGGTCTACGATGGAGCACGCTTGCCTAGAAGAAACCGATTCACTCTCGACTTGAAGACACCCAGATTGTAACTGACGGGGAAAACCCAACACTAATATGTAATTAAAAAAAGTAACCTATGTGTTAATCCAAGGAATAAGCTACGTCCATACCAAATTTCAATCAAATCTGTTCAGCCACCATGGAGTTGAGTACGGACAAACACACAAACTGTTGCATTAATAATACATATCACCAATTAACGCTTGAAAATATACAAGTTTAGGAAAATAATACAAAAAGGCGACACGATTTTCTCTCGGTGCCAAAACAGAACTGAGACATCTTTGGTCTTCGAACAATTTGATTGAAGCCTTCGGCACAAATCCCCCAATAACCCCTTCGCCCCTCTCCCACAGCGCGGACGGTAACTCGGAGCTCTCCACCGTCCCCATAATGCGCACCTCAACGGTAACAGAAGAGGGCGTCCAGGAGGTCAAGATAGAGGCCTGCGAAAGACTGCTAGGTCACCGGGTCACTGAGAAGATGAGGACTAAAAAGGTATAGGACTATGAATGCTATGCTTTACACACATTACGTACGCTGGAGTCAGAGTGTAGGACTGCTCGAAGGAAAGCGGTGAAGATATTTTTTTAGTGATCATCATCATAATCAGCCTTTTAACAGTCCACTGCTGGACTTTAAGCCTACCCCCGAAAGAGTGATTGTGCCATATCCACCACGCTGGCCCAGTGCGGGTTGGTAGATTCACATACGCCATTGAATTCCTTCTCCGTACGTATGCAGGTTTCCTAACGATGTTTTCCTTCACCGAAAAGCACCGAGAAACAGTGATATGAGTGTGGTTTTTAGTGATGATGATAAACTATTACAAAACTGCTGACACTTGCGTTATGTTTGTGTCGAGACGACCGGTTTCGGAGCTATTAGAGCTCCTTCATCAGGGAATATGCGCGTTTGCGGAGACGGTCGCACCCACAGAAAAGAAAAAAATAATTGTTTAAATTAGAACGGCTGTCAAGGCATTTTTGTAAGATTTTTTTTGTAGCCAGTTGCACCCATATAAACGAAACGTCAGTTATTTGAAAGCAGATAGCAGCTGTGATGCGGACAAAGAACTTTGAGACGTAACCCAAAAAGGTAAGGTCCAAATTCTTTGGATGCGGAGTTCGATGCGTTGACATACATGAGAATGTTCAAGCAAAAGTCTGTCATAATGCCTGGCGACAGATTTTCCTTTTCATTTCCGTTCTATTTACTTCTCTTTTCTGTGGTCGCACCCGCACTGGTATTGCCAAGGCCGAGATTGCGGCGGCTCGTATCGCGCGCGCTGTCCTCGTCCCTGTCTGCACCCCGACCACAGAAAAGATTTTTTTTGCTTAAATTAGAACGGCTGTCAAGGCATTTTTGTTAGAAATTTGTGGTAGCCAGTTGCACCCATATAAACGAAACGTCAGTCATTCGAAATCAGTTAGCAACTGTGATGCGGACAAAGAACTTTGAGACTTAACCCAAGGTCTAAGTTCTTTGGATGCGGAGTTCGATGCGCTTTTTGCGAAGCTTTTTGGACGATATAATTGTATCTTCACTCGT